>JABWTJ010000220.1:0-568762 GCA_016801875.1 Solanum sitiens | reverse complement strand
GTGTCGGTCGTGACACCCGATCCCCTAATACTATGTGTCGGTACGTGACACTCCGATCCCCTAATTCTACGTGTCGGTTCGTGACACCCGATCCCCTAATACTATGTGTCGGTACGTGACACTCCGATCCCCTAATTCTACGTGTCGGTTCGTGACACCCGATCCCCTAATACTATGTGTCGGTACGTGACACTCCAATCCCCTAATTCTACGTGTCGGTTCGTGACACCCGATCCCCTAATACTATGTGTCGGTACGTGACACTCCGATCCCCTAAGTGTCGGTTCGTGACACCCGATCCCCTAATACTATGTGTCGGAACGTGACACTCCGATCCCCTAATTCTACGTGTCGGTTCGTGACACCCGATCCCCTAATACTATGTGTCGGAACGTGACACTCCGATCCACTAACATCATTCTATCAATTCATCAAGCCTTCTTTTATACCAAGGCATCATCAATAACAAGGTGAATTTGGGTTCTTCAAGATTTTGGATTCAAAAGCTTCATTATGCTTATTTTATCACAATCACCTAATCACATTCATGCAAGCATACAATTAAGCATATAGAAGGGTTTACAATACTACCAATACATATCATTCACTATTAAGAGTTTACTACGAATAGTATCAAAACCATAACCTACCTTCACCAAGGATTCTTGATCAAGCAAGCAATCTCTCAAAGCTTTTTGTTTCCTCTTTGGTTGTCTCTCTCTATAGATCGTTCCTCTCTTCTCCTTGTTCTCTCTATTTTTTCTTCTTCAAAACTCTCTCTCTTTTCCCTAATTAGCATATAATTAGGTATAAAAGATGAGGAATTAACCCACTACTTAACTCAAGGTTATCTCCTTCACACCCCCAAGAATTTGAGTTATTAACATTGACCCACGAAATTCATAATTATAGCAGGAATAGTCCAAAATGCCCCTTTAAAACTTACCCAGAAATCCGACCCAGACTGGGATTACGCAACCTGTGATGGCCCGTCGTGCCTGCGACGGTCCGTCCTGCAGGTTCGTCACAACCTTCAGAGACTCAATTTCCTTGATGAGTCTGAGACGGTCCGTCGTGCCTACGACGGTCCGTCCTGCACTTCCGTCACGACGGACAGAGAATTGCTCTCAGTAGCCAATTCTCAAGAGTTGAAGTGTTTTGAAACGGAACATCACAAAGGTCCGTCATGTCTGTGACGGTCCGTCCTGCAGGTCCGTCACAGAGTTCAGAGAGTCGATTTCAGCACTCAAATATAAGAATTTCAAGTGTTTGGAACGAGACACCCTCGACGGTCCGTCGTGCTCATGACGGTCCGTCGTTGGATACGTCGTCTCAGACAGTTTTTCCAGAAATAAAATCTGCTGCTCAAAACGACTAAGCAGGTCGTTACAGCTGTATAACTTGGTAGTTCCCTTTTGGAGGTACTTCAACGATGCAATTACGATCTGCACCACTGTCTAACAAAGCAATTTTGTTAAGTATAAAATTAGAATTAACTACTAACTTAATCATAATGTGAGAACTCTGAGGTCTCACCTTAGTGGTCATACTAATACCTGCATCTGCTTCATACCTGGGCGATGTAGGTTTAGATTGAGAGCTTGTTGAGTTATTTTCTTCATCTTCATTATCTGAAGTAGCAAGTTCTTTTCCTTTAGATGATACCTTAGCGTCCTTTAAGAACTCCTTGGCTAAGGCATTTATTTCAATTTTGCTAAGTCTTGTCTTAACTTCTCTAACTTCTTCTTTGAGAAGATTGACCTCTGCACGAAGTTCATCTATAGAAGGTTCTTCCTTCTTGTTGTCATATCTTTGCATGATTTGTTTCATGCTGTAAGGAGTTACATTCCTTGCAACTTCTTTATCTTTCTGTTTGACAACAAGCTTTTGAAGTTCTAACAGATAACTTCGTCGAGCATCATCATCCTTGATGTGCTCAATGGTTGCAAATAAAATTTCCACAGAATATTCTGAGAGTACTCTGATTGACTGGTTGTCACAATGACAAAATGCTCCTTGGCAATTGCATTCCTTACTACTTTCTTCAGAGTTCTGGGCAATATTGAGAAATTCTTCATCCTCAGTTTCACCTCCTGAAGAGGAATCAGACTCAGATTCTTCTTCTTCCAAGATTGATAGAAACGTTTCTTTAGTTTCTTTGTCTACTTCAAGAAGATTGATCTTTTTCTTTTTTCTTTTGTTTCTTGGACAATCAGGAGACTTGTGTCCTGACTTTCCACATGTCCAACACTTGTCGTCTTGAGAAGTGTTGTGAGAAGTTTTCTTGCTTCTCTTCTTCTTTGAATATCCTTTCTTTCTAGAGGATTTTCTTTGAGACGATTCTCCAGATCGTTCTTTTTTAGAAATTTTTCTTGCTGAAGGGGGTTTTATACTTGGGAATCCAAAATCTTGACAAAAGCTTCCAAGTTCATTACTTGAGAGTTTCTGATCTTTCTTAAGCTGTTCCTTTAGCTTAAGATCAGTACATAGCTCCATTGCTACAAAATGAATCAAGCTGGTAAGGTCTCCATAAGTCATTTCTGAATATGGAATTTTTCCTTCACATCGATCTCTTATTTTGGATCGAACCTTTTCTGCAAAGTGAGGAGGCAACCCGCTAAGGAATCTCTCCTTCCAATAATCATTATTGCAATCATCTCTAAGCATGACCTTTGTTATAAACATATCATTATACCATCTGAAGTCTGTTAACTTCTTGCAATAAAGATTGTTTAAAATTTCCAAACTCCTGTCTTGGAATAACCGTGGTTCTCCCATGAAATGCTTAGTGATGCTATAAAGTAGAGTAGCAGTTGCATCCTCAACTACCTCTAGAGTTGTAGTGGTTTGTCCACCTTCAGTCTTAACAATATTCTTAGTTGCCATAGCATTACGAATTTCATTTCTATTTTGTTCTGTGAGATAATTGTCCCACCAATTTCTGAGAGTACCAGTAAACCCTGCAACTATCCTATTAGCTGCTTGTTTATCGGTAGCATCTTTCCATTTATAGGTAGTGATGTTCATGCCCATTTCTTGGAGCTTACTGTAGATTTGGCCATCAGCCATTCCGTCAATATTCCATTCTGTTATTCCTGTTCCATCTGCAACACTCTGGGGATGCATATTGTTTTCTTCGAACTGGATACCAGGAAAAGAAGGTCTGGGATAAAAAATTTTAGAGTGGGGAAGTCTATCCTTAATAGCTCCAACCTTATCACCCTGAGAGATCAGAAATGACTTATGGATAAAAAATTTTGGAGTGGGGAAGTCTATCTTTTAAATTCCACTTTAAGATCGTTTTAATGGGTGATCATGTTAGACTAATGGCTATTTGTTAAGTGTGTAGTCTTAGAGTTGATACGTGGTTGTTCCTAACTTGGCTATATAGGAGTCTATGATGATTATATTTATGATGTTAAGGTAATGAATAGGTTGGCTAAGTAATGTTAAGGGTCATTCCTAAGAGTCTAAAGAAAGATAGGCTATATGTGTTAAATGGAAGTATGTTGTGTTTTGTTTAGGTAGACTTGTGTCCCTTGCTTGATACTTATGTGAATATGTGATGTCTCTACTTAGGAACCTAAAGGGTCTTAGTCTTGCATAAATGGATGTTAAGTGAGACCTTGAATGATGATAAGAAGGTCCTTGATGTGGAACCTTGAACCAAGTGGTAAGGTTGTGAATCAAGAAGTAGTGAGCCGTAAAGGTATCCTTTATGTAACGAATGATGGACTTAAGGTTGATTGGCTGGAACAACATCATATCATAACTTAGGAAAGTCATATGAGCTTCTTGTCGCCATAGTGAGGTATGCTCTAGTGGACCTTGATTTTGTAGGGTAAATGTAATTGGGTCATGAACTAGATATGGGACCTATTTGTATGAACCTTAATGTGAATTGATCTATGAGAACTACGTCTAGCACCGGGTTAGTATGGTAAGGGAATGTAGTTCTAGTTAAGTATGAGACTAGAATACAAAGCATGCCCTTCATATTCCTTAACCATGTGCCTACATGGGATGTCCAAGTTCTACCATTGGGAAGTACAACACCTCATTGGAGTAGGATAGAACTCCAGATTCCATGCTTTGATACCATGATATATGTTAGTTATTGTCTATTCTCATCATATGGGATACCCACTAGCATTAGAGAAGTTCTATGATGTTTAAGTGGTTGTATGGTACGCTACTTAGACATTGCACAATAGACTTTGAAGATGTTAGTGAGAGTCCCTAGGTCTTCTTTAAGACCATTATGTGAATGTCCTTATGTGATGAATGTCTCTTAAATGAACTAAGTTATGTAATGACTTAAGATAGGAAAGCATGTTAATTGTATAATTTTCTTTCTAGAGTAAGTAAGGGTTGTCTAGTTAAGGTGTGAAGGGGGCAAGGGAATGATCACTTCATTTCTTACTTAGATGAGTCTTAATAAAGATTCTAGTTAGTGAATATTTTTGACTATGTGGACATGATCCTAACTTAGGTAAGTTTTAAGGACTATTTAGGTAATCTTGAAGAGGTCAATCATGGACGTTATCTTCTTGAGTTACTTTAGTAGGTCTTTGGATAACCTTTGAAAGTAGAATGTCATGTTTGATGTATACTATTGTATTAAGTAAGAATGATTCTATGCTAGGTAGTCTCTAGGATACCTTGTGTGTGTGTGATAGGGATTGTATGGGCGGTCTCTCCACACTCACTCAAGTGAACCTTGGAATCACCTTTGGTAGGAGGATCTTATGCCTTGTATGTTGATGTTTTGTAGGTGTGTATGTGTCTCGTTATGAGTAATTTTAAGGATCGTTTAGGCACATCTAGAGAGGGTGTATGGGCGGTATCACTTTGGGTGACTTGAGTGAATCTTAGGACAACTTTAGTGAGAAAACAACATGCTAAAAGATCTTAATGGTGAATATAGGGAGTTTCACTGTACAGTGAAGGGGACTTCACTGTAACAGTGAAGTAGTCACTGTAATGTTTATTAAATTATGATAATTGCTTAAATAATTTTCTTTTGTATTTCTAATGTTATAAATGTTGTTCTTTTGATTATATTATAATGTTTAAACAGGAATTCATGAAAAGCAATTAACTAATGTCCCTTTTTCATGGTTTTTGCATGGCTTCCATTCTTAGTACATCTAATGTGCTAACCCCTTCTTTCCCTTTTTGACTAAGTGTAGGGAAACCGGAAGTCTTGATGTACCATGGATGACGGATAGGTTTCTAAGAGTTGAATATGAAGTATTGGTGAGTGCTCATCGATTCGAGGACAATATCCACACGTTCAGTTATGTCTTAATGTTTAAGTCTTTATGTTTATGTCTTGTATGGGATTATCCCCAAGTCTTGTGTACTCTAAGTTAAGATGGTTCAAGGGTTGTAAAGGTTTAAATGTTTTAAATTAAAGTCGTCCGCTTATATATTGTTTATGAAAAGAAAGTTTTTAATTCTTACGCCTTTTTAGTCTGTTATTATGCGATGAACGGTACAATAGGCTTGTATGAGACCTCCTAGAGGTCAAATACGCCGGTCGCAATCCAAGATTGCACCCTAAACTTCTAGGGTGTACTTGAGGGTCGTGACAAGCTTGATATCAAATCATAAGTTTTGGGAGTGTCGTAGTTGTGTCATGAACCACATCAAATAGAATCTTGTTTATAATGTGGAGCGCGCCACATTATAAATAGGATACTATTGGGTGCTAGGAAAAGTTTCACTTCTTTATTCATCTAATCGTGCCTAATAGCCTTGTCTATGGTGTCTTTCCTTTTTCTTCCCTATGTGTTAGTCATGTGAGTGTGGCTTTAAGAAGTTTGAGTTGGGAGAGAAAAGATGAGGTCTGGCTTCATAGATGAGGTGTGAAGGATGGTGTTGATGACTTTAGATTGGTTTAGTTACCTTTTGAAGGGTAGTTGACAGAAAAGAATGGTAAGGTATAGAGTTAGAATGTAAAAGAGTAATGGTGAGTTTCTCTTAGGAAAGGGGATGTGATGGCTAGTTGATTGAACCTTGGGAGTCTTTAGTGTCATGAACTAGACTTTGGGTGAGAAGTAATAGTAAGGTTGAGGTGTCTTGAGAGTTCCTTAAGGTAGATGCTATGTTGACCTTAGAATGGGTTTCTCCAAAGTGGGGGAGTATGGTGAAGAGTATGATTGTTGGATTGAAGTACCCTTAACTTTTAATTATGTGTTCATTCAAGCCTAAAACGAAGAGTTCTTAGTAACTTGATTTGTTTAGGAGTCTTTTGTGAAAAATGAGTTCCAAATATTCTCCTTATGATATGCATGCTTGTTTGAAATTGAATTTCATTACTTCTTGCATTATGTGTTTTATGAGGCCATGATTATGATGTAAAAGTGTTTTTATGATGTTACCTTGTATATTAGCATGTCCATATCATGAATTGCCTAAAAGTTGCTTTTTTGAAGAAGTTGCACAATTCAATGGAGCATGGATCACTATTCAATGTGAAGTTTTACAAAAATTGACTAAATGATTCTTTGATCTAAAATTGTTGTTATATGGTTAGAACTGATGTATATGAGCATTATAATGTAGATAAAATGAGTTTTTGCTATTTGGAGTTAAGGAGATGAGTTCTGTAGCATAATGAGTTATAGAATCCTATTCTAGTTGCTTGTTGTGTTGTAATTCTCTTTATTGTGTGAAACTGATGTTTTCTCCTTGATGATGTGCTATATGGTTTGGTTATGAGTTGATTACTGAATCCTTACTCTTGGAAGTGTTCAGAGAGTGACAACTGTCATTCGAGGACGAATGTTGTCCAAGTGGGGGAGAATGTAAGACCCCAAAAATAACTTAGGTGAACCTAGAGCCTAACGCATTGCTCATGATGATCTAAGGTCCTAAATTAGTCTATAAAGTGTTATTGAGGCAATAGCTACGAGTGTAGGTGCATTGGAAGTCAAATGTCAAGGGTCGACCAAGAAGTTCGACGACTAAGTCACCTAAGTGCCTCGTATATGGTTCTACGTGATTATGTGTAATGCATGATCTTGTATGGTTCTTAAATGTGTTTATTTGATGTTTATAGTCTGTGTGTCATGTTTCGTGAAGTTTGGAGGTCAACGTTCAAGAACGTCCATGACGTTCGAAAGTTGTGCCTAGAAGTGACCTTGTGTGTCTAAGCATGTTTCGTCAAGCTTTACGTGTTCGTTTTGGATGAAACTTATGTGGTAGGTCCTAATCTCGTACACATGCATGTTAGGGTTGGAAACGTCCGGGTACGACTCCACATAGCACCCTCAAAGGGGCCCTACTGGAGGACCCCAACTTGGAAATAAGCACTGCCAGGCAGTGGCCAAACGACAAACCATTCGATGGCCCATCAACCAGGAAACGGTCCTTTGATGAGTCCCGTCGATGGAGCCAACTTACCTGCAGGTGGTGGAGTCTCTGAACCAACAAACGAGACCCCACTGATGGGACGTAAGATGGCTGACAGACCGTCGATGATGGGCATCGATGGAAGGAAGGGTTGTTCGTAAGTGAGAGATTCAGGTGCAACTGACGGGTTTCATCAACAGGGCGTGGGTGAGACCATGGACCTTCGATGGTCACGTCGATTGTCCTAAGCTTTTGCTGCCATCTTTATGTTAAGTTGAAGGGGTGATGTTGTAAATTCACCCCAAGCCCCTATAATCCTTTGGACGTTTTTTTTGAGTGTGTGTTGGTATTTTTAGTGTGTATAAGTCATTAAACACTCTATTAAACACTAACACTAAGATCAAAACATATTCCCTCCAAAAGTTCTTCCAAAAGCCTCCATGAGAGTCAAGGTGAAGATGAAGCTTGAAGATGGGTCTTCTATGGAGTTTCTTCTTCAATTAGCATTAGATTGTTCAAATAAGGTACGAGAGTTCTTCATCTAAGGTTTGCTATCACCTTAGAGCCAATTTCAACGATGTGTTCAAAGGATTTCAAAAAGAATGAAAAGTCCAATTTCTAATCTAAATCATGGGTTTTTGCATGAAAGGTTTTCAAATGTTAAGATATGATGTTATTAACGTTAAATTGATGTTTTCCAATGAAATTCTCCATGAAACCATGATCTTCTCAATTCTCTAATTTTCACTAAATTATGGGTGAACTGACTATGTTTAGAGATTTATGAATTCATGTGTAGATTGATGTGGGATTTTTAATGATGTATACATTATGTATGAATGATGTATAGGCTATTTCAATTTGATTAAATGAGTAATGAATACTCTTAGATCTATTGACAATTAGGCTTATTGAATTGATATGAACTTGATGTTTGTGGATTCTATTGTAGTTTCTTATGGGGTTTCTAATGATATAAGGATTGTATTCAATTGATATCTAATTGACTTTAGATTGATAATTATAGATTTAATTGACTTAGATTCATTGATTATTATGAATTATGCTTTGAATTGATGTTCATGGCCATGGGTAAGGGCCTTATGGTATTGAATTGAATGGTATTACTTTGGATCGAAGTGATGAGAATAAGTGGGTGGTATGCTGCCCTAACTCTTTTATTATTGTGTATAGTTAATGTAATTTAGTTTTTAAATTATTTGTGATTGGTATGGTCCACTTATCGTGGCGGTGTTATGTGCATTGATGTGGCCTTGTTGGCGTTATTTTAAGTATATTGATGAATCATGGCCTTGTCGGCACTACTTGAAGTTATATGTTGACTAGTATAGTTGATTATGTGAATTATGACTATATCTATCTATATGTGAAGTAATGTGAAAGTGTGTTCTATTGATGTCGTTAGGTGATCATGTTAGACTAATGGCTATATGTTAAGTGTGTAGTCTTAGAGTTGATACGTGGTTGTTTCTAACTTGTCTATAGCAGTCCATAATGATTATATTGATGATGTTAAGGTAATGAATAGGTTCGCTAAGTAATATTAAGGGTCATTCCTAAGAGTCTAAAGAAATATAGGCTATATGTGTTAAATGGAAGTATGTTGTGTCTTGTTTAGGTAGACTTGTGTCCCTTACTTGATACTTATGTGAATATGTGATGTCTTGACTTAGGAACCTAAAGGGTCATAGTCTTGAATAAATGGATGTTAAGTGAGACCTTGAATAATGATAAGAAGGTCCTTTATGTGGAACCTTGAACCAAGTGGTAAGGTTATGAATCGTGAAGTAGTGAGCCGTAATGGTATCCTTCATGTAACGAATGCTGGACTTAAGGTTGATTGGATGGAACGGCATCATATCATACCTTAGGAAAGTCATGATGAGCTTTTTGTCTCCATAGTGAGGTCTGCCCTAGTGGACCTTGATTTGGTAGGGTAAATGTAATTGGGTCATGAACTAGATATGGGACCCATTTATATGAACCTTACTGTGAATTGATCAATGAGAACTAAGGCTATTACCGAGTGAGTATGGTAAGGGAATGTAGTTCTACTTAAGTATGAGACTAGAATACAAAGCATGCCCTTCATATTCCTTAACCATGTGCCTACATGGGATGACCAAGTTCTACCATTGGCAAGTAGAACACCTCATCGGAGTAGGATAGAACTCCGGATTCCATGCTTTGCTACCATGGTCTATGTCGTTTATTGCCTATTTTCATCATATGGGATACCCACTAGCATTAGAGAAGTTCTATGATATTTAAGTGGTGGTATGGGACGCTACTTAGACATTGCACAATAGGCTTTGAAGATGTTAGTGAGAGTCCCTAGGTCTTTTTAAGACCATTATGTCAATGTCCTTATGTGATGAATGTCTCTTACATGAACTAAGTAATGTAATGACTTAAGATAGGAAAGAATTTTAATTGTATAATTTCCTTTCTAGAGTAATTAAGGGTTGTCTAGTTAAGGTGTGAAGGGAGCAAGGGAATGGTCACTTCATTTCTTACTTAGTTGAGTCTTAATAAAGATTCTAGTTAGTCAATATGTTTGACTATGTGGACACGATCCTAACTTAGGTAAGTCTTAAGGACTATTTAGGTAATCTTGAAGAGGTCAATCATGAACGTTATCTTCTTTAGTTACTTGAGTAGGTCTTTGGATAACCTTTGAAAGGAGAATGCCATGTTTGATGTATACTATTGTATTAAGTAAGAATGATTCTATCCTAGGTAGTCTATAGGATCCCTTCTTTGTGTGTGATAGGGATTGTATGGGCGGTCGCTCCACACTCACTCAAGTGAACCTTGGAATCACCTTTTGGTATGAGGATCTTATGCCTTGTATGTTGATGTTTTGTAGATGTGTATGTGTCTCGGTATGAGTAATCTTAAGGATCGTTTAGGCACATCTAGAGAGGGTGTATGGTCGGTCTCTCTTTGTGTGACTTGAGTGAATCTTAGGATAACTTTAGTGAAAAAATGACATGCCAAAAGATGTTAATGGTGAAGATAGGGAGTTTCACGACTTCACTGTAACAGTGAAGTAGTCACTATAATGTTTCTTAAATTGTGATAATTGCTTAAATGATTTTCTTATGTATTTCTAATGTGATAAATGTTGTTCTTATGATTATATTATAATATTTAAACCGGAATTCATGAAAAGCATGTTATTAACTAATGTCCCTTTTTCTTGGTTTTTGCATGTTTTCCATACCTAGTACATCTAATGTGCTAACCCCTTCTTTTCCTTTTTGACTAAAGTATAGGGAAACTGGAAGTCTTGATGTACCATGGATGACGGATAGGTTTCTAAGAGTTGAAGATGAAGTATTGGTGAGTCCTCATCGATTCGAGGACAATATCCACACGTTTGGTTATGTCTTAATGTTTAAGTCTTTATGTTTATGTCTTGTATTGGATTAGTCCAAGTCTTGTATGCTCTAAGTTTAGATGGTTCAAGGGTTGTAAAGGTTTAAATGTTCTAAATTAAAGTCTTCCGCTTATATATTGTTTATGAAAAGAAAGTTTTTAATTCTTACACATTTTTTAGTATGTTTTATGCGATGAACCATACGATAGGCTTGTATGAGACCTCCGAGACTAATTTAGGACCATCAACGTGACCATCGATGGGGTCCCGTCATTTGCACCTGAATCTCTCATTTACGGACAACCCTTTCTTCTATTGACACCCAACATCGACAGTCTATCAGCCATCTTACGTCCCGTCGATGGGGTCTCGTTGGTTGGTTTAGAAACTCCACCACCTGCAGGCAAGTTGTCTACATCAACGGACCGTTGCCTGGTTGACGGGACGTCGATTGGTCCGTCGTTTGGCCACTGCCTGGCAGTGTTGGTCTCCAAGTTGGGGTCCTCCCGTAGGGCCCCTTTGAGGGTCCTATGTGGAGTCGTACCCAAACGTTTCTAACCCAAACATGCACATATATGAGTTTAGTACCTAAAACATAGCTTTCATCCAAAACGAACACGTAAAACTCGACGAAGCATGCTTAGACACACAAGGTCACTTTTAGGCACAACTTTTGAACGTCATGGATGTTCTTGAATGTTTGACCTCCAAACTACACGAAACATGATACACGTATTATAAACATCATATAGACACATTTATGAACCATACAAGCTCATGCATTACACATAATCACATAGAACCACATAAGAGGCACTTAGGTGACTTAGTCGTCGAACGTCTTGGTCGACCCTTGACGTTTGACTTCCAATGCACCTAAACTCTTAGCTACTGCCTCAATAACAATTATAGGCTAATTTAGGACCTTAGACCATCATGACCACTGTGTTAGTCTCTAGGTTCACCTAATTCATTTTTGGGGTCTTACGAAACCCTAGTATTTGAAGTTCTTGAAAACTTATCTTTGAAAGGACCTCTTGGGGAAATGAATCCCAAGAGTGAAAAACCCATACCTTATAGACAAATAATCCACGAAAATTGGATGAAAAGCTTGAAGTCTTCGTCTTCTTCCTTAAGTTCTTGTTGTTCTTCAATGGAGTTTGGAAAAGAGAGCGTTCTTCACAGATGAGAGAATTTTCGTTTGAATCTGATTTGGACGTGTAAAAGTTGTCTAAAACTGATCTAATATACATATTAATCGTCCTATGAATTACCAAAATGACCCTCCACTTAAATGGGTCTTTTTATGAAGTTAAAATTACCAAAAATATGACTTTAACGATTCAGGGAAGTGGCTGCGCGTCGCGGGGCCAAATCCCGTCATTATTGTGAAATTTTGGGTTGAGGCAGTGAGGTGAGTGTCAGACTCGCATCGTGAGTATGCCTCTCAATTCTTGAGGCAGTGACCTGCGTGTCAAGCCCGCGTAGCACACCCTAAGTCCCCATCTTGTTCGCGTAATCTGCTTTGGAAGCCTTCCTACCCATGTTGGGGTCATCCCCAAGGACCCTTTGGGTTGTCATTGGGGTGTATTTATAGGACGTTTGGACCCTTTGTACTACATACTACCTATCCAAGGACTCTTTACAAGTTCGGACATCATTTGACACTTCAAAACCTTCACCAAACATAGGGACGTCAACTAGTTCAAATTAGCTAGTTTTCGGACGTCAAGGTCATTCTTTGTAATTTGTCTCTAACCTTTTTCAAATGAGTTTATTACATTAATATAGGTTTGTAAACATCATTTTAAACCTTATTTAATAGATTAAGCTCTAGTCTAAGTCATGGCATTTCCGGAGTGTTACAAGTACACCCTTAAGAAGACTTAGTTCATTTACATACATTTGTGGGGGCTAGCTTTAATCAACATAGACCGTGAGAGTTTCACATGGAATCCCGGTGCTACCCTTACCAGATAAGGGATCCCTACTGCCTAAGGTAGGGTCATGTTCTTTAGACTTTACATGGATTCTCAAATAGATATACCTACGTAGGATCATAGTTAAGGGATAAGGAGAATGCTACTAAGTAACTCATTCTCTACTAACGAGGAGCACCCATCTCAAGAGGTACATTGGATACAACATCTATACTCACGAAGTGTACCCACCCGTTCTTCAAATCCTCTCGGTGCTAAGCATAACTACCCTACGGAATCTTAAACATTCTTTGACTATAGGTTATGAGATAGACATTGAACACCCCTTCTCAACTCACAAAAGGTATCCAACCTCCAACCTATCTTTGGAAAGCTCATCGGAAATGGTAAGGTTGCTACTAAACACTTCATCTCAACTCACGAAGAGTGTTCACCCCCAAATCCCCTTTTTCATACTTAGGAATAGTTGGGATGGTCTAGATACTTAATCTCTACTCACAAAGAGTGTCTACCCTACAATCCCCCATTTTCATTCATTGACTTCATTCATGCATTCAAGTGTGTGTGAGAGCACATGTGAGCACACCTTTCACATAATGACCACTATTTATAAAATTGACTTCTAGACATGCTCAACTCACATTTATCACAATTCACACATTATCATACTTCACATATCAAATGCATACTTCATTTGGACATAAACACTTCAAGATACTCATATCAACATTCCAACACATACCATACATATACAAATCAAAATTATCACTTCACTTCACATACCATGCCTTGAAGGCCATTCTCACAATAC
This sequence comes from Solanum sitiens, assembly GCA_016801875.1. Lineage (NCBI taxonomy): Eukaryota > Viridiplantae > Streptophyta > Magnoliopsida > Solanales > Solanaceae > Solanum > Solanum sitiens. The sequence continues at coordinate 555,249 of JABWTJ010000220.1, read as the reverse complement.
ACATATAACTTCATATATTTCAAGTAAACACCACCACCAAAGGTGGACCATACCACTAAAGAGTTACTGCAACATAACTTAGCCAAGATTGAATAACTTACCCTACATATAAGGATTTACCACTTATTCACAATTTATACATAATCCATAACAAAATAGCCCTTAGGGCAGTAGTTAAAACTCAATAAAACCACCAAGAAACAATAACTTTAAAATTATCTAGTCATGCTCATAGAGCCCATTTGATAAGCCAAAAGTTGATAAAAAGAATAGACATGATTCCATTGGGGTTTTGACATTAAAATCATCATTTAACACCAATAACAACTCATTTTAATCATTAAAACATTTTGATGCAAGGACCCATACTTAGAGTCAAGGAATAAAGAAGTTTAAAGTTGAAATCCTTTTTCAAATCTCTTTGAAATGTCTCCTTGAAGGAAAGAAGGTTCAAGAATGAATAACATACCTTAATATGAAGAAACCCTTGAAAATTTGGTGAAGAAAACGTGATGAAATTTTTTCTCTTCCTTAGAGTTTGAGCTTCTTCAATGGAAGTTTTTGGAGAGAAGGTTTTTAGAGAAATTTGATTTGATCTTTAGGGTTGGAAATGATGGGTTAAATGAGGTTTAAAATGACCTAAATCAGTCCAGAAATGATCCCCAAAATTCCCAAAAGACCCCCACACCATTTGGACCCTTTTCCAACTTTAAATTTAACTTAAAAACGCGCGGCCAAATCTGGGACCAGGCTGCGCGTCGCGAGGCAAGCTCCAGATTTTTGCCATCTCAAAATTTCTGAGGCAGTGGACCTCGTGTCCCTGGCGTGTCGTGAGGTGGACTTCAGATTCTGCCCGTGCACGCTGCCTTGGGCAGCTTCGTGTCCAATGTTTGGGTCCTCCTCGGGGACCCTTAGGGTGGTCCTCGGGGAGTCGTTCTCGGACTTTTCGACCCTTTCCATTTCTCTATACGCATAGGAACCATTTACACTCAATTTCACTCTCAAACCATCCCCCAAAACTTCATTGCAAAACACTACGACACACTAGTTCAAATTCGACTAGTTGTCGGGCATCTTGGGCGTTTGACTTCCAAACGCTCCCAAACATTACGAACTGACTTATAATGCAAAAATATACTATTTTAATACATTATTAAATTATGAAACACATGCTAAGATGTAGTTTTACCTATTCCATTTTTGGGCGTAACAATACTCCCCCACTTGGGAACATTCTTCCTCGAATGACACTTATATAATTTAAAAGGCATCAAGGACTTGACTAGAAGAATATATCACATTACATAAAGTTCAATACATTCATAATCAATGCACAAACTCAGTAGGAGCACAAACTTCACATCATTAAGTAATTAAGCAACATAAGCAAGTTGGAACAAGTTCCACAATTCAAACCACATACTCATTTCATCAGTTATGGAGGAACTACCTTCTCCAACATTACTAATTATTATATACACCATTTCTACAGACAATGAAACCATCATTCATGAAAATGCAATAAAGTCAAACTTTTAAATTCCTTACGGTGAATGCCAAAATCCTAATAGTGAAGCATGCTCAAAATTCAGGAATTCATTTTTCATGCATTCTAATCATGAAGGCATGACAACTTAAGTTACAAGACAATATAAACTCATATCATAACATAAACATAACAACAAAAAGGAATTATGACTTACCGGGGCCTTCACTCTGGATTAGTCGCTTCTTTAACTTCGAGAGCATAGAAATGATTCCTCTTGGAGCATTGGGATCTTGACCATCCTGATGAGCTTGGTTGACCTCCATCACTTTTGCCTTGAGTTTAGGGCATTCTCTCATCTTATGACCCCTATTACCACATCCAAAGCAACCATCCGTGCCGGCAAGACATCTACCCAAGTGTTGCTTCCCACAACTAGTACACCTAGATTGCCAAGTCAAGAAGTTGAGGAACACGGAGGTTGACTCCGTAAAAGTTCTATGGAGGAACAATCTTGTTGAGGGTGCAACATGGGAGGCCGAAACCGACATGAAGTCCCGCTACCCTCATCTTTTTCCTCCTTGAGGTTAGATATTCCTCTTAATAAAGAAATGAATTAATAATCATGAAATTGATTTGTTTTCTAAATAAGTGCATGTATTTGTAAAAGTTACACCAATTTGAGTTTAAGAAAATGCTTTCATACTATATTCTTGCACTTGTATGAAATGTGTATGCATGTTGTCTTCTTGAGGTTTTGTTGTTTTGTTGTTCTTTTGAGAAGAATGATAACATGGTAACTCCTTGATGTATTTCGAGCTCATGATAATGTTGAGAAGGAAGTTCCTCACTATGAGTTATGAATATAGAGCTCTTATATATTGTGCATCATGAATTGAGTGCTATGTGTAATGTTGTGATATGTGTTGAAAGGAGTTGTGAAGTACTCCTATGAGATGTGACTCATTATGATTTTATGTTGTTGTTGGTTGGGCTGCTATTATCGACTCTATCCTTGCCCTCCAAAATAATTTTAGTGTCATTCAGGGACGAATGTTCCAAAGGGGGGATAATGTAACAGTCCGGAAATGTTATGAATTATATTGGAGCTTAATCTATTGAATAATGTTTAAAAGATGTTTCAATACCTACATTAATGTAATAAGTTCATCTGGAATACGTTAGCGCCAATACGACTAAGAAAGACCTTGACGTTCGGAAACTAGCTGATTTGAACTAGTTGACGTCCCTATCATTGGTGAACGTTTCGAATTATAAAGTGAAGACTAAAATTAGTAAAAAGACTTTGGATAGGTAGTATGTAGTACAAGGGTCCAAACATCCGGTAACGGCATCCCAAGGACCAACCGAAGGGTCCTTGGGAAGGACCCAAACTTTGGCGAGCAGGCAGCCAAAGCAGCCTGTAAGCAGGCCGATTGGAGGGGCTATTGCACGACGCGCAGCCCACATGCAGTGTAATACCTGAATATTTTAAAGGAAGACTCAAGACGTGAGGCTGACACGAGGCTCACTGTCTCGACCCTAAAATTCAGAAAAAGAATGGGAATTTGCCCTGCGACACGCAGCCACTTCACAGATTCGTTGAAGTCGTATTTTTGGAAATTTAACTTCATTAAAAGACCCAATTAAGTGAAGGGTCTTTTCGGTATCTCATAGGACGACTATATATTAATTCTAGGTCAGTTTTGTACTACTTTTTACACACTAAACCAGATTCAAATAAATTTTTCTCATCTCTCTCAAGGACACTCTCTTTTCCAAATGTTACGCCTCGTATTTTTATACGTAGTGCGCATCATGAGCTAGTCGATGTAAGTCCGGGGAATGAGATTTTATTTTAAGTTCCAAGTGATTAAAGAAATATTAAGCAAGGATGTTAATTCCAAATGTGATATTAGGTATGATTTTGCTAATGTAAGTGTCTTTAACATTAAGTGAGGGATTAATTAGTGGCTGATTAGGATTAAATTAATCAAGTGGGCCCCACCACTCAAGGCAAATTAAAAGAAATCAGATTGGGAGCTGGCCCATAGTGGGGCACGTGTAGAGGGGGGCTGCCTCCACTTCATATAATGAATGAGGTGGTGAAATTCATTGCAAACATATCATCTTCTTCACCACTTAGCTTAGGCAGCCATGGAAAGGGAGAAAACCAACCATGCAACTCTCGGCCAGCAGCTACAAAAGAATTTGGTTAGTAATCTCTTTGCTTGGTGTTTTAATTCCTTAGAATGCCATTGTTAATTAGCCATTAATGTTAAGAAAGGGGCGTGACCAGTAGCTTAGAAAATTTGTTTTAGTTATTGAATGTGCTAAGTATGAACGGAAACCATAATCGGATTATTAGTGGTGTCGTGTTAGTGTTTGGGCTGTTTTGATTAAAGCAAAATGCGGGAAATTCTGTTTTGGCGTTATGTATATGTTAATGTGATTATGGGTATATACTCCAAGGGATGAATACGATAAGGTAGATGTGTTGCGAATTATAAAATGAGTTATCGCTCGGTGTGTCGTTGTTTCATTACTATGGTTGCCGAGACGGAACTGTTTTGGGGGGCTATTTAATATGATTCGTTGGGTTATATGTTTTATTGGTATTGCTGTGGATAATTTGGGTTATTGTCGGATTGGGACGAAGTAAGGAAAATAGGGGAAGTGCTGCCGGATTTTCGTTAGATTATTAGCTAGCTTACAATAAGTAGTAAAGCACGACGTCCATCTAATTGCGGCACGATTGTTGCTTGTTATAGATTAATAGCTTGGGCAGTAAATATTGGACATGTGGCTCGACTATACGGTAAGTAACGCTATCCTTTCTTTCTTTGTTTGGCATGACTTTTAAAAATGAGCGAATGACGGACAGGTTTGATCTTACTTCTAGAGCGTCTAGGTGACGTATATTCTTGCTTCCACAAACTATTCCTCTATATATCGGCTATGTCTAAGGCTATGGTGATTTCTCATATCTATGGTAGTGCTTCTTAGAGTCATTGAGATTTTACGTTTTCATATCGTGTTAAAGGTTCATAATCTTGATAAAACGTTAATCTTTGGTAATACTCCTTGCTGGTTCACGTTGATTGTTCTATTGAGTTATAAGAAATGATTTTAATTGCATATGGTTGCTCACAATGTTCTGCTCGTGCATAGAGTCATTTATCATTCCACCGAGTCCCGGGCCGGGTAATGTTCGTGCGGAGTTTCTTGCATATGTCACCGAGTCCCTCACTAGAGGGCCGGGTATGTATATTATATATATGATTGGTGATGAGGATGGTTATGATGATGATGATGACGGAGATGATGTGATGACTATTTCACCGAGTCCCTCACTAGAGGGCCGGGTACGTATGATGTATATATATGATGATTATTTTGCCGAGTCCCTTACTAGGGAAGCTGGGCACCTTATATGTTAAAGATATGCATGAGTTTCACTTATAAGGTACTTGTGTAGCGATATCTTGTTTCGACTTATCATGTTGGTATCCTGTCATCTTTACTTTATGCTTTACATACTCAGTACATTGTCCGTACTGACCCCCTTTCCTCGGGGGGATGCGCTTCATGCCCGCAGGTGTAGACGCACAGTTCAGTGATCCTCCCGCCTAGGATATCTACTCTGCTGATTGGGAGAGCTCCACTATTCCAGAGCCCAGTCGTTTTGGTACATAACTTTCTATGTAGTCTTTTGCTTATCTATGGGTATGGCGGGGCCCTGTCCCGTCGAGTTTCACTACTATACTCTTAGAGGTCTGTAGACATTATGTGGGCTGCATATATATGTTTTGGATAATGGTCTTGACATGGTTTGTTTGGGATGTCCGCTTGTACAGGGGCAGCCTTGTCGGCTACGTACATCATTGTGTATTGTGTAGTGGCAGCCTTGTCGGCTTGCTTATGATATTATGCTTTGGATAGTGGCGGACTTGTCGGCTCGCGTATGTTTTTACGGTTGAATGGTTATGAATCCTTATGAGGCAGATCCACTTTATATATATATATGGCGTTGGGGTTGGCTTGATTTGATTAAATTCCATATTGTCTTAGTTTCAGTTGGTTATACTTAACAGGTTTGTATGTGAGTGTCCAAAATGGGCACTAGTCACGACCCATCGGGTTGGGTCGTGACAAAAGTGGTATCAGAGCGGTTCTTCCTCGGAAGTGTCTACAGACCGTGTCTAGTAGAGTCTTGTTTATCGGTGTGTTGTGCACCACATCTATAAACAGGAAGCTACAGGACATTTAGGATGTCAGCCTTTCTTCTTATTCTAGATCGTGAGATAGAGCTATATTAACTGGATAATCCCTCTCTAACAAATCCCTTTGTTTTCAGCTATGCCTCCAAAGAAAGCGACAGCCGCCCAGAAGGGTAAATCGGTAGCAGAAGGTACTACTCAGACCCGGAGAGTTACTAGGGCCCGTGCCCAGTCTATGCCTGGTATTGTGCTCCAGTCGGAGAGCTCTGCTACACCGCCACCGCCAGAGGAGCTTAGAGCAGCAGCAGCTCCAGTTCGGGGGACACCACCACCAGCCCCCGAGGCCCCAGCACCTGAACCTCCAGCTCCTCAGCCAGGGGCGGAGGATAGGGCCATGAGAGATGCAGTTCAGTTGCTGACTAGATTAGTGGCAGGTCAGGCTCGCAGGCATGGACTAGGAGTTGATCATGCGGACAGATCTGATAGCTTAAGGGCTCGTGACTTCTTAATTTGTAATCCTTCAGAGTTTTTTGGTTCAAGGCCCCAGGATGATCCGCAAGAGTTTATTCGTCAGATGCAGCGTACATTGAGGATAATCAAGGCTTCGGAGACCGAGTCTGTTGAGTTGGCTACGTATCGTTTGCGGGATGTAGCTATTAATTGGTATGAGTCTTGGGAGTTATCTAGGGGTGAGGGTGCTCCTCCAGCGGTATGGGATGAATTTGTGGAGGCTTTCCAGGGCCACTTCCTGCCTCCAGAGATGAAGCGAGCTAGAGTCGATAGATTCTTGCGTTTGAGGCAAATTGGCAGAAGTGTTCGAGAGTATAGCCTTGAGTTTGATTCATTGGCTAGGCATGTGCCTACTATTGTGGCAGATATGGCAGACAGGGTACATTGTTATGTGATGGGATTGGATCGTTATCTGATTGACGGTGTATGGCAGTGACTCTTCAGCTAGGTATGGACATTGTTCGGGTGAAGGAATATGCACAGGGGGTAGAGGATCGGCACCGGGGACGTCAACCAGATAGAGATTATAATAGAGGCCAGCATAAGAGGGCTAGATCAGCAGGTTATCCTGACGAGTTTCGAGGCGGGCAGTCTCAGCAGCATGTTAGATTTTCTTCCCAGCCAGCACAGAGGGCACCCCTACATTCCATGGGTAGGGGGTTCGATCATACGGGATATTCGGAAGCTGGTCAGAGCTCTAGGGCGTCAGGGTCACTGATGGGCAGGCTGAGCATACTATTCAGACATTAGAAGATATGTTGCGGGCCTGTATTATTAACTTCAAAGGTAGCTGGGATGACCACTTGCCGCTCATTGAGTTTGCCTATAATAATAGCTACCATTCTAGTATTCAGATGGCACCGTACGAGGCCTTATATGGGAGGAAGTGCAGGTCACCTATTGGTTGGTTCGATATTGGCGAGACTAAGTTAATAGGCCCGGATATGATTCAGCAAGCTGTTGACAAGGTGAATCTTATTCAGGAAAGATTATTAGCAGCCCAGAGTCGACAGAAGTCATATGCAGATAATCGGCGTCGAGATTTGGAGTTTCAGATTGGTGACTGGGTATTCCTGAAGGTATCACCCATGAAGGGTGTGATGAGATTCGATAGGACGGGGAAGCTCAATCCAAGATACATTGGGCCTTATCAGATTGTTCGTAGGATAGGCAAGGTTGCCTATGAGTTGGATCTACCATCTGATTTGGAGGCGGTACATCCAGTCTTCCATGTATCGATGCTACGTAAATGTATTGGTGATCCTTCTAGAGTATTCCCTGTAGATGATGTTCAGGTAACAGAGGAGTTGTCATATGAGGATAAACCCGTAGCTATACTTGATCGCCAGGTTAGAAGGTTACGTACTAAGGATGTGGCTTCCGTCAAAGTGTTGTGGCGAAATAATAATAGGGAGGAGATGACTTGGGAAGCGGAAGACGAAATGAAGAATAAGTATCCTTACTTGTTCCCCGTACCTGCAGGTAATTCAATTCCTAGCTTGACTATATTGATTGATAAACGAGATTATGTAGTAAGTTGTGACTCTGTGAGGCATCTGTAGGTTACGGAATGCAGGTTGATAGGTATAACTGTTAGAGAGACCTCGCTGGAATTTTTTTGTATGACGCTAACTTAACATTCGAGGACGAATGTTCCTAAGGGGGGAAGGATGTTACGCCTCGTATTTTTATACGTAGTGCGCGTCATGAGCTAGTTCGATGTAATTCCGGGGAATGAGATTTTATTTTAAGTTCCAAGTGATTAAAGAAATATTAGGCAAGGATGTTAATTCCAAATGTGATATTAGGTATGATTTGGCTAATGTAAGTGTCTTTAACATTAAGTGAGGGATTAATTAGTGGCTGATTAGGATTAAATTAATCAAGTGGGCCCCACCACTCAAGGCAAATTAGAAGAAATCAGATTGAGAGCTGGCCCTTAGTGGGGCACGTGTAGAGGGGGGCTGTCTCCACTTCATATAATGAATGAGGTGGTGAAATGCTTTGCAAATATATCATCTTCTTCACCACTTATCTTAGGCAGCCATGGAAAGGGAGAAAACCAACCATGCAACTCTCGGCCAGCAGCTACAAAAGAATTTGGTTGGTAATCTCTTTGTTTGGTGTGTTAATTCCTTAGAATGCCATTGTTAATTAGCCATTAATGTTAAGAAGGGGGCGTGACCAGTAGCTTAGAAAATTTGTTTTAGTTATTGAATGTGCTAAGTATGAATGGAAACCATAATTGGATTATTAGTGGTGTCGTGTTAGTGTTTGGGCTGTTTTGATTAAAGCAAAATGCGGGAAATTCTGTTTTGGCGTTATGTATATGTTAATGTGATTATGGGTATATACTCCAAGGGATGAATACGATAAGGTAGATGTGTTGCGAATTATAAAATGAGTTATCGCTCGGTGTGTCATTGTTTCGTTTCTATGGTTGCCGAGACGGAACTGTTTTGGGGGGGGCTGTTTAATATGATTCGTTAGGTTATATGTGTTATTGGTATTGCTGTGGATAATTTGGGTTATTGTCGGATTGGGACGAAGTAAGGAAAATAAGGGAAGTGCTGCCAGATTTTCGTTAGATTATTAGCTAGCTTACAATAAGTAGTAAAGCGCGACGTCCATCTAATTGCGGCACGATTGTTGCTTGTTATAAATTAATAGCTTGGACAGTAAATATTGGACGTGTGGCTCGACTATACGATATGTAACGCTATCCTTTCTTTCTTTGTTTGGCATGACTTTTAAAAATGAGCTAATGACGGACAGGTTTGATCTTACTTCTAGAGCGTCTAGGTGACGTATATTCTTGCTTCCACAAACTATTCCTCTATATATCGGCTATGTCTAAGGCTATGGTGATTTCTCATATCTATGGTAGTGCTTCTTAGAGTCATTGAGATTTTACGTTTTCATATCGTGTTAAAGGTTCATAATCTTGATAAAACGTTAATCTTTGGTAATACTCCTTGCTGGTTCACGTTGATTGTTCTATTGAGTTATAAGAAATGATTTTAATTGCATATGGTTGCTCACAATGTTCTGCTCGTGCATAGAGTCATTTATCATTCCACCGAGTCCCGGGCCGGGTAATGTTCGTGCGGAGTTTCTTGCATATGTCACCGAGTCCCTCACTAGAGGGCCGGGTATGTATATTATATATATGATTGGTGATGAGGATGGTTATGATGATGATGATGACGGAGATGATGTGATGACTATTTCACCGAGTCCCTCACTAGAGGGCCGGGTACGTATGATGTATATATATGATGATTATTTTGCCGAGTCCCTTACTAGGGAAGCTGGGCACCTTATATGTTAAAGATATGCATGATTTTCACTTATAAGGTACATGTGTAGCGATATCTTGTTTTGACTTATCATGTTGGTATCCTGTCATCTTTACCTTATGCTTTACATACTCAGTACATTGTCCGTACTGACCCCCTTTCCTCGGGGGGCTGCATTTCATGCCCGCAGGTGTAGACGCACAGTTCGGTGATCCTCCCGCCTAGGACATCTACTCTGCTGATTGGGAGGGCTCCATTGTTCCAGAGTTCAGTCGTTTTGGTACATAACTTTCTATGTAGTCTTTTGCTTATCTATGGGTATGGCGGGGCCCTGTCCCGTCGAGTTTCACTACTATACTCTTAGAGGTTTGTAGACATTATGTGGGTTGCATATATATGTTTTGGAAAATGGTCTGGACATGGTTTGTTTGGGATGTCCGCTTGTACAGGGGCAGCCTTGTCGGCTGCGTACATCATTGTGTATTGTGTAGTGGCTGCCTTGTCGGCTGCGTACATCATTGTGTATTGTGTAGTGGCTGCCTTGTCGGCTTGCGTATGCTATTATGCTTTTGATAGTGGCGGCCTTGTCGGCTCGCGTATGTTGTTACGGTTGAATGGTTATGACTCCTTATGAGGCAGATCCACTTTATATATATATGGTGTTGGGGTTGGCTTGATTTGATTAAATTCCATATTGTCTTAGTTTCAGTTGGTTATATTTAACAGGTTTGTATGTGAGTGTGCAAAACGGGCACTAGTCACGGCCCATCGGGTTGGGTCGTGACACCAAACTCCATTGAAGAACAAGAAAATCTTAACGAAGAAGATGAAGACTTCAAGATTACCATTCAATTTTCGTGTAATATGTGTTAATAAGGTATGGGTTTTTGACTCTTGGGATTTCTTTCCCCAAGAAGTCCATTCAAAGATGGTTTTCAAGAATTCAACTCCTAGGCTTTTTACTCTACAAAATGGGTTTTCTTCCTAACTCAAGATTTATGACTATTGATGAAAAACAATGAGTTTCCATGGTTAATTAAGTATGTATTGCTGGTTATTTGACTTGTAATGTTTGAATTTCGTCTGAAGCATGTTCCCTCTCTAAATGATAGGTTTGATTGGGTTATATTTACTACTGGATAACATGTAAATGTTGGGATTGTAACTATGGTTTGAATGAGCAACATAATGACCCTTTCCCTTATCCTTAACAACGAATTTGTCCTGTATATGACTTGAAGATTTGGTATTGATTATGCTATTGAGTATTTCACTATGTTGTTGTTATGATTGTTGTAAGTTGAACGTAAGTTCTTGAATAAGGTACTTGGAAGCAAGAGGTAAGTCTTCTAAAGTCTTGATTACTGTATGATAATTATGTTAGCCTTTAAATGATGTTACAATGCTAACGAAGTATGTATGATGATGCTATGCATATATGTTGGGCTATGAATATGTTAATTTATGAGATCATGATAATAATACGATAATGCAAGTTTATGATATTTTCTTGTATACTTTACACAAGATTATTTATGATATATTAATCTCACAAACGAAGGGTTACGATGAAAGGAAATTCTCATCTAATCCAAAAGAGCTTATGATCATGTTTGAGTTAATCTCCTATGACTTATGATAAGATTTATGAATAAATTATGACTTAAAGGTTATTCATAAAGAGACTTAAGCTTAGCACCGATGGATATATATGAGAGGTGTCCCTTCCCTAGTTAGAAGGTAGGTTCACAATGACTCTCAGTAGATAGAGGATAGAGGCTGCCATGTAATGTGGAACTATGGGTCTCTAATATATCTCCTAGTTCTTTAACTATGTTTTCACTATAGGATACTAGCTAGTGAATCCACCTAGAAAGCTATGTCATGTTTCGTTCTACTTTCGCTGGTAGACCACCTTCTTTCGGTGTGGGATTTCATGACACGAGATTCCATATTTAGCTCACATGGTCTAATATCAGTTAAGGAGAATGTTCCCTCAAGTAAAATGAAAGAAAAGTAAATGGACGTTGACTAGGGTGACTTTAAGACTCTACTTCGTATAGGTACCTGTATGGTATTCTACCTAGACATTGCACAAGTTGACTCTAAGGGAAGTCTTAGGAGATTGTTCTTATGTAATATGATAACATGAAATGTATGATGCTTATGATACATGTCGTTACTCTTATATGAAGTGGTTACGTAAATGAACATGTTATTGGTCTATATTTCTTTATGAGGTGATGACTACTTATGCTACAAGTTATATGAAGCAAAGCTTTACTTATGATCTCCTATCTTATCTACTTGTTTATGTGGGGTTATGGGTTTCACATGACCATTGCACTTGTAGGTTGGGATGGTATTTTTTTTATATTATGTTTATATGATCTATTGAATATGATATGTAAACATGACTCTATGGTAATATGTATTTTATCATGATCATGCTTTATGTTGATGGAATCCGTAACTTGTATATGCTCTGTGGTAGAAGATTTTCAAATGACGTAGCATGCTTTCTAAGAAATTGTAACACCCTAAAACGAACTAAGGTGAAATAGAGCTTCTTGATTGTTTCTTGAGTTAATTTTTTATAAAGTGAGTTATATTAGTTTCCATAGGCAGTGTGTGAAGTTTGGTTAAGTTTGGACGTCAAACGTCCAAGAACGTCAGTGACGTTCGAAGGTTGTGCCTTAGAAAGTGTTCATGTGTCTTGATGTGTTTGAGTGAGTTTTACGTTTTTTTCTTAATCGAAATTGATGTGGGATGTTCATAATACCTATACGAATATGTTTAGGGGTTTAACATCCAGGCACGACCCCACCTAGGACCCAAAAGGGTCCCTAGAGAAGGACCCAAGAGAAGGACCCAAAATTGCCTTTCCACTGTCCACCAACGAGGGAAAACAACGGCCAGTGGTCCAACCAACGGCCCATCGACTTTCCCCGACGATTGAACCTTCAAGGTAGGCTAAACAGGCCCCAAATGGGGCTAAGTATCAACCCATGAAACCCCACCAACGGACCATTGATGGATAGATGGTCCGTTGGTTGGAAAACTTCGATTGAAGCCTGCCAAAAGCTATATTTTCCTATAACGACTTGGGGTGTTTGGTAAATTCACCCCAAGTTTTTAATGAACATAGGAAGCCATTTTAAGGTTATTTAGGTATATTATAGTGTTTCAAACCCTAATACCTAATTTTAGACCTCATTTCCTAAAATCCAAAACCCCTCTCCCTTAGAACTCTCTCTCAAGTCTCCTTGGATGTTAGAAGTCAATGAGAGCTAGGAGGGTTGTTGGTGGTCAATTTCTTCATCAAAATCATTGGGGTTTCTGTTATCTAAGGTATTGTATCCATCCTTGAACTCTCTTCCATTCAAGGAGTCACTTCTAATTGATTTTCAAAAAGGGTTTTCAACCCTAGTTTCTTCTAACTTCAAATCTAAATATGGGTCTTGCATGAAAACGTTTTGAATGACTTAATAATGATGTTTCTAATGTTAGTTGATGATTTTAATTCTAAAACATCAATGAAAACATGTTAAAGCCTTTTATCAAAATTTACCTTAAGAAATGGGTTAAATGAACATGACTTGGTAGTCTTTGAACTTTGGTTTCATTATCTTGATATTGTTGTTTACCTACTGCCCTAAGGGCTATTTATTGATGAATTGTTGAGTAAAATTGTAAATATGTTTGACGTATTTGGAAGAATTGTAAGTTGGTTTCATTGTTAACTCTCTTTATGAATTTCTCTTGAGTTGTATGGTCCACCTTCTTGGTTGCGGTGTTTACTTAATGAATTTGATTATACTTAGTATGTATTGTGAGTGTGTCTTTGAAGTCCTAATATGTGAAATGGAGTGATATAGAAGATTGTTCATGTATTTTGTGTTATGAAGCTTGAATTGTATGTTGTGCTTAGATTATGCCTAAATGAAGTATATGATTTTGTGAAGCATGTAAACTGTGGGATTTGATGAATGAAGGTCAAAATCATATATAGAAGTTAATGTAAATGAATGATGCTTATATTCAAGGTGTGTTCACATACACACACACAACTAAATGAATGTATGAAGCTAAGTTGTGTAAAAAGGGGAGTTTTGGGGTGAACACTCTCCGTGAGTTGAGATGAACTGTTTAGTAGAAACCTCACTACATCCTAAGAGCTTTCTAAGATAGGTCGGAGGATAAACAACCTTCGTGAGTTGACATGTGGTTTTCACTAGTTATCCTTAACCTATATTATAAAATATTGAGAATCCGTGGGGAATTATGCTTAGCACCGAGAAGATATGAAGAAGGGGTGGTTACACTTCGTGAGTTGAGATGTTGTATATCAATGTACCTCGTGAGATGAGTACTCCTTGTTAGTAGAGAATGAGTTACTTATTAGCAATCTCCTTCTCCCTTAACTATGCGCCCGCATAGGTGTAGCTATTGGGAAAGTCATGTAAAAGCTAAAAAGTATGACCTTACTCTAGTTAAGTGAGGATCCCTCATCCGATAGGGGTTAATATTGGGATTCCATGTCTAGCTCTCATGGTTGATGTAGGTTAAGCAACCCCCAAAAAAGTAACGAATGTGCTAAGTCTTCTAAAAGAGTGTGCTACTTAGGGTAGGTAGTGGAATGGGACACTATTTATCCATTGCACTAGGTAGGCATTCCGAAAGGGGAGTCTTGATGAGTCTTATGTGAATTTAATGGACTAAGTCTCCTAAAAGAATGTACTACTTAGGGTAGGTAGTGGAATGGGACGCTCTCTATCCATTGCACTAAGTAGACCTTCCAAAAGGGGAGTCTTGGTGCCAATCCTTCTAAAAGAGTGTACTACTTAGGGTAGGTGGTGGAATGGGGTGCCATCTAATCATTGCACTAAGTAGGCATTCCGAAAGTATGTCTAGGTGTTTTATTGAGTGTTCTTCTAATGTCTTGTGATTGAGTGGTGACTTGTTCTCCCGAGTGGAGTAAGCCTATGGTGGTTAGTCTTAAGGATTCCCTTGGTGTGCATTGATGGAGGTGTTTAGACGTTTCCTTTCATGTCTTACCTTTGAGAGTCTTAGGATAACCTCGGTTAGGGAAACTCCTACGGAAATGAGTTCACTTCCTCCTTGGAAGTTCACTATTTTTGGAGTCAAATTGGTTCATCGTATGTTGAAAGAGTTCACTCTATCATTTTGGTAACTTCACTGTAAATTGGTTCTTTTTAAAAAAATTATGGAATTCCTCCTCTAAGTGTTAAATGATGTTTCTATGTTGTTCTTTTTCAAACATGATGAATGTTTTAATTATTCGGCATGAAATCTAATTTTACTAAAATGTCCCTTTTTACATGATTCTGCATATGTCATACTTAATATATTGTTTTGTACTAACCCCATACTTTGCTATACTCTATAAGTATAGGTTTTTTAGAATCAAGGTTGAAGTCTAGAAGGCAAAGCTTGGAAACGTTTCTCTCAAGACTTAGTATGTCCTCATATATTCAAAGGCATAGTCCTTTTCTTAGTTACTTTATTTAAAGAGTTATCATGTATTTCTTTTAATGTAAAGGGGCATGTCCCTAAGATATTATGTCATGTCTTTAAGGTAGATTGTGACGATGAGATTCTATAATTATTATGAATGTCTTCCTTTTTATATTAAATGTCGTGAAAAGTTTTAAATTCCGCACTACTTATCATGTCTTATGTAATGAACGATAGTTAAAGGGGTTGTACAAGACCCCAAATGGTAAAGTACGCCCGGTCATGACCCAAGGCTCTCCCTAACTTCTAGGGGGTACTTTCGGGTCGTGACAGACTTGGTATCATAGCATAAGTGTAAGGGAAATAGTTTAGGGTCTAAAAGTCTTACAAGCCAAGTCTAGTAGTATGTTGGTAATTGTTGTGAGTCGCGACAGATACATGGACAAGAGGCTATAGGACAATAGAGTTTCACTTTCTTCATTACTCTTTTATCGTGCCATAGAACTTAACTCCATAAGATCTCTCTCTTCTTCTCATTGTACGATGGTTTTCTAGGTGTGATTTCTTGGAAAGGGAGATGTTTCTAAGTTTAAGGGAGAGAAAAGGTGAGTTTTGATGTTCTGATGGTTTTGTGGCTAGAAGAGTAAATGTGAAGGTTAGTTTTGAGGATTATAATATGATGCCATTTATGGCTATGTGTGACTTATGAGGTTAGAAGTATTATGATGTGAAACTTTATGGTGATGTAGTTCTAAGCATGGTAAGATTTATGATAATTGAATGAAGTGTCGTTGAGAGGAAATGAATTACCTTGTGATTATGTTCAATGGTGTTAGAAAGCGTTAAGGTGTAAATTTAAGAAATGTTGAGATAATGTGGAGATTTTGTAGGAGTTGAGAGAAACGCTCTTGTGTGGTTAATGTTTTAATAGTTGTTTTTGTGATTTAGTTGAGGTTCTTGTGTAGGTTTACTCTAAGGGGGAAATGTGGTATGATTACCTAGTGAGGAAGTTGTGGAAGTTATGCTAGCAAAACGATGGAGTTTTATATCGTAAGATTTTGATTTCCAAATGATCTACCTTAGTTGGTGGAAAGGGAAAGGAGGAGTTTTATTCCATGAGATTGAGTTAAGTGGTGCCTAAGAGTTGAATGAGGTGATGTTTAAGAAAGTTTGTCTAGGCTAGAATCCTAAGAGGAGAGTGTTGTGCTTGACTAGTAGAGTTGATGTTTACTCTTGATGTGCATGAGTTGAGGGTAGTGTGGGTTCCTACCTTGTTAGAGGCATAATGGTGCTTTGAAGTATGAGACCTTGAAGATGGCTTCACCCTATGTGGGGGAGAATGAGATGTGTAGAAAATGTGGTTCTGAGTATGAAGTGTATGAATGAGTTATCTTGTGTTGTATATGAAGTTAGATGACTTAAGGTCTAATGGTAAACAAGCAAGTTAAAGCTAAATTTTGCATGATGAATGCTAGGTAGGATTGCATGTAGTGTACTTAGTCCAAGAGAATCCTCAAGGGTCACTAAGTGGGAGTGGTAGTATGGGATGCTACTCTCACACTGCACTTAGTGTAACTTACGAAGTCTCTTTGGAGTAAGTTAGTATGGACTTGTCTCTCATATTGTGATACCATCTTGTTAAAGTTCCTTGAAAGGTGCATTATAGAATTTTTAAGAAAGTGACACAGTGAAGTTTTGAGTTCACTCTAAAGAAGTTCAAATTTTGACAAATTCCATTTTTCATGGATGATGGTTTCAATGTGTATGAAAATTATGTATATAAGTTTGCTTAATGTTGGAGAAGGTAGTTCCTCCATAAGTGAATAAATGAAAGTGAGATTGAATTTGTGAAGTTTTGCAAAGTTGCCTGTGTTACAGTAATGCTCAATGTGAAAATCTTCATTTTTGAAAAAAATTGATTTATCTTGAATTGTAGTACCAATGTGTGTAAGAGTGTTATATATGATTTCCTCCATAAGTGAAGGATAAGAGAAGATTTTGAAATGCGAAAGTTTAGCTAAAGTCCTTTTGTTAAAAAGTGTTTGAAAGTGTGAAATTGTGCTCCTGGTTAGGTGGTGCCTTGAATTTGATGTTTTAGACATGATTGAAATGTGTCATGTGTTTCTAATGAAGTCCTTGATGGTCTTAAAGTTTTAGTGTCATTCGAGGACGAATGGTATTCCAAGTTGGGGAGAATGTAACACCCTAAAATGAACTAAGGTGAACTACAGCTTCGTGATTGTATCTTGAGTTAATTTTGTTATAAAGTGAGTTATATTAGTATCCTTAGGCAGTGTGTGAAGTTTGGTTAAGTTTGGAGGTCAAACGTCCAAGAACGTCAGTGACGTTCGGAAGTTGTGACGTTCGAAAGTTGTGCCTTAGAAAGTGTTCATGTGTCTTGATGTGTTTGAGTGAGTTTTACATTTTTTTCTAAGTTGAAATTGTTGTGGGATGTTCATAATACCTAGACGAATATGTTTAGGGGTTTAAAGTCCGGTTACTACCCCACCTAGGACCCAAAAGGTGCCCTAGAGAAGGGCCCAAGAGAAGGACCCAAAACTGCCTTGCCACTGTCCACCAACGAGGGAAAACAACGTCCAGTGGTCCAACCAACGGACCATCGACTTGCCCCAACGATTGAACCTGAAAGGTAGGATGTCCAGGCCCCAAATGGGGCTAAGTATTAACCCACGAAACCCCATCAACGGACCATTGATGGGCAGACGACCCATTGGTTGCAAACCGTCGATTGAAGCCTGCCAAAAGTTGTCTTTTCCTGTAATGACATGGGGTGTTTGGTATATTCATTAAGTCTTTTATGAATCTATGAAGTCATTTTTATGGTTATTTAGGTATATTAGTGTGTTTCAAAACCTTAAGACTTAATTTTAGACCTCATTTCCTAAAACCGAAAACCCCTCTCCCTTAGAACTCTCTCTCAAGTCTCCTTGGATGTTAGAAGTCAAAACGAGCTAGGAGGGCTGTTGGTGGTCAATTTGTTCATAAAAATCATTGGGGGTTCATTATATGAGGTATGTTATCCATCCTTGAACTCTCTTTCATTCAAGGAGTCACTTCTAATGGATTTTCAAAAAGGGTTTTCAACCCTAGTTTCTTCTATCTTCAAATCTAAATATGAGTCTTGCATGAAAACATTTTGAATGACATAATAATGATGTTTCTAATGTTAGTTGATGATTTTAATGCTAAAACTTCAGTGAAAACATGTTAATGCTTTTTATCAAAATTTGGCTTCAGAAATGGGTTAAATGAGCATGACTTTGTAGTCTTTGAACTTTGGTTTCATTATCTTGATATTGTTGTTTACCTACTGCCCTAAGGGCTATTTCTTGATGAATTGTTGAGTAAAATTGTAATAGGTGTGAAGGCTTTGGAAGAATGGTAAGTTGGTTCCATTATTAACTCTCTTTATAAATTTTACTTGAGTGGTATGGTCCACCTTCTTGGTGGAGGTGTTTACTTGATGAATTTGATTATACTTAGTATGTATTGTGAGTGTGGTTTTGAAGGCCTAATATGTGAAATGGAGTGATATTGAAGATGGTTCATGTATTGTGTGTTATGAAGCTTGAATTGCAGGTTATGCTTAGATTATGCCCAAATGAAGTATATGATTTTGTGAAGCATGTAAAATGTAGGATTTGATAAATGAAGGTCTAAATCATGTATAGAAGTTAATGTAAATGAATGATGCTTATATGCAAGGTGTGTTCACATGTACACACACACACACTTAAATCAATGTATGAAGATAAGTTGAGTAAAAAGGGGAGTTTTGGGGTGAACACTCTTCGTGAGTTGAAATGAAGTGTTTAGTATCAACCTCACTACATCCTAAGATCTTTCTAAGATAGGTCGGAGGATAAACACCCTTCGTGAGTTGAGATGTCGTGTTCACTAGTTATCCTAAACCTATATTATAAAATATTGAGAATCCGTGGGAAATTATGCTTAGCACCGAGAGAAGATGAAGAAGGGGTGGTTACACTTCGTGAGTTGAGATGTTGTATTCCAATGTACCTATTGATATGAGTACTCATCGTTAGTAGAAAATGAGTTACTTAGTAGCAATCTCCTTATCACTTAACTATGCGCCCGCATATGTGTAGCTATTGGGAAAACCATGTAAAAGCTAAAAAGTATGACCTTACTTTAGGCAAGTGAGGATCCCTCATACGATAGGGGTTAATATCAGGATTCTATGTCTAGCTCTCATCTTCTATGTCGGTTAACATAACCCCCACAAAGTAATGAATTTGCTAAGTCTTCTAAAAGAGTATGCTACTTAGGGTAGATAGTGGAATGATATGCTATTATCCATTGCACTAGGTAGGAATTTTGAAAGGGGAGTCTTGTTGAGTCTTATGTGAATTGAATGAACTAAGTCTCCTAAGAGAACGTACTACTTCAGGTAGGTAGTGGAATGGGACGCTATATATACATTGCACTAAGTAGACCTTTTGACAGGGGAGTCTTGGTGTCAATCCTTCTAAAAGAGTGTACTACTTAGGATAGGTGGTGGAATGGGACGCCATCTACTCATTGAACTAAGAAGCCATTCCTAAAGGGAAGTCTTGGTGTTTTGTTGAGTGTTCTTCTAATGTGTTGTGATTGAGTGGTGACTTGTTCTCCCCAGTGGAGTAAGCCTATGGTGGGTAGTCTTAAGGATTTCCTTGGTGTGCACTGAAGGAGGTGTTTAGATGTTTCCTTCATATCTTACCTTGGAGAGTCTTAGGAAAACCTCGGTTAGGTAAACTCCTACGAAAATGAGTTCACTTCCTCATTGGAAGTTCACTATTTTTGGAGTGAAATTGGTTCACTGTAAGTTGAAAGAGTTCACTGTATCATTTTGGTAACTTCAGTGTAAATTGGTTCTTTTGTTAAAAATTATGGAATTCCTTCTCTAAGTCTTAAATGATGTTTCTTATGTTGTTTTGTTTCAAACTTCATAAATGTTTTTATTATTCGGCATGAAAGCTTATTATACTAAAATGACCCTTTTTACATGATTTTGCATATGCCATACTTAGTACATCATTTTGTACTAACTTCATATTTTTCTATACTCTATAAGTATAGGTTTTTAGAAGCAAGGTTGAAGGCTAGAAGGCAAAACATGAGAAAGTTTCTCTCAAGACTAAGTATGTCCTCATAAATTCGAGGGCATAGTCCTTTTCATAGTTTCTTTATTTAAAGAATTATTATGTATTTCTTTTAATGTAAAGGGGCGTGTCCCTAAGATATTATGTCATGTCTTTAAGTTGGATTGTGACAATGAGATTCTATAAGTATTTATGAAAGACTTCCTTTTTATATGAAATATCGTGAAAAGTTTTAAATTCCGCACTACTTTTAATGTCTTATGTATTGAACGATAGTTAATGGGCTTGTACAAGACCACAAATGGTCAAGTACGCCCTGTCATGACCCAAGGGCTCTCCCTAACTTTTAGGGGGTACTTTCGGGTCGTGACAGAAATGATCCTTTTCATGCATGTCTTTAAATGTTATGTGCATATACCCATACTTAGTACATGTGGCGTACTAACCCCATTACTTTATATTACTACAAATGTAGGGTCTGGCAATTGAAGATTAAGGAGATCGATTGAAGAAGCTTGGAACTCTTTCTCCAAGTGTTGGTAAGTCCTCATGTTCGGGGATGTTATCTTTTAGTACACTAGCTTATGAAGACTTTAGTATTTGTTAATAATACTTTTGATTCCGTTTATGTTCTTTGGATTATTTTGTATTGGCTAAGTCCAGATTCATATTCAATAGATGGTTTTAATATGAGACAACTTTTAGAATATCGCTACGTATGTTTTCATGATTGTTATGTATGAAGTCTAACTATACTTCACATAGTATAAAAAGATTTTAATTTTTCCGCAATGTTTAAATGATGAAATGTTATGACGAATGCTAAGGGGTTGTCTTAGTGACGATGCCGGTTACGTCGGGGGGGTCCTCTCGGGGTGTGACAAGTAAAAAGTTATAAGTGTCTTTTCTTAATGCTTTTCTTTGTGTTTTTAGGAAGATGAATACTAGAAGGATAGCCGTTAGAAGGTTGAAAGAGGAAGGGTGAATGAGGAGATTCCTCCTCAAGTTTAACAAGTTGACCAAGTGCTTCAAGGTGCTCAAGGGTCTCAAGGTGCTAGAGATTATCAAGTTCCTATTATGGAAGGAGGTAATGATGTTACGCTGGTTCCCCCGGAAATGACTAGTAGGGAGATTAGAGAGGCATTACTTGCTTTAGCCCGAGCCGTGACTACCCATGTGAATAGGGATGTTGAGGCTAGACTGAATGCTATGGAGAGCACTATGACCTCTAGATTGAAATATTTTATGTGGATGAATCCTCCTATCTTTCTTGGCTCTAAGGTGGGAGAAGATCCCCAAGAGATCCTAGACGGTGTTTATAAGGTGTTGAGTGCCATGGGGGTGACTTCTATGGAGAAAGCGGACTTTACTTCGTACCAATGGAGGGACGTTGCTCAAGTGTGGTACACTCAATGGAATGATAAAAGGATGGTTGAGTCGGGTCCTATATAGTGGAAGGAGTTAAGGAGGCTTGATAAGGAAAGTACTTTCCCCGTAATAGGAGGGAGGTTGTCACAACCGGGAAGTACCCCCTACACATAACCAGCGTCGTCGTCCTCGGAGAGAACAAGGACTAGCATCTTAGCATTCATCATTACATTCATAGGTTAAAAATTCAGAAAATTTAAAACTTTTCTTCTACATCTATCATAAGGTTTACATAGACCTATCGCATACACATAATCTATTCATATCGAGTATACATAGAACCTTTGTATAAGAAGATTACATAGACTTCTACTTATATGGCACACATATATATATATATAAGATATAACATAGTCTTAAATAGATGTCTCATATCATATCCATCTAAACAAGAGTATAACAATTGGGCATTGCCCATACATCAATAAAGTAAAAGCCACATATAGGCTATACAATGTTAGGACTGAAATTAAAGAGAATGAACAAAGTGTCTGTAAGACTAGTCAACATACAATGCTAGAAAGTGGCATTGTCCTCGAAGTGGTGAGGACCTACCCAACTTGGAACATGAGAATCCAAGTCTTCCTTTAAAACTCGTCACGAACCCTTCAACCCGAAAGAAAAATACTTACTATAAAAAGAAAAGAGCTCACATTAAAGTGACCTCAACTGTGCCTTAAATTCTATATGTGATTTTATACGATGTTTGGCCCTTGAATATATCTATATGAAGTATGTAAATTATATAAATGCTATTTTGTAAAGGTTTTATGAAGATTTTACTCGAAAATGCATGAAGTATGATTTGAAGAAAATGTCCCTTTAAAATGTATGTTTTTTCATGGTTGTCATACTTAGTTCAAGTCAGTCATAGTTAAAAGACATCAATGAATTATTCACCCCGTGAGGACCGTAGTGAACCCTACCTTCCCTATTTGGGAATGTGTCACCCCCTCACATACAAGATCACTTGGTGCTAAGCTAGAGTCCCTTTTTGAAATGTTTTTAATGTCTTTATTAGTCATCATAACTTATTGTAGGTCATAGTGTCTAGACCTTGAATAATCATCATCATCATAGCTCAATAAGAATTGCATGAGCATAGTGCTTTCATTACAATTCATATAAGTGAGGTTAGCACATTTACATATTCATTCATGATAAGGCACATTGGTAGTCATCAAAATCTTTATAGAATTTACATCTTAATCAACCTCACAACCATATTCAAGACATTGCAATTCAACATCATACCACCCTCTAAATCCTAAGACAAGGCATACTCCAACACAACATCATGACTTAATCACAATTAACTAGAATTTGAAGTAAAGAATAGGGATCATTAGACTTACCAAGTCACCCTCATAATCCATCACCAAAGTCTTACCATCAACCCTTAACTCAACCGAATTAGGGTATAGTTTCATCATAGAACAATAACCAACATAATAACAAGGCTAATTGAATCACTATATCACAATTCATCACTAGTTTATAGCTTAAGACAACATGCTTACGTCAATTCACAACATACTTCATTACCTAGACCCACTTCTCAAGAACTAGAATAATAGGACTATATTCACCCTATTCTATTCATGATTGATACAGTAACATCATCTTATAGTAATTCGATCAATAAACAACTCTTACACCATTAATATCAGGTTCATAACCTAGGGTTAAGGGGCAAAGGTCATCTTCTACAACCTAGCCCACACCATCAATATCTATCATAATTAAGTTAGCATACATGTTAATACACTACTAATATCTAAAAGAAATCGTAAACAAATCAATTCATAACATTAATTTCGAGATTGGGAAAGACCCACATGAAAACTCAACTTTTGAAAATACTTTGAAGGAACCCTTTGGGGAAATGAGTCCCAAAAGTGAATTATATACCATACCTTAATGTTTGATGAATAATTGATGGTGAATTATTCCCCTTACATCCCCATAAACCCTCCCTTAGCTTGGTCTTGAATGAAGTTCTTCGCTACAGAGAGAAAGAAGAGAGAAGGAAGAGAGTTTGAGTTTGTGAGTTATGTTTAGTATAATAGGCTTGGGGTCTTTATATGGGGTGTTAATTGACTTAATTAGGCTTCCTTAATCCCCTATCTAACGACCTAACCCCTTAATAATTAATTAGAATTAAGGAAAAACGTGCAGCAAAACACACGCCTCACTGATGAGACCTCGATGGACGGATCGTTGGTCAGTAGACGGCCAATTCCTCCTTCAGTGCTGCACATCCGTCTCTAAATTCAGAGACTATGAAAAATGACCTTTCCAAGATTTTTGTTAAGTGTCCATCGACTAGTGGCATCGACACCCCGTCGATTCACCAAGGGCCCTTCTGTGGCATCCATTGTTGACACTGTCTCTTGACCGCTTTTGCCCACTCTTGCAAAGGTCCTCCTCAAGGGCCCTTAGTTGGTCCTTGGGGAGTCGTACTCGGACGTGTTGACCATGAATCTTCTTAAACACTTGTTAGACACCTTTCCACCAATTTTCATCATTTTCCGACTTCTAAAAGCTAGTCAAATAGGCTAAGGCAAACTAGTACCTTCTTGAAAGTTTACGGACGTCAGAGACGTTTGGTTTTCTATACTTCCTAAATGACTTATATTCAGTAAAATGGACCCTAAAACAGTGTCTATACCTTACGACACTTATGTTAGGCTCTAGAACATGTATTAGATTTTCGAAGTGTTACATTATCCTCCCCTTAGGAACTTTTGTCCCCGAATGACACTAAAAACTCTTTTTAAGGAAGGAATAGACACAAGACTAGTAGCCCAACCAACAACAATACAAGACAACATAAATCATATTACTTAAAAGTCAACTCAAAAGCTTCAATTACCACACATAAGGCTCAAACATCACATTATGAGGAATTTCCTTCTCACAACAACAACATGAGCTCAACATACTTTACATGAGTCAATTATGACAATGTTCAACTTACCAACATGCTACATACAATTTTATAAAGAATCACCATATCAAAATGCACAACATAACTCAAACAAGCCAAAGAGCAAAACTTCAAGTTCAAATGAATAATTTCACTGTAAGTTACTATAACAATATAACAAAATGCACATTTTGCAAAACTTCACCAAAAATCAAGAAACTTTAGTTTCTAGTCATTATTTTCATTATTATAGAAGTAACTAACCTTAGTTATCAAATAGATGAGCGTAAAGGTACTTCATTTCGTCCTCGGCCTCCCATGTTGCACCCTCAACTAGGTAAATCTTCCATAACACCTTTACGGAAGCCACCTCTTTGTTCCTCAACTTCTGTACATTCCAATCAAGGATTTGAACAGGAACCTCCTCATAGGAGACGTTATCCTTCACACCAAGACCCTTAATAGGAAGAATGGACTCCGGATCACCGATACACTTCTTTAACATAGAAACATGGAAAACCGGATGAACCGAATCCAATTCATTAAGCAACCTTAACTCATAGGCAACCTTACCAACCCTTTGCATGATTTCATTGGGACACACATAACGAGGACTTAACTTCCCTTTCTTTCCAAATCTAACCACCCCCTTCACATGTGGAATTTTCAAGTACACTTTATCACCTTCTTCAAACTCTAAATCCCTTCTCCTATGATCGGCATAAGACTTTTGTTGACTATAGGCCGTTTGCAAGCGATTTCTTATAATATGAACTTTCTCCAAAGTCTTATATATCAAATCGGGACTAAGAATCGAAGAATCACCAACTTCAAACCACCCAATAGGAGATCTAACCCTTCTACCATACAAAGCTTCACAAGGAGCCATGGATATGGATGAATGGAAACTATTATTGTAAGACAACTCCACCAAAGGTAAGTGCTTATGCTAACTTCCTTTGAAATTGATTACACAAGCTCTAAGCATATCCTCGAGGGTTTGAATAGTATGCTCTGCTTGATCATCCCTTTGGGGATGAAAAGCGGCGCTTAATTTCACCTTGGTACCTAACCCTTCTTGGAATGACCTCCAAAACCTAGATGTGATTTGTGAACCCCTAAACGATATGATGGATAACAGAATGCCATGGCGACACAAAATCTCATTTATGAAGATCTTTGCATAATACTCTGCCGAATAAGTAGACTTGATCGGAATAAAATGAGCGGACATGGTAAACCTATCCACCACCACCCATATGGAGTCATATTGTTTTTGAGTCTTAGGCAAACCTACCACAAAATCCATATTGATGTCTTCCCACTTTCAAGTAGGAATTTGGATTTCTAGAAGTAAACCACCCGGCTTTTGATGTTTGGCTTTCACTAGTTGGCAATTTGGACACTTTGCTACAAACTCCGCTATGTCCTTCTTCAACCCTTCCCACCAATACACTTATCTAAGGTTATGATACATCTTTGTTGACCCCGGATGAATGGAATAACGGGACCCATGAGCTTCCTCAAGAATCCGTTTCCTCAAATCATCTACATTGGGAACAGACAATCTTCCTTGATACCTCAAAACACCATCCCCCCGAAGGAGAATGACTCAGTAAGCTTACAAAGAACCGATTCTTTAAACTCCATCAATGGTTGATCAAGGTGTTGTTTGTACTTCACCTCAACAACTAAGGATGAGAAGGAGTTATGATGGACCATAAAACCACCATTTGGAGAATCTTGCAATCTAACCCCCAACCTAGACAACCTATGAAAATCTTTCACTATATCTTTCTTTGCTTCCTCTACATGAGACACACTACCCATTGTCATACGACTTAAAGCATCAGCAACCATATTAAAGAATAATTACATACAAGAGAGTAATAGTAAACATACAAGTCCAGCATTTATAGTAAATAAACATAGTGAACAAAAAAGAGGTAAAAGTAGAATGGTTATAGATTATCGTAATCTAAATGCTAAAACAAAAACTTATAATTATCCAATACCAAATAAGATATTAAAAATAAGACAGATACAAGGATATAACTATTTTAGTAAATTTGATTGTAAATCAGGATTTTATCATTTAAAACTAGAAGAAGAATCTAAACAACTAACAGCATTCACAGTACCACAAGGTTTCTATGAATGGAATGTTTTACCATTTGGATATAAAATGCACCAGGTAGATATCAACATTTTATGGATAATTATTTTAATCAATTAGAAAATTGCATTGTATATATAGATGATATATTATTATACTCGAAAACACAAGATGAACATATAAGGTTATTAGAAAAATTTATATATATAATTAAACAATCAGGTATAAGTTTAAGTAAAAAAAAAGCAGAAATTATGAAATCACAAATTGAATTTCTAGGAATACAAATAGATAAAAATGGTATAAAAATGCAAACACATATAGTACAGAAAATAATCAATTTAGATGAAGATATAGATACAAAAAAGAAATTACAATCCTTTTTAGGATTAGTAAACCAAGTACGAGAGTACATACCAAGATTAGCAGAGTATTTAAAACCACTACATAGAAAACTTAAAAAAGATGTTGAATATCATTTTGATAATAAAGATAAAGAACATATAAGAAATATTAAGAACTTATGTAAAAAATTACCAAAACTCTATTTTCCTGATGAAAATAAAATATTTATATATATAGTTGAAACAGATTCAAGTAATCATAGTTATGGAGGAGTTTTAAAATATAAATATGAAAATGAAAAAATGGAACACCATTGTAGATATTATTCAGGATCTTATACAGAAGCACAAATAAAATGGGAAATAAATAGAAAAGAATTATTTGCATTATATAAATGTTTATTAGCATTTGAACCATATATTGTTTATAACAAATTTATTGTAAGAACTGATAACACACAAGTAAAATGGTGGATAACTAGAAAGATAGATGATTCAGTTACGACAAAAGAAATAAGGAGATTAGTATTAAATATATTAAATTTTACATTTACAATTGAGATAATTAAGACTGATAAAAATATTATTGCAGACTATCTATCAAGAAAAAGATACAATGAAGGAAATATTAGCTATGATGACAAATCTTTGTCAAAAGATGGAGAAAATAGAAACAGAAGTACAAGTACTTAAAGAAACAGTTAATAGTCAGCAGCATGACTCTAAAAATGCGGAGCTACGTCGTGAGGCAGACGGTAAAAGGCCAGAGCTAAGAGGTGACGTTGAGAAACACCTAAAAACTCAAAATAGTAACAAATTATCAGTTGCAGGTACAAGCACAGGAGCTATGGAAAAAACTACTCCAAGAAATACAAACCTAAATAGCCTATTTGCAAAACCATTTATTCCAAAAATCCAAATAATAAATACTCCAACACCACAAACCTCTACATATGCAGTTAGTATACAAAGTGATAAAAAAAGATACAATTACATTACCCAATCATACATTGAAAACATATATAAAATCCAAACATTTTTAAATTTAAACCCCAGATCCACACAAACCAAAAATCCAAATGAAGATTATATAACCCAAAAACTACAAGGATATAATAGATTGATTGCACAACCCAAAACTAGTTCAAATTTAGTTAAAACGTGTTACAATTATGGATTACTCAGTACCGTATACACATATGATGGAGAAGAAATAAGTGGAATACCAGAATTATACAAAGCATTCATCATATACAAGAGAGTTACTAAAGGAAATTTATTTTATATTAAATTTTATACAGCACCAGCTGAGATATTATATGAAGAAATCAAGTCACCAATTCAAGTTATAAAGATAGGTTTAACTAAAGATATGATAATACCAGAAGATATAGAAAAACAAGCTAAAATACCAAAGGTAGAAATACCAAACTTTTATGCAAATAAAAGAATAATTGGTATATCAACAATTATACAAGAACTAGCTAACAATTATTTAAATGGCAATGCTATTTGGAGTTATTACGCAAGAGACCAAGTTATGATATATTCAAACTCAAGGGAATTAAGAAAAGCAGATATGGATGAAGTTCAGAGATGGATTTTATCATTATTAAAGCCAGAAGAACAACCTACAACAAGAGCCTTAAAGAAACAATTTATTTCAGATGATTTATTGACTAGATATTGCATGTTAATTGGACATAAATACCCTGATCATCAATGTTTAAAATGCAATGGAGAAGATAATATTATTCCAGACGTTGATTTGGAATAAAGATGAAAAGAGATAAGGATGAAGAAAAAGATAACAGAAGATATGGACATATGGCCGACAAAGAGATAATATAGATAAGAATCTTTGAAAAATTTGTAACAGAAAAAGATAATGTAGATAGGATTGTTTTGTTTTGTAGTTTTGTAATAATTCATGAAATACTATTCATGAATAGTAAAAATTGTAAATAGTAAGAGTCAAGTAACTGTGTAAATAGTAAGAGTCGAGTTACTGTGTAAATAGTAAGAGTCAAGTAACTGTGTAAATAGTAAGAGTTGAGTTACTGTGTAAATAGTAAAGGCCAATCATCCTTTAGTAAGAATGAAAGGTCGTTAGAATTTTGTATATAAGAAGGCATTTGCCTACGTAAACATACAAGCCCTCTTCTATCTTCTCTCTAATTCTCTCATTCCGCTTCCAAACCCCCCATTGGTATCAGAGCTAGATAGTAAAAAAAAATAAGCTATGGAAAACAAATCAAATATGGAAAATCTACAAGAACAGGTATACTCATTTTTAGTCATGAGTAGCTAAACTGCTTTATTCCTGATAATCTCTTCTTGATTATAAGTATTTATTATGCTTTAATAATGTTATAATAATCATCTTTAGAAGGTTTGCTATGGAAATATTCTGAGAGTAGGTAAGCCCAGACTATGCCATCCTAAAGTGGAAACCGGTAGGCAAAGAGAAGGCCGTTTAGGGGAGTACACAGAGTTGAGGCGCTGTTAGGGTAACAGATTGAAGAAGAAAACCATAGTAGTGACTAGACGAGATGATTATTAAATTATTATTATTACATAATGAGTAAGTATAATCTGTGAAGAGGTTAGAAGGAATAAAAGTTTAGCGAAAGTATGATAAAATGACTACCTATTTATTAAATGATGATGTTAATTATATGATATTATTATTCTATATATTGAAAGATCTTGATGCTGATATAAGAAGAGTAACATATGAAATAATTGAAGAAACAATTTATGGTTGGTCAGAATTAATTATCTCAGATGATTTTGATCTTGATTATTTATATGATGATCTAGAATTATATAGAGATCAATGATAAATTATAGATATTTGAAATTATGGAAAGAAACTAAAGAAAAGATAGATCTAGAAGAAAAATTATTAATTGAAAATGTAAATAGATATATATATCTTAGAGAAGAAGAATATTTAGAATATATAGAAACTAATGTAAAAGAAATACAAAGATTAAATTTAGTTAAAAAAGAATATTATGAAAAAAATATTTTCTTAAAAAAGGAAAAAGGAAAATAATAATATAGAGAGAAAGGTAAGAAAGATAAAGAAAAAGATAAATAATTTATATATGAAATATGAATTATTGAAAATCACTAAAAAGACACTAATAAAGAAAACTTGTTGATAGATCTAATTTCTAAAACAGAATATAAATATATTTGTTATTTGAAAAAACAATATGGACAGAAGAATATATAAACAACAACTGATAGAAAAAATAAATGAAAAAAGATACGAATATGAATTTAAAAAAGAAAGATTAGTAGAAAATATATTTGCAGGAGTAAGTAGTAAAGTAATATCAATCCAAAGAAAAGTTCTATTTGAGTTAGAAATACAAATAAATTGCCTAGAATATAAATTACAACATAATATATACTATAATAATGAATATAATGAATAAAGAAGAATTTGCAGTAGACGAAAAAACTTATGAAAATCAAGAAGGATTAATAATAAAAATAATATTCTCAAATTAAGGAAGAAGATATAAAAAAATAGGAGATAAATTATATTTAATGTTAGAAAAAGAAACAGCAAAATTAGAAGATAGTTTAACAGCTATGATAAGAATAACAAAAGAAAATGAAGAAATAGATAAAGCCAAAGAAATTGAAAAAATAAAAACACAAGCAATGTAGATAGGATTGTTTTGTTTTGTAGTTTTTTCAATTTCTTTGGCTTTATCTATTTCTTCATTTTCTTTTGTTATTCTTATCATAGCTGTTAAACTATCTTCTAATTTTGCTGTTTCTTTTTCTAAAATTAAATATAATTTATCTCCTATTTTTTATATCTTCTTCCTAAATTTGAGAATATTATTTTTATTATTAATCCTTCTTGATTTTCATAAGTTTTTTCGTCTACTGCAAATTCTTCTTTATTCTTTATATTCATTATTATAGTATATATCATGTTGTAATTTATATTCTAGGCAATTTATTTGTATTTCTAACTCAAATAGAACTTTTCTTTGGATTGATATTACTTTACTACTTACTCCTGCAAATATATTTTCTACTAATCTTTCTTTTTTAAATTCATATTCGTATCTTTTTTCATTTATTTTTTTCTATCAGTTGTTGTTTATATATTCTTCTGTCCATATTGTTTTTTCAAATAACAAATATATTTATATTCTGTTTTAGAAATTAGATCTATCAACAAGTTTTCTTTATTAGTGTCTTTTTTAGTGATTTTTAATAATTCATATTTCATATATAAATTATTTATCTTTTTCTTTATCTTTCTTACCTTTCTCTCTATATTATTATTTTCCTTTTTCATTTTTTAAGAAAATATTTTTTCATAATATTCTTTTTTAACTAAATTTAATCTTTGTATTTCTTTTGTATTAGTTTCTGTATATTCTAAATATTCTTCTTCTCTAAGATATATATATATCTATTTACATTTTCAATTAATAATTTTTCTTCTAGATCTATCTTTTCTTTAGTCTCTTTCCATAATTTCAAATATCTATAATTTATCATTGATCTCTATATAATTCTAGATCATCATATAAATAATCAAGATCAAAATCATCTGAGATAATTAATTCTGACCAACCATAAATTGTTTCTTCAATTATTTCATATGTTACTAATTTATCATAGATTATTCTTCTTATATCAGCATCAAGATCTTTCAATATATAGAATAATAATATCATATAATTAACATCATCATTTAATAAATAGGTAGTCATTTTATCATACTTTCGCTAAAATTTTATTCCTTCTAACCTCTTCACAGATTATACTTATTCATTATGTAATAATAATAATTTAATAATCATCTCGTCTAGTCACTACTATGGTTTTCTTCTTCAATCCGTTACCCTAACAGCGCCTCAACTCTGTGTACTCCCCTAAACGGCCTTCTCTTTGCCTACCGGTTTCCACTTTAGGATGGCATAGTCTGGGCTTACCTACTCTCAGAATATTTCCATAGCAAACCTTCTAAAGATGATTATTATAACATTAGTAAAGCATAATAAATACTTATAATCAAGAAGAGATTATCAGGAATAAAGCAGTTTAGCTACTCATGACTAAAAATGAGTATACCTGTTCTTGTAGATTTTCCATATTTGATTTGTTTTCCATAGCTTATTTTTTTTTTACTATCTAGCTATGATACCAATGGGGGGTTTGGAAGCGGAATGAGAGAATTAGAGAGAAGATAGAAGAGGGCTTGTTTATTTATGTAGGCAAATGCCTCCTTATATACAAAATTCTAACGACCTTTCATTCTTACTAAAGGATGATTGGCCTTTACTATTTACACAGTAACTCGACTCAAATGCCTCCTTATATACAAAATTCTAACGACCTTTCATTCTTATTAAAGGATGATTGGCCTTTACTATTTACATAGTAACTCGACTCTTACTATTTACACAGTTATTTGACTCTTACTATTTACACAGTAACTCGACTTTTACTATTCACACAGTTACTTGACTCTTACTATTTACAATTTTTACTATTCATGAATAGTATTTCATGAATTATTACAAAACTACAAAACAAAACAATCCTATCTACATTATCTTTTTCTGTTACAAATTTTTCAAAGATTCTTATCTATATTATCTCTTTGTCGGCCATATGTCCATATCTTCTGTTATCTTTTTCTTCATCCTTATCTCTTTTCATCTTTATTCCAAATCAACGTCTGGAATAATATTATCTTCTCCATTGCATTTTGAACATTGATGATCAGGGTATTTATGTCCAATTAACATGCAATATCTAGTCAATAAATCATCTGAAATAAATTGTTTCTTTAAGGCTCTTGTTGTAGGTTGTTCTTCTGGCTTTAATAATGATAAAATCCATCTCTGAACTTCATCCATATCTGCTTTTCTTAATTCCCTTGAGTTTGAATATATCATAACTTGGTCTCTTGCATAATAACTCCAAATAGCATTGCCATTTAAATAATTGTTAGCTAGTTCTTGTATAATTGTTGATATACCAATTATTCTTTTATTTGCATAAAAGTTTGGTATTTCTACCTTTGGTATTTCAGCTTGTTTTTCTATATCTTCTGGTATTATCATATCTTTGGTTAAACCTATCTTTATAGCTTGAATTGGTGACTTGATTTCTTCATATAATATCTCAGCTGGTGCTGTATAAAATTTAATATAAAATAAATTTCCTTTAGTAACTCTCTTGTATATGATGAATGCTTTGTATAATTCTGGTATTCCACTTATTTCTTCTCCATCATATGTGTATACAGTACTGAGTAATCCATAACTGTAACACGTTTTAACTAAATTTGAACTAGTTTTGGGTTGTGCAATCAATCTATTATATCCTTGTAGTTTTTGGGTTATATAATCTTCATTTGGATTTTTGGTTTGTGTGGATCTGGGGTTTAAATTTAAAAATATTTGGATTTTATATATGTTTTCAATGTATGATTGGGTAATGTAATTGTATCTTTTTTTATCACTTTGTATACTAACTGCATATGTAGAGGTTTGTGGTGTTGGAGTATTTATTATTTGGATTTTTGGAATAAATGGTTTTGCAAATAGGCTATTTAGGTTTGTATTTCTTGGAGTAGTTTTTTCCATAGCTCCTGTGCTTGTACCTGCAACTGATAATTTGTTAATATTTTGAGTTTTTAGGTGTTTCTCAACGTCACCTCTTAGCTCTGGCCTTTTACCGTCTGCCTCACGACGTAGCTCCGCATTTTTAGAGTCATGCTGCTGACTATTAACTGTTTCTTTAAGTACTTGTACTTCTGTTTCTATTTTCTCCATCTTTTGACAAAGATTTGTCATCATAGCTAATATTTCCTTCATTGTATCTTTTTCTTGATAGATAGTCTGCAATAATATTTTTATCAGTCTTAATTATCTCAATTGTAAATGTAAAATTTAATATATTTAATACTAATCTCCTTATTTCTTTTGTCGTAACTGAATCATCTATCTTTCTAGTTATCCACCATTTTACTTGTGTATTATCAGTTCTTACAATAAATTTGTTATAAACAATATATGGTTCAAATGCTAATAAACATTTATATAATGCAAATAATTCTTTTCTATTTATTTCCCATTTTATTTGTGCTTCTGTATAAGATCCTGAATAATATCTACAATGGTGTTCCATTTTTTCATTTTCATATTTATATTTTAAAACTCCTCCATAACTATGATTACTTGAATCTGTTTCAACTATATAAATAAATATTTTATTTTCTATTTAAAACAACAGTATTTTACAAAACTACCAGAACCATTTAGTACAAACATAATTAAAGATTGGAATAATGAAAGAATAACAGATACTTTAGGAGCTAGAATAAAATTTTTACAACAATGGTTTATACAATTATGTGAAAATCAAAAAGAAAAATTAAAAATGGAAAAAGTATTAATAAAAAATCTAGCATGTTGCAAAAATAAAATAGCACCACAATTTGGTTGTAAAGATAAATATTATAAAAAACCTAGAAAATATAAAAATTATAGAAAAACCAAAACTAGATATAAATATAAAAATCCAAGAAAAAGATATTATGTAAAAAATTATAAAATAAAAAGACCATATAGACCAAAAAGAAAATTATCAAATTGTACTTGTTACAATTGTGGAAAGTTAGGACATTTAGCTAGAGATTGTAAATTACCTAAAAATCTAAAAGGTAAACAAATAGCAGAAATAATTATGGATGATGAAAAATATATGCAAATAGATTATATAGACTATGAATTAAGTGACAATTATAGCATATATGAAATCTCAGATATAGAAAATGAATATGAAAATGAAGGAATAAATATGGAATTAGATAATGAAATAATAAATGAAGGAATATAATGACTGAAAATGATATAAAAATAATATCTAAAGAAGAATATCAGAATGAAGAATCAATGGAACAAAAAATTATATTTGATAATACAATTTTTCAACAAATAAAAAATAAAGAATTAGATTTAAGTGTAGATAAAGTACTAGAAATACCCACTTTAAAAAATTGGTTTAAAAGAAATAGAGAAGAATATTATGTAGTTAGTCAAAAAGAACATATTGTAGATTGTAAATATACAAAAGGAAAAGCACAAATACCTATATTAAACAAAAGAATGATAAATCAAGAAATACAACATATAAAAGCTAAAACACCTATAAAATATGTACATTTAGGAGGAACAGAAATACTAATAAAAGCATATTTTAGAGAAGGAATAGATACACCTATTGAAATATATTTAGCAGATGATAGAATAATACACCCTATTGAAAAAAGCGTAATCAGTGCAGTAAAAGGAAATCTAATATACCAAAAATTTAAATTTATAATAAGTGCAAATGAAATATGACCTATAATCCATATGAATGAAATTGATTAACGATCTATGTTCTTCTACTTTCCTATTCTAGTTGTGGATTAGGTTGTGTGGCTAATTCATGAGCATGTGTATAACCATGTTAGGGTAAAGTATAGGTGCTGCCATTAATGTGTTAAGATGGTTAATAACCCCTTACCTATGTACCCCTTATATGAAAGTGTGAATAGCTAAAGTTAGGAGTCTTGATTACATTGTATATATTGTCTTGTCTCCTATGCTATTATGTGTTGTGTGTTATGTACTTGGAAGTGTAATGTGGTCTAAGAGGGTGGTTGACATAAGAAGTCATTGATAGCCATTATGTGATCATGTTGGTCAATGTACACACACTCTCACTTACATGCATATTACAAGTAGTATAAGTCATTGTGTCTAAATGAAAGGTAGTTCTCATATTCACTAGTGTCTACTACTATGCATATTAAGGTGATGTTTATGAATGTATGATTTGTATTCCCTTACTAGGATGACTTGATAGGTGTACTAGTATGGGAAAGGGTATGGGACCTTGTCTACGCATTGCACATGTGTATCTTGATAGGATAGTTCCTAGGTTTGGTTCTTATGCATATGAAGGATGATTATACGAACATGTTATGAATATGATATAATGAAGTATGAATGCGTATAGTGTCTTAGTAGGTTTATATAAAAGTATTGCTCATATAGTTATGCCTATAGACTTATGCATTGATATATGAATATGTGTGACCTTATGTGTTATGTGAAAGGTTTGCTCACATCTAAGTATACACTCACACACATGGATGATCTAGTTGGTGAGAGGGTCCTTACTAGGGGTGCCCAAGAATACTCCAAATCTAGATAGGTGGTTGAATATGCTATAAGCATATGAATGATGAATATCCTAAGCTTATGTTTTTATAAACAAACGTAATAAAGATTTTTCAATAAAGGGAACTTAGCCTAGCACCGAGTGAACTTGTAGCTAGTGGATTTCCACCTAGATAGCTATGTCATGTTCGGTTCTACTTTGGCTGGTAGACCACCTTACATTGGTGTAAGGTTTTATGACACCGGATTCCATGATTAGCACCTATGGTCTATGTCGGTTAAGTTTATGGTTTCCCTAAAGGTAAAATGGACAATGGAAGTAATTGAATAGGATCCTAACTAGGAGGACTTAAGGTAAGTTACTTAGGATAGGTGGAAGTAATGAACCCATCTAGACATTGCACAAGTGACTCCTCAGGAAGTCTTAGGAAGGTACCTTAATAGATATGATTATGTATGTGTCCTTTATGTATGATATTGTAGTCTTGGTTTGACTATGATTATATTGTACTGTACTTCTATGATGGCATGTGTTGTCCTGTGAAGATGCTATGTATGGTATTCTCTTATGTTCCTAAGGTGATGCATTGCACCAAGTATCCCTAAAGGATTACCTAGTAGGCAAATGAATTGAGAAAAGAGTTAGATGTTAAAGAGGGATGAGTTCACTGTAAAGTGACCTCAAATTGTACTTAAATTCTATATGTGCTTTTCTATGATGTTTGGCCTTTGATTGCGTTGCTACGAAGTATGTGGATGATATAAATGCTATTAATAAAGGTTTTATGATGATTTACTTAAAATGGCCTGAAGTATGATTTCAAAGGAAATGTCCCTTTTAATGCATGTTTTTGCATGGTTGCCATACTTAGTACATTCTTGTGCTAATCCCATTCTTCTCTACTTTTTACAAAAAGTGTAGGTTATGAAATGCTTAAAGGAGATCTATGATTGAGGAGCTTGATAGGTGATTTCCCAAGCTCAAGGAAAGGAACCCTTAAGTTCAAGGATGTCCTACAAATGTCTTTAATGTAAAGTCTTTAAATATTGTATAGTTATGTAATGTATCGTATGGGCCGTGTCCCTAATGTACTCTAAAGTTATTGAGTCTAAGATGGCAAAGAGACTTAGAGTCTAAATATGTATTATGACTTATGTTTTATATATATATGATGTGATGTTTCTAGCATATGATGTGCTATGAAAAGTTTTAAATTTTCCACAAAATTTACTATGCCAATGCAATGACCGATATGAGAGGCTTGTCTTAGACCTCTGAGAGGTCGACGACACTGGTTACAATTCAAGATTGTACCCTATCTTCTAGGGTATGCTTTTGGGTTGTGACAAACTTGGTATCAGAGCATGAGGTTTATGCAGCGGTTTTAGGTTCTAAAAAGTCTCATATTGCGACGTCTAGTAGAGTCTTATATCATTGGTGGTGAGTAGCGACACATCAAATGGTACGAGAGGCTATAGGACGATAGAGTTTCCCTTCTTCATCAATCTCATATCGTGCCATAGAACTTAATTCTATAAGATCTCTCTCTTATGTTTTCTTGTCCGGTGGTCTTTTAGATGCGATTGCTTGGATGAGAGTTCTCTATGCTTGAGGGAGAAAAGGTGAGTTTAAAATGCTTATCTTTGTTCTATGGTTTGAATAAGTATGGGTGAAGGTGACTCTTGTCCTTATTTGATGATGTATATACTAACTAAGGCGACTTGAAGGGCTAACTAGACTTAGGTAGGGGTATGGGACTCTACCTATGTCTTGCACTAGTTTGCCTCGATGGAGACCTTAGGAGGTTAATACTATGTATGTGGATGATGATAAATGTGAATGCCCTTATGAGGTGATCTCTATGCTTGTAATCATGTAAGTAGCCTAGTGTGCTAAAGATATGGAGTTATCCATGCATGAAGGTTATAGATGAGTGGAGTATGGTGCTAATTGTAGTTCTTGTTGAGTTATTTGATTTAGTAGAGTTATGGGGCTTTACTTGATCATTGCACATGATAACTCTATGGGGATTATGATTGGTTATCTTACCGTACTATGTATGAAATTTCTCTTAGTTGATGATGTGATGCCAATTTTGGCAATATATGAAATCTTTGTGAAAAAAAAGCAGGTTATGTCGAATGATGTATGCCATGATATAGTTGAAGCATGCTAGGAGTTATGGTGGTTAAAGTGAATTCTCTTAAATTGTGTATTCCTATATGGTTTTGTATGATAGGAGCCAAATATTAGGATTTGAACTTGGATTGTTTAATAACTACCTATGGAGGTATGCTATCCTATGAGTGTATGTGATTAAAGGTGTGCATTGTTTTCCTTTGTATATAAGTGGTACTTGATGAGTTGCTAGTATAAATTGGAGTATTTTGTAGAGACTTAAGTTGTAAATATAGTATGCATGCTTATGAAGGATGAGTTGGTAAAGCTTTGTATCTTATAATTTCATACTTGTTCCCTCAAATGTCTAAATGTTGCACTTTTGGGTAATTGGAAGCATGCTCTCCCTAAAGACTAGACAACTTATTGTAACATGTTTGGAGAACCTACTAAATTGTCATTCTGATTGGATGTTGTTGAAATATGTGTAGAATTTATGAATATGAACATGATAAGGAATGTGGAAAAGAATTTTTGTTATTTAAATTGAAGGATGAGAATCTTGTGATATGATGAGTCGTAGAGTTATTTCTAAACTTCTTATTGTGTTAAGAACTTCCTTGTTATATTTCCCTAATGATGTATGACCTTAGTGTCTATTGCATTGTAGAAAGACCTTATGTGAATTGAATAGTATGATCAAAATTGATGGTTGAGGATGATTTGCCTAAAATGATAAGGTTTAGAATGTCTTAGTGCTGCTAAATTGAATTAATGAAGATTCCCTCTGTAACGACCTGCTTAGTCGTTTTGAGCAGCAGATTTTATTTCTGGAAAAACTGTCTGAGACGACGTATCCAACGACGGACCGTCATGGGCACGACGGACCGTCGAGGGTGTCTCATTCCAAACACTTGAAATTCTTATATTTGAGTGCTGAAATCGACTCTCTGAACTTTGTGACGGACCTGCAGGACGGACCGTCACAGACATGACGGACCGTTGTGAGGTTCCGTTTCAAAACACTTCAACTCTTGAGAATTGGGTACTGAGAGCAATTCTCTGAACTCTGTGACGGACCTGCAGGACGAACCGTCACAGACATGACGGACCGTTGTGAGGTTCCGTTTCAAAACACTTCAACTCTTGAGAATTGGGTACTGAGAGCAATTCTCTGTCCGTCGTGACGGAAGTACAGGACGGACCATCGTAGGCACGACGGACCATCTCAGACTCATCAAGGAAATTGAGTCTCTGAAGGTTGTGACGAACCTGCAGGACGGACCGTCGCAGGCACGACGGGCCGTCACAGGTTGCGTAATCCCAGTCTGGGTCGAATTTCTGGGTATGTTTTAAAGGGGCGTTTTGGACTATTCTTGCTATAATTATAAATTTCGTGGGTTAATGTTAATAACTCAAATTCTTGGGGGTGTAAGGGAGATGACCTTGAGTTACTTAGTGGGTTAATTCCTCATCTTTTATACCCAATTATATGCTAATTAGGGAAAAGAGAGAGGGTTTTGAAGAAGAAAAATAGAGAGAATAAGGAGAAGAGAGGAACGATCGATAGAGAGAGACAAACAAAGAGGAAACAAAAAGCTTTGAGAGATTGCTTGCTTGATCAAGAATCCTTGGTGAAGGTAGGTTATGGTTTTGATACTATTCGTAGTAAACTCTTAATAGTGAATGATATGTATTGGTAGTATTGTAAACCCTTCTATATGCTTAATTGTATGCTTGCATGAATGTGATTATGTGATTGTGATAAAATAAGCATAATGAAGCTTTTTAATCCAAAATCTTGAAGAAACCCTAATTCATCTTGTTATTGATGATGCCTTGGTATAAAAGAAGGCTTGATGAATTGATAGAATGATGTTAGTGGATCGGAGTGTCACGTTCCGACACATAGTATTAGGGGATCGGGTGTCACAAACCGACACGTAGAATTAGGGGATCGGAGTGTCACATTCCGACACGTAGAATTAGGGGATCGGAGTGTCACGTTCCGACACATAGTATTAGGGGATCGGGTGTCACGAACCGACACGTAGAATTAGGGGATGGGAGTGTCACGTTCCGACACGTAGAATTAGGGGATCGGAGTGTCACGTACCGACACATAGTATTAGGGGATCGGGTGTCACGAACCGACACGTAGAATTAGGGGATCGGAGTGTCACGTACCGACACATAGTAGTATGGGATCGGAGTGTCACGTACCGACACAAGAGGAAGAAAGATAATGAATCTTGAGAGATGTTAATATACTCAATGTAATGAACCTATTTTCCCAAATGAGTGTGTATTTAGGCTTGAGTCCTCATGGATGAACTTGGTAGTACTTATTGATGATTATAGTACTTGTTGCTACATGTTGAGTATTGTAGTTGATTTATGATATGAACTGATATATACTGTTTTCTATTTTGAGTTGGCCGATGATACCTACTCAGTACTTGTGTTTTGTACTGACCCCCTACTTGTTGTTTCTTTCTTTGTTATTTGGGGAATGCAGCAAACGTACCGTCGTCTTCAACTCAACAGCAATTCTAGCCAGTCTTCACTACACCGGATTTCAGGGTGAGCTAATGCTTCTAGCTTGGACTGGATCTTCTCTTCAATGTCTTGATGCCTTGAACTTCCGACATGGACTAGCCTTTTATTTATTTTAGCTTCTTAGATACTTTTAGATTAGTAACTTGAGGATAGATGTTCTTGTGATGATGACTTCCAGATTTTGGGGATAATGAGTTATAAATTTTAGAAGTTATTTAATTGATTTCGTTAATGAGTTTTAAGTCTTCCGCTTTGTTTTTTTTTTGTTCAATATGTTGGGGTTTTAGATTGGTTGGTTCGCTCACATAGTAGGATAAGTGTGGGTGCCACTCGCGGCTCGATTTTGGGTCGTGACACCCTCTAAAGTAGTAATCACTTTAACTGATGAATGTGAAGGTTGTGTAGTTAATATCGTCTATATGTCGGGTTAAGTTGCTCTTAATTGGGTTTATCCTAAGTGGGGGATGGTGTTTGAGTAATGATATTATAGAAAATGTCTACATTGTTCTTCTATTCTTACTTGAATTGGAAAATATGAATTTCTTAGTATGCTTGTTCATGAAAATAGTCTTGCATAAAGTGTGAATTGCATGATCTTTATATAATTGGTATAAATTGATTGACATCATCTTAGAGACATGGTGAATTTTCCAAAGAGCATGTAAAGAAGTTTTTGATAAACTCCATGTTTTCTCTTGTTGACTTGCATTTCAATGTGCTAATTGTGAAGCTGGCTTCCTGAGGTAAGACAAGGAACTTGGTAATAGTCACTTGTAGGGTAAATAGTTTAGCCTTGTAATAGAAATTGAGTATCTTTTACAATGAAATATGTTGACTCTCTTAAAAATTTAGTGATTTGATGATTTGTAATGCAAAATTGTAGGCTCATTCTTGAAAAGTGAAAGCATGTCAAGCTTAATGTTCATGTGTATGCCTATAATTGTGTTATTTTTCCAAAAATAAGGGTGAGTATTATGTAAAGAAAAGAAATTGTGGAATGACTTCCTATTTTGTTGTGATGTATTTGGTGTGACTTGCCGTTTAGACTTCACTAGGAAGAAAAATATATGCATGTCTTGGCTTGAAAGTTGAGATTTCTCATTTTTAAAGAAATTGATCTTGTACTTTGCTAAGGTGTGAACTCATGATGCATGAAATGTGTTGAAGAGCAAGATATTCCTCCATGTACACCACTAAGCATGGTATGATTGAGTATGACCTTTATGGTACTAGGTCTAACTAATGAAGAACTTTGTGATTTAACTAACTCAAGCTTATATGCATTGAAGTATGAGTGCCTAACTAACTTTGAGTATGAGTTATGATCTTCCTGTTAGTAGCTTTTCAAGTTTTTTTCTTGTAATGAATTAAGGCGTAATGATCTTGTTATGATTAGGATAAGGATGTTCTCCCATGAACATGAAAAATAACTTTTGTGTTTGATGCATTAAAGAGTGAGTGAGTAATGGTTTTGCTTGCTTGTGTGCATCGAGTGCTAAAATGATTTGATGATATTTTAAATGTTATTAACTGCTCTTATGTGCATTGAAGTCCTTGATGTGATTAAAGAGTCCTAAGTGTCATTCGAGGACAAATGTTCCCAAGTAGGGGATATTGTAAGACCTCGAAAATGAGATAAGGTGTCTAGAGCATAACACGTTCGTCTTAATGTTATAATGTCCTAAAATGCCTTATTATGTTATATATAGGCAGTGTGCAAAGTTTGAAGTGATTTGGAAGTCAGACGTCAAGGGACGTCCAAGACGTTCGACGAATAGTCGCTTATGATCCTCATGTGTGTATGCATGCTTAAATTGTATGAACTGAGTCTCATAATTCTTGAAATGATTTTAAATGATGTTTAATGTTATTGTATG
Source organism: Solanum sitiens (assembly GCA_016801875.1). NCBI lineage: Eukaryota > Viridiplantae > Streptophyta > Magnoliopsida > Solanales > Solanaceae > Solanum > Solanum sitiens. The sequence goes on along the minus strand of JABWTJ010000220.1, from coordinate 512,537 downwards.
AAGTTTCGTGAAGTTTGGAGGTCAAACGCCCAAGAACGTCCAAGGCGTTCGAAAGATAGCCCCTAAGACGTTCATCGTATGTCATGTTGGGGTTAAGGCTGTTTGGACGTCTTGTAGGTGTTTGTTTTGGATGAAACTTATGTGGAAGGTCTATAACACGCTAAGGTTTGTAATCGCGTTGGAAACATCCGGGTACGACTTCTAAAGGGCCCCATAAGAGGCCCCAAAAGAAGGAACCCAAAGCTGCCTAGACACTGCCTGGGCAGTGTCCCTTGACGGACCCAACGACGGATCGTTGGTCCCCCAACGGCCCGTCGAGCAGGTCTCGTCGAAGGGTACTTGCCTTGGGCAGGACTTAATCCAAGATTTTGGCTAATTCATGGGCGACGGAGGGCATGACGCCCCATCATCCCCATGACGCCCCGTCAAGGCCCATGTCGCGAGTGCCTGCAGGTTTGGCTGCCTGCATGCTGCCACTTAAAGGGGTGAATGGGAAATTCACCCCACGTCCTAATCTGACTATAATAGGTTTATTTAGTTAATTTTAGGTGGATATAAGTCTTTAAAAACGTGATCAACCCATTCCCAAATCCTCTCACATGTCTTTATTTAGTTTGCACATGTTCGTAGTCTTTCCCCTCCAAAATATTCTCTCTAGAACCTCCATGGTTTTTGAAGCTGAAGAACAGCTTGTAGATTGGATTCTCATGGGTTCTTCATCAAGTTTTATAGGTCTTCATGAAGATTAAGGTATGGTGACATTCATCTCTAGTTATCTTTTCATCTAGAGAACCATTCTCAATGTTTTTCAAAGAAATCTCATGATCAAGTTTCCAATCTTCCAATCTAGCCATTGGTTCTTTCTCAAAACGTTTTTAATGATTAAATCATGATGAATTGAAGTTAATACAATGGTTTTAATGTGTTTTCACTCCAATTGCATGATGAACCAATGTTCCTTCCAAAATTGGTTTAGCCTTTGCATGGGCTTTGTGATCTTGACTTGTTATCGATTGAATTATGATTCCCTTACGTTGAAGTGATTGTATATACTGTTATTTACATGAATTTATGTTGAATTGATGTTGAATTATCCATGAGGAACAATGTATGAAGATTTGAGCATGTTTAGCCTAGTTTCTATAGTTCCCTGTAACATTGGCTTTCTTATGATCTAAAGTGAATTTCGATTAAGTTGGGGTTCTTGTAGCTACTGTTTTAGGTTAATACCATGGTTGAATTGTGGATATAAATCATGTATGACCAAAGTAGAGAAGGCTTGGTTTGAATTAATCTAGGTTCTTCTTGTCTATGAAGTTGTAACTTGTGATCTTGACGTTAGGATAGTCGCTATAGGAATTGATTATGGTTAATGTCTATAGGCCTATAATGAAATATGAGGATGAATTATATGTAATTAATACAATATGGGTCAATTCATGATAGGTTGAATATGATTAATCTATGTAAACTTACTTTCCATGAACTCCCTATATGAAGCATCCTTGTATCGACCTTAATGGCAAATTGTAGTAGTGTCTTATCTAGATTATGATTTCATTAGCTACTTCCTTAGGGTGATATGATTCATGAAATATGACCTATAATCCATATGAATGAAATTGATTAACGATCTATGTTCTTCTATTTTCCTATTCTAGTTGTGGATTAGGTTGTGTGGCTAATTCATGAGCATGTGTATAACCATGTTAGGGTAAAGTATAGGTGCTGCCATTAATGTGTTAAGATGGTTAATAACCCCTTACCTATGTACCCCTTATATGAAAGTGTGAATAGCTAAAGTTAGGAGTCTTGATTACATTGTATATATTGTCTTGTCTCCTATGCTATTATGTGTTGTGTGTTATGTACTTGGAAGTGTAATGTGGTCTAAGAGGGTGGTTGACATAAGAAGTCATTGATAGCCATTATGTGATCATGTTGGTCAATGTACACACACTCTCACTTACATGCATATTACAAGTAGTATAAGTCATTGTGTCTAAATGGAAGGTAGTTCTCATATTCACTAGTGTCTACTATTATGCATATTAAGGTGATGTTTATGAATGTATGATTTGTATTCCCTTACTAGGATGACTTGATAGGTGTACTAGTATGGGAAAGGGTATGGGACCTTGTCTACGCATTGCACATGTGTATCTTGATAGGATAGTTCCTAGGTTTGGTTCTTATGCATATGAAGGATGATTATATGAACATGTTATGAATATGATATAATGAAGTATGAATGCGTATAGTGTCTTAGTAGGTTTACATAAAAGTATTGCTCATATAGTTATGCCTATAGACTTATGCATTGATATATGAATATGTGTGACCTTATGTGTTATTTGAAAGGTTTGCTCACATCTAAGTATACACTCACACACATGGATGATCTAGTTGGTGAGAGGGCCTTACTAGGGGTGCCCAAGAATACTCCAAATCTAGATAGGTGGTTGAATATGCTATAAGCATATGAATGATGAATATCCTAACCTTATGTTTTTATAAACAAACGTAATAAAGATTTTTCAATAAAGGGAACTTAGCCTCGCACCGAGTGAACTTGTAGATGAGGGAGTGACAATTTCCAACATAGGAGAGGTAGGGTTCACTACGGTCCTCATGTGAGGGGTGACACTTTCTTACATAAGAAAGGTAGGGTTCATTACGGTCCTCACGGGGTGGATAGCCTCATGACCCAACATAGGGTGTATTGTTGATATTTCCATGAATTCCCCAAGTTCCATAAACTATGTTGCCACCATAGGATACTAGCTAGTGGATTTCCACCTAGATAGCTATGTCATGTTCGGTTCTACTTTGGCCGGTAGACCACCTTCCATCGGTGTAAGGATTTATGACACCGGACTCCATGATTAGCACCCATGGTCTATGTCGGTTAAGGTTATGGTTTCCCTAAAGGTAAAATGGACAATGGAAGTAATTGAATAGGATCCTAACTAGGAGGACTTAAGGTAAGTTACTTAGGATAGGTGGAAGTAATGAACCCATCTAGACATTGCACAAGTGACTCCTTAGGAAGTCTTAGGAAGGTACCTTAATAGATATGATTATGTATGTGTCCTTTATGTATGATATTGTAGTCTTGGTTTGACTATGATTATATTGTATTATACTTCTATGATGGCATGTGTTGTCTTGTGTAGATGCTATGTATGGTATTCTCTTATGTTCCTAAGGTGATGCATTGCACCAAGTATCCCTAAAGGATTACTTAGTAGGTAAATGAATTGAGAAAAGAGTTAGATGTTAAAGAGGGATGAGTTCACTGTAAAGTGACCTCAAATTGTACTTCAATTCTATATGTGCTTTTCTATGATGATTGGCCTTCGATTGTGTTGCTACGAAGTATGTGGATGATATAAATGCTATTGATAAAGGTTTTATGATGATTTACTTAAAATGGCCTGAAGTATGATTTCAAAGGAAATGTCCCTTTTAATGCATGTTTTTGTATGGTTGCCATACTTAGTACATTCTTGTGCTAATCCCATTCTTCTCTACTTTTTACACAAAGCGTAGGTTATGGAATGCTTAAAGGAGATCTATGATTGAGGAGCTTGATAGGTGATTTCCCAAGCTCAAGGAAAGGAACCCTTAAGTTCAAGGATGTCCTACAAATGTCTTTAATGTAAAGTCTTTAATTATTGTATAGTTATGTAATGTATCGTATGGGCCGTGTCCCTAATGTACTCTAAAGTTATTGAGTCTAAGATGGCAATGAGACTTAGAGTCTAAATATGTATTATGACATGTTATATATATATATGATGTGATGTTTCTAGCATATGATGTGCTATGAAAAGTTTTAAATTTTCCGCTGAACGGTATGAGAGGCTTGTCTTAGACCTCCGAGAGGTCGACGACACCGGTTACAATCCAAGATTGTACCCTATCTTCTAGGGTATGCTTTTGGGTTGTGACAAACTTGGTATCAGAGCATGATGTTTGTGTAGCGGTTTTAGGTTCTAAAAAGTCTCATATTGCCACGTCTAGTAGAGTCTTGTATCATTGGTGGTGAGTCGCGACACATCAAATAATACGAGAGGCTATAGGACGATAGAGTTTCCCTTCTTCATCAATCTCATATCGTGCCATAGAACTTAATTCTATACGATCTCTCTCTTATGTTTTCTTGTCCGGTGGTCTTTTAGATGTGATTGCTTGGATGAGAGTTCTCTATGCTTGAGGGAGAAAAGGTGAGTTTAAAATGCTTATCTTTGTTTTATTGTTTGAATGAGTATGGGTGAAGGTGACACTTGTCCTTATTTGATGATGTATATACTAACTAAGGCGACTTGAAGGGCTAACTAGACTTAGGTAGGGGTGTGGGACTCTACCTATGTCGTGCACTAGTTTGCCTTGATGGAGACCTTAGGAGGTTAATACTATGTATGTGGATGATGATAAATGTGAATGCCCTTATGAGGTGATCTCTATGCTTGTAATAATATAAGTAGCCTAGTGTGCTAAAGATATGGAGTTATCCATGCATGAAGGTTATAGATGAGTGGAGTATGGTGCTAATTGTAGTTCTTGTTGAGTTATTTGATTTAGTAGAGTTATGGGGCTTTACTTGATCATTGCACATGATAACTCTATGGGGATTATGATTGGTTATCTTACCGTACTATGTATGAAATATCTCTTAGTTTATGATGTGATGCCAATTTTGGCAATATATGAAGTCTTTGTGAAACAAAAGCAAGTTATGTCGAATGATGTATGCCATGATATAGTTGAAGCATGCTAGGAGTTATGGTGGTTAAAGTGAATTCTCTTAAATTGTGTATTCCTATATGGTTTTGTATGATAGGAGCCAAATATTAGGATTTGAACTTGGATTGTTTAATAACTACCTATGGAGGTATGCTATCCTATGAGTGTATGTGATTAAAGGTGTGCATTGTTTTCCTTTGTATATAAGTGGTACTTGATGAGTTGCTAGTATAAATTGGAGTATTTTGTAGAGACTTAAGTTGTAAATATAGTATGCATGCTTATGAAGGATGAGTTGGTAAAGCTTTGTATCTTATAATTTCATACTTGTTCTCTCAAATGTCTAAATGTTGCACTTTTGGGTAATTGGAAGCATGCTCTCCCTAAAGACTAGACAACTTATTGTAACATGTTTGGAGAACATACTAAATTGTCATTCTGATTGGATGTTGTTGAAATATGTGTAGAATTTATGAATATGAACATGATAAGGAATGTGGAAAAGAATTTTTGTTATTTAAATTGAAGGATGAGAATCTTGTGATATGATGAGTCGTAGAGTTATTTCTAAACTTCTTATTGTCTTAAGAACTTCCTTGTTATATTTCCCTAATGATGTATGACCTTAGTGTCTATTGCATTGTAGAAAGACCTTATGTAAATTGAATAGTATGATCAAAATTGATGGTTGAGGATGATTTGCCTAAAATGATAAGGTTTAGAATGTCTTAGTGTTGCTAAATTGTATTAATGAAGATTCCCTCTAAAGTAGTAATCACTTTAAGTGATGAATGTGAAGGTTGTGTAGTTAATATCCTCTATATGTCGGGTTAAGTTGCTCTTAATTGGGTTTACCCTAAGTGGGGGATGGTGTTTGAGTAATGACATTATAGAAAATGTCTACATTGTTCTTCTATTCTTACTTGAATTGGAAAATATGAATTTCTTAGTATGCTTGTTCATGAAAATAGTCTTGCATAAAGTGTGAATTGCATGATCTTTATAGAATTGGTATGAATTGATTGACATCATCTTAGAGACATGGTGAATTTTCCAAAGAGCATGTAAAGAAGTTTTTGATAAAATCCATATTTTCTCTTGTTGACTTGCATTTCAATGTGCTAATTGTGAAGTTGACTTCCTGAGGTAAGACAAGGAACTTGGTAATAGTCACTTGTAGGGTATATGAATATGTGTGACCTTATGTGTTATGTGAAAGGTTTGCTCACATCTAAGTATACACTCACACACATGGATGATCTAGTTGGTGAGAGGGGCCTTACTAGGGGTGCCCAAGAATACTCCAAATCTAGATAGGTGGTTGAATATGCTATAAGCATATGAATGATGAATATTATAAGCTTATGTTTTTATAAACAAACGTAATAAAGATTTTTCAATAAAGGGAACTTAGCCTAGCACCGAGTGAACTTTTAGATGAGGGAGTGACACTTTCAAACATAAGAGAGGTAGGGTTCACTACGGTCCTCATGTGAGGGGTGACACTTTCTTACATAAGAAAGGTAGGGTTCATTACGGTCCTCACGGGGTGGATAGCCTCATGACCCAACATAGGGTGTAGAGTTGATATTTCCATGAATTCCCCAAGTTCCATAAACTATGTTGCCACCATAGGATACTAGCTAGTGGATTTCCACCTAGATAGCTATGTCATGTTCGGTTCTACTTTGGCCGGTAGACCACCTTCCATCGGTGTAAGGTTTTATGACACCGGATTCCATGATTAGAACCCATGGTCTATGTCATAGGATCCTAACTAGGAGGACTTAAGGTAAGCTACTTAGGATAGGTGGAAGTAATGAACCCATCTAGACATTGCACAAGTGACTCCTTAGGAAGTCTTAGGAAGGTACCTTAATAGATATGATTATGTATGTGTCCTTTATGTATGATATTGTAGTCTTGGTTTGACTATAATTATATTGTACTATACTTCTATGATGGCATGTGTTGTCTTGTGTAGATGCTATGTATGGTATTCTCTTATGTTCCTAAGGTGATGCATTGCACCAAGTATCCCTAAAGGATTACTTAGTAGGCAAATGAATTGAGAAAAGAGTTAGATGTTAAAGAGGGATGAGTTCACTATAAAGTGACCTCAAATTGTACTTAAATTCTATATGTTCTTTTCTATGATGTTTGGCCTTTGATTGTGTTGCTACGAAGTATGTGGATGATATAAATGCTATTGATAAAGGTTTTATGATGATTTACTTAAAATGACATGAAGTATGATTTCAAAGGAAATGTCCCTTTTAATGCATGGTTGCCATACTTAGTACTTCTTGTGCTAATCCCATTCTTCTCAACTTTTTACACAAAGTGTAGGTTATGGAATGTTTAAAGGAGATCTATGATTGAGGAGCTTGATAGGTGATTTCCCAAGCTCAAGGAAAGGAACCCTTAAGTTCAAGGATGTCCTACAAATGTCTTTAATGTAAAGTCTTTAAATATTGTATAGTTATGTAATGTGTCGTATGGGCCGTGTCCCTAATGTACTATAACGTTATTGAGTCTAAGATGGCAAAGAGACTTAGAGTCTAAATATGTATTATGACTTATGTTTTATATATATATGATGTGATGTTTCTAGCATATGATGTGCTATGAAAAGTTTTAAATTTTCCGCTAAATTTACTATGCCAATACAATGAACGATATGAGAGGCTTGTCTTAGACCTCCAAGAGGTCGACGACGCCGGTTACAATCCAAGATTGTACCCTATCTTCTAGGGTATGCTTTTGGGTTGTGACACTATGTCATGATGGTTTCACATATGAACATGTGTCTGGTCTCTATTGCTAATGTATGATGTTATGTACTTTTAATGATATGATATGTGAAGTTGGACATTAGTTATGGTACTTGTTGGGTTTACTTGATTGAGTAAGGTTATGGTGATTTGCTTAGTCATTGCACTAGTGGAGTTAATGAGGGTCTATAGGTAATGGTCTTGCTTTGGTTATGTTATTATGAACTCTAATATATGCTTGTTGAAGTTATGACTTGATGATAGAGTAGTGTTGACTATGTGCTCAATTATGTTAATATCCATGTAGTCTTGACTAGACTCAGTGTTGATTGGTCTTGTGATGTACATGGTATTGACTTAATGAATATGTATGATTTACTTGTATTGATTCTTGAATGTGAATAAGACTTTTTAAAGTAAATGGCATGCTTTAATGAAATGTCCCCTTTTAGCATAATTTTATGATGTGTGTGCATATGGTCTAATACTTAGTACAAGTGATGTGTTAACCCCATTTTCTCCCTTTTACCCAACATTTTAGGTTCTAGTTGTTGAAGGGCTTTGTAACAACATTGAAGGAAGACTTGGAATTCTCATTCTCCAAGTTGGGTAGGTCCTCACTACTTCAAGGACAATGATATTTTCTAGTTTTGGTTATTGGTTAGTCTTAAAGAAAATATGTTCATTTCTTTTCACTTGTGTACTAAAGATTGTATAGTCTATATATGCCTTTATTTCATTAATGTATGGGCTACGCCCAATTCTTATACTCATGTTTAGATGGTAATGAGATGAGACATCCGATTTTAAGACTATGTTATATCTTATATATATGTGTGAATTAAAAGTCGAAGACTATGTAATCTTCTTATATGAAGGGTCTATGTATACTCAACATGAATATATTATGTGTTTGCGAGAGGTCTATGTAAATCTCAAGATAGATATAGAAAAGTTTTAAATTATCCACATTTTTAACCTCTGAATTTAATGATGTAAGCTAAGAGGCTAGTCTTAGTACTCTTCAAGGATGACAACGTCGGTTACGTCTGAGGGGTGCTTCTCAGATGTGAAAAACATGGTATCACAACATGAGGTTGAATATAATTAGAGTCGATGTCTCACTTAACCACGTCTATGTAAATTCTTACTCATAATTGTGAAGCGCGCCAAAGTTACGAATGGGAAACTATGTGATGCTTATAAAAATCTCACTTTCTTGGAAGTCCAATATCGTGCCTCTAGAGTCTTGACTCTATGTGCCTTTAGCATCTATACTTTTATTTATATAATAGGCAATGAATATTCGAAGAACAACCGCTCGAAGACTTGATGAAGAGATTTCCAATGTGGTGGTTCCTCCCCGAGTCAATAAAGTCCCTCTTCTTGAAGAAGTTGTTAATAATGATGAAGCTCCGGTCAATCCTCCACCTTTGACAGATGGTGACATACGGACAGTATTTCTCCAAATGGCCCAATCCATTTCTACACAAGCACAAGTCATCATTACTCAAGCACAATCCACGACGTCCCAAGCTAACCAGGAGGTAGTAACCTAAGGAAAACAATATTTTGGGACCATGGCCTCCCATTTGAAGGACTACACCAGAATGAATCCCCCTATATTTTATGGGTCCAAAGTTGAGGAATACCTCCAAGAGTTCATCGATGAAATCTAAAATGTTCTTTATGGTATGGGGTTGATTACTAGTGAGAAGTCCGAGTTAGGCACTTACCAATTCAAATATGTGGCCCAAACATGGTACATCAAATGGATAGACAATAGGCCTTTAAGGGCATGACCGGTGACTTGGGAGATCTTCAAGAAGGCTTTTCTTGATAGATTCTTTCCTAGGGAGAAGAGGGAAAGTGAAGTGGAAGAATTCATCAACTTTCGCCAAGGAGGTATGAGTGGACTTGACTACTCTTTGAAATTTACTAAATTGTCAAAGTACGCTCCTTCTTCGGTTTTCGATCCTAGAGATGAGATAAGCCGCTTTGTGACGGGAGTGTCGCATGACTTGAAAGAAGAATTTCGTTTGGCTACCTACATGATAATATGAACATTTCTCGTCTCATGGTTCATGCTCGACAAGTAGAAGAGACAAGGGTTAAGAGAAAGAGTAGGGATGCCAAGAGGGCAAGATCTTTTGATGTGGTTCTTCAAAGGGTACGTTTGACATCCAAGATATCCCTAGGTTCAAGAAGAGGTTCTCGTGATGATAGGGTGTCTAACCCTAAGCCTCAAAAGGGAAGGGGTACTAGTTCACCAAACAACAAGCCAACTTGTGGAAAGTGTGGCAAGAAGCATTATGGTGATTTCCTTGTTTGAACAGACAATTTTTTTGGTTGTGGAAAGAGTGGCCACAAGGTTAGGAATTGCCCTAATGTGAAGGGTCAACACAAGGGTAGTGGTCAAGCTCAAGCAAGTGGTTCGAATGTTGATGCTCCGAAGAATAATCACTTTTATGCTCTCCGCTCTAGAGGTGATCAAGAGACTTCTCCCGATATGGTGACCTGTATGTTGAAAGTTTTTTTTATTGATGCATATGCTTTACTTGATCCCGGTGCTACCTTGTTATTTGTTACTCCTCTAGTAGCTAAAAATGTAAGACCCCCAAAATGAGTTAGGGTGTCTAGAGCCTAACATGTTTTTCTTAAGGTTCTAAGATCCTAAAATATCTTATAATATGATTTAGAGGCAGTGTATAAAGTTTGACGTGATTTGGAAGTCAAACGTCAAGGGACGACCAAGACGTTCGACGACTAGTCGCCTATGTGCCTCATGTGTCTATGCATGCTTATATTTGTATATCATGAGCCTATGAAGTCTTAAAATGAGTTACAATGATGTTTATTGGTATTATATGAAGTTTCGTAAAGTTTGGAGGTCAAACGTCCAGGAACGTCCAAGACGTTCGAAAGTTAGCCCTTGAGACGTTCATGTGCGTCTTGATGGGGCCTTGCATGTTTGGACGAGTTGCAAGTATTTTTTTTTGGTGAAACTTATTTGGAAAGTCTACAACTTGTGAAGGGTTGTAATTAAGTGGAAAACGTCTGGTATGACTTCAAAAGGGCCCACAAGAAGCACCCAAGGCTGGTCGAGACACTGCCTTGGCAGTGTCAATCGACTGAACCAAACGACGTCCAGTTGGTCAATAGAAGGAAGCCAAAGGACGGCCTGTCAATTGAACAACAGATAGTCGATGGTCATCCGTCGATGGTGGTCTGCAACAGTGCTTGCGCACTGTCTTATTAATGGGTGAATGGGTAATTTACCCGACGTCCTAACATGACTTTAATTTATTAATTTACCTATTTTTGGGTGGATGTAAGGGATTAAACACGTGAACATCCCATTCCCAATCCCCTCTAAACGAATTGAACGTTTCACTCCAAAAATATCGTTTCTAGAAACCACCATTGTTGTTGAAGCTCAAGAACAGCTTGTAGATTGATTCACCTGGGTTATTCACCAATTTTTAGAGGTTTTCAACTAGAAAAAGGTATGGGGATCCTTCATCTCTAAGAAACCTTTCACTTGGAGAGTTCTTCTCAAAGTTTTCAAAAGAGTTTTCATGATCAAAGTACTTCTTTAATCTAGCCACGGGTTCTTTCTAACAACATTTTAAATGGTTAAATCATGATTAATTGGTGTTAATGTATTGGTTTTAACGTGATTTTAATCCAATTGCATGATGAACCCATGTTCCTTCCCTAAATCGATTTAGTCCTTGCATGGGCTTTGTGATCATGGCATGTTAATGGTTAAATTGTGATTCTCTTACGTTGAATTGCTTATACGTAATGTTAATTACGTGAATTGATTATGAATTGATGATGAAGGATCCATGTGGATCAATGTATGAAGGATTGAACATATGTAGTTTAGAATCCTAAGAATTCACTGTAACATGGCCTTTTAATGATTAAATGTTGAACTCGATTAGGTGAATATGATTATAGATACTATTTTAGGTAGATATTATGATTGAATTGAAATTATAAATCATGTTTGATTAAGGTGAATAAGGATTGATATGAGGTGATGTAAGTTCCTCTAGTCTATTGATTGATAATACTATCAATGTGATGTGATCTCGAATTGTGGTTAGATGAAGCATGATTCCTTTTTCTGTAAAGATATATTGAGATACTGACTAGAATGTATTTTAATGGTAATATATGATTGATGATCAATACGTTAACAAATTGGTAAGATTGCCTACTCCCTCTTCTCACTATTGAATTGATAGTTTAATGCCTATGTTGGTATCATGATCTTGTAGGGATTTAAGTATTATTTAGATATGATAAGTTATATTTAGCTACTGCCCTAGGTTGATAAGATTAATGAAATATGATTTATAATCATGCAAGTAAAATTGGGTAATGGTCTATGTTCTTCTAACTTCTAGTATGTTAATGTGTTGTACTAGTTGTAGCATGACCTTGTAAGTAGCTTATACTTGACTTCATGTATGATTATGGTAATTTAGCTGCTGCCCTATACTTGATTTATTGATGAAAGAGTATGAATGGTCAATATGGACCAAAGGCTAAAGGATTGGTAAATATTCATGTACTCTTCTACTTCTCTATTTCTTTATAGTAATGTTGATGAAGCCTTGTATGGCATTGTGTGGTATGGTCCACTTATGGTGGCGGTGCTTACTTTATGTCATTATGTATGTGTTGACCATGGCATTGAAGGCAGATTGATGAATATATAAATGACTGGTTATGATGATCACCTTATATGTAACTTGTGCCTAGTCTTCTATTATAGTTGTGAATCTAGGTTATGTTACTATTGTTATAAGCATGTAAATGTGTAAATAGCTAAAGTTAGGAGTCTTGATTATAATGTGAATATTGTGTTGCCTCCTATGCTATTGTGTGTTGTATGGTATAAACTTGAAAGTGTAAATTTGGTCTTAAGAGGGTGTATGCCTGAATATGTTGTTGATAGCCATTATGTGATCATGTTAACCAATGTATACACACACTCACACTTCATGCATGCTTAAAAGTAGTAAAGGTTCATGGTGTCTAAATTAAAAGTAGTTCTCATATTCACTAGTGTCTACTACTATGCATGTTAAGTAAGGTATATGAAAGTATGATATGTTTCCTTATCTAGGATGACTTGATAGGTGTACTAGTGTGGGCAAGGGTATGGGACCTTGTCTATGCATTGCACATGTGTGTCTTGATAGGATAGTTCCTAGGTTTGGTTTCTATGTGCATGAATATGAATGTATGGTCATGTGTGGTCTTAATGTGTTATGTGAAAGGTTTGCTCACATATATGTACACACACATACATGAACGATGATCTAGTAAGTAGAGGGGACTTGAGAGGGGTGCCGAAGAATACTCTAAAATTAGATAGGTGCTTGAGTATGCTATAAGCATATGCGATTCAAATATCCTAAGCCTATGTTTTATGAAAGATGTAATAAAGGCTTTTTAATAAAGGGAAATTATCTTAGCACCTAGTGAACTTGACATTGAGAGGTGTTGACTTCCCTTGGAGGAAGATTCACCATTTGTCCCTTATAGAGTGTTGACTTCCCTTAGAGGAATACTAACCTATGGACCCACATGAGGTGTTGACTTCCCTTTGAGGAAGGTTCACCCATGTTTTCTCATGAGAGGAGGCCCCAATTACCCAATGGAATGTAGAGGGATTATACCTATCTCTTATGTTGCTTGCCACATAGGATCTTGCAAAGTGAATTCACTTAGGATGCTAGGATGTATGTTAATGTTCTACCTTGGCTAGGTAGGAACACCTTCCATCGGTGTAAGGCTCTACAACACCAAATTCCATGTTTAGAACTCATGGTTTTAGTGTCGGTTAATGCTATAGTTTCCCTAAAGTAAAATGCACAATGGAAGTAAATACATAGGATCCTAACTAGGATGACTTGAAGGAGGTTACTTAGGAAAGGTGGAAGTAATGAACCCATCTAGACAATGCACAAGTAGAACCTTAGTAAGTCCTACGAAGGTGACCAAATGTATATGATTATGTTTATGTCCTTATGCATGACATTGTAGTAATTGTCTACTTGTTATGAAGATGTGCATGGTATGAGTCTATATGATGTGATCTTATCCTTATATGCACTATGTTGGTCTAAATGACTATATGATGAAGGTCATGTATAGACATGAATAAATTTGTCTTCACTTACTTGTTGATATATGAATTGAATGTTAAGGTTTGTGGTCTCATGATGGGTTTACTAAGTGTGTGTGAGGTTATGGAGCTTCACATGTACATTGTACTAGTAGACTAAGATTGGGGTCATGAACAAGGTCTTATAATGATGAGTATGAAAAGAAGTAAATATATGGTAACTTAATGTATCTTACTGTAATGCCTTAAAGTCTTGACATAAATGTGTCTATGATGTTGTTATGCCTCGTATTTTTATACGTAGTGCGCGTCATGAGCTAGTCGATGTAAGTCCGGGGAATGAGATTTTATTTTAAGTTCCAAGTGATTAAAGAAATATTAGGCATGTGTGTTAATTCCAAATTTGATATTAGGTATGATTTGGCCAATGTAAGTGTCATTAACTTTAAGTGGGGGATTAATTAGTGGCTGATTAGGATTAAATTAATCAAGTGGGCCCCACCACTCAAGGCAAATTAAAAGAAATCAGATTGGGAGCTGGGCCTTAGTGGGGCACGTGTAGAGGGGGGCTGCCTCCACTTCATATAATGAATGAGGTGGTGAAATGCATTGCAAACATATCATCTTCTTCACCACTTAGCTTAGGCAGCCATGGAAAGAGAGAAAACCAGCCATGCAACTCTCGGCCAGCAGCTACAATGAATTTGGTTAGTAATCTCTTTGCTTGGTCTGTTAATTCTGTCACGATCCAACCCGATGGGCTGTGACTAGTGCCCGTTTTAGACACTCATAAACAAACCTGCTAAGTATAACCAACTGAAACTAAGACAATATGGAATTTAATCAAATCAAACCAACCCCAACGCATATATATATAAAGTGGATCCGTCTCATAAGGAGTTATAACCATTTAACCGTAACAACATATGCGAGCCGACAAGGCCGCCACTATCCAAAGCATACTAGCATACGCAAGCCGACAAGGCTGCTACTACACAATACACAATGATGTACGCAGCCGACAAGGCTGCCCCTGAACAAGCGGACATCCCAAACAAACCATGTCCAGACCATCATCCAAAACATATATATACAACCCACGTAATGTTTACAGACCTCTAAGAGTATAGTAGTGATACTCGATGGGACAGGGCCCCGCCGTACCCATAGATAAGCAAAAGACTACATAGGAAGTTATGTACCAAAACGACTGGGCTCCGGAACAGTGGAGCTCTCCCAATCAGCTGAGTAGATATCCTAGGCGGAAGGATCACCGAACTGTGCGTCTACACCTGCGGGCATGAAATGCAGCCCCCCCGAGGAAAGGGGGTCAGTACGGACAATGTACTGAGTATGTAAAGCATAAGGTAAAGATGATAGGATACCAACATGATAAGTCGAAACATGATATCGCTACACATGTACCTTATAAGTGAAAATCATGCATATCTTTAACATATAAGGTGCCCAGCTTCCCTAGTAAGGGACTCGGCAAAATAATCATCACATATATATACATCATACATACCCGGCCCTCTAGTGAGGGACTCGGTGAAATAGTCATCACATCATCTCCGTCATCATCATCATCATCATAACCATCCTCATCACCAATCATATATATAATATACATACCCGGCCCTCTAGTGAGGGACTCGGTGACATATGCAAGAAACTCTGCACGAACATTACCCGGCCCGAGACTCGATGAAATGATAAATGACTCTATGCACGAGTAGAACATTATGAGCAACCATATGCAATTAAAATAATTTCTTATAACTCAATAGAATAATCAACGTGAACCAGGTATGGACATTGCTCGGGTGCAGGCATATGCACAGGGGGTAGAGGATCGGCACCGGGGACATCATCCAGAAAGAGATTATAATAGAGGCCAGCATAAGAGGGCTAGATCAGCAGGTTATTCTGACGAGTTTCGAGGCGGGCAGTCTCAGCAGCATGTTAGATTTTCTTCCCAGCTAGCACAGAGTGCACCCCGACATTTCATGGGTAGGGGTTCGATCGTGCGATATATTCCGAAGCTGGTCAGAGCTCTACGGTGTCAGGGTCACAGATGGGCAGGGGTTTGAGCCAGTCGAGGCCACCTTTGCCTCGGTGTTCTCGCTGTGGTAGGTCCCATCCCGGGGAATGTCATTAGATTACAGGTGCGTGTTTTTCTTGCGGCCGTCAGGGTCATACTATGAGTGAGTGTCCCTTTAGAGGTAGTGCCGGTGGTATGGCACAGCATACTGGGTCCGTTGCTGGTTCATCTTCTTCTATGGCTATGCGCCCTACGGGTCAGGGTATTCAGGCGCCAGCAGGCCGAGGTAGAGGTCGTGGTGGAGATCCCAATTCTAGCAGTCCCTCGAACCGCATATATGCTTTGACTAGTAGGCAAGATCAGGAGGCGTCACCTAATGTGATCACATGTATATTATCACTATTCTCCCGAAGTGTGTATGCATTGATAGACCCAGGTTCCACCTTATCATTTATATCCCCCTTCGTTGCTAGTAGGATCGGAATAGAGTCTGAGTTGATAGAACCATTTGAGGTAGCTACACCTGTAGGAGATTCTGTCATAGCTACGCGAGTATATAAGAATTGTTCAGTGGTTATATATAGTCGTCGTACCGTAGCAGATCTAATAGAGTTAAATATGATTGAGTTTGATATTATCATGGGCATGGATTGGTTGGCTGCTTGATATGCTAATGTTGATTGTAGAGGAAAGATAGTTCGATTTCAATTTCCAGGGAACCAATTATAGAGTGGAAGGGGAGTACAGTATCGCCAAAAGGTAAGATTATTTCATACCTTAAGGCCAGGAAGATGGTTAGAAAAGGCTATATTTATCATCTGGTTCGGGTGCATGACATAAAGGCAAAGACACCGACTCTTCAATCAGTCCTGGTAGTTAATGAATTTCCCGATGTATTTTCAGAGGAGCTTCCAGGCCTTCCTCCAGAACAAGAGATAGAGTTTACTATAGATGTACTGCCAGATACCCAGCCTATATCTATACCTCCTTATAGAATGGCACCTGCTGAATTAAAAGAGTTGAAAGAGCAATTGAGAGATTTGCTAGAAAAGGGCTTCATCAGGCCTAGTACGTCACCTTGGGGAGCACCGGTATTGTTTGTCAGGAAGAAGGATGGGTCGCTGCGGATGTGTATTGATTATAGGCAGCTGAACAAAGAAACAGTAAAGAACAGGTATCCACTCCCAAGGATTGACGATCTATTTGACCAGTTGCAGGGTGCTAAGTGTTTTTCAAAGGTAGACTTGCGGTCAGGTTATCATCAGGTGCGGGTAAGGGAGGCAGATATTCCAAAGACGGCATTCCGGACCCGATACGGGCATTATGAGTTTAGAGTGCTGTCTTTTGGGCTGACTAATGCTCCAGCGGTGTTTATGGATTTAATGAATCGAGTGTTTAAACCATTCCTTGATATGTTTGTTATTGTATTTATAGACGATATTCCGGTCTATTCACGTTCAGAAGAGGAGCATGCAGACCAGTTAAGGACGGTACTTAGGGTGCTTCAGCAACAGAAGTTGTATGCTAAGTTCTCCAAGTGTGAGTTCTGGTTGACTTCAGTGGCACTCTTGGGGCATATTATTGGAGCTGATGGTATTCGGGTAGACACGCAGAAAATTGAGACAGTAAAGACTTGGCCCAGACCTACGACACCTACTGAGGTACGCAGCTTTCTGGGGTTAGCAGGATATTACAGGAGATTTGTAAAAAAGTTTGCGTCAATTTCAGCGCCTTTGACAAGGCTAATTCAAAAGGCAGCCAAGTTCCAGTGGACTGATGCTTGTGAGCGAAGCTTCCAGCTATTGAAAGACAAATTGACTACAGCTCCAGTCCTAACTCTTCCGGAGGGACCGGACGGCTATGTTATTTATTGTGATGCTTCGGGTGTTGGGCTAGGATGTGTATTGATGCAGCATGGCAAAGTTATAGCCTATGCCTCTCGACAGCTTAGGAAGCATGGAAAGAATTATCCTACTCACGATCTAGAGTTAGCAGTCGTGGTTCATGCCTTGAAGATATGGAGGCATTATTTATATGGTGTACATGTGGACATCTATACAGATCATAAGAGTCTCCAATATATCTTTAAACAGAAGGAGCTGAACTTACGACAGAGGCGGTGGTTAGAGTTGCTAAAGGATTATGATGTTGATATTTTATATCATCCAGGGAAAGCAAATGTTGTAGCAGATGCTCTTAGCCGTAAGTCCATGGGTAGCTTGACAGATGTACAACCAGAAAGGAGGGAGATGGTTTGGGAGATTCAGCGGCTATCCAGCCTTGGAGTCCGTCTTGCTAATTCAGAAGATAGTGGAGTTTCTATTCGAGAGGTTGCTAAGTCCTCAATCATAGATGAGGTAAAGAGACACCAGTACGAGGACCCTATTCTGGCACAGTATAGAGATGCATCTCTTCAAAAGGAAAAGACCCCATTTAAGGTTACACCTGCCGGAGTGTTACGATATGAAGGCAGATTGTGTGTACCTGATATTGCGGGGCTACGACGGCAGGTTATGGGAGAGGCACACTCTGCCCGTTATTCTATTCACCCAGGGTCAACAAAAATGTATCATGACCTCAGATGCTTATACTGGTGGGATGGCATGAAAAAGGACATAGCGGAGTTTGTTGCTCAGTGCCCGAATTGTCAACAAGTCAAGATCGAACATCAATAGCCTGGTGGATTATTACAGGAGATAGAGATCCCGACTTGGAAATGGGAGATGATTAATATGGACTTCATTACAGGCTTACCTCGCACTCAATGGAAGTATGAATCTATATGGGTTATTGTAGATAGGCTGACGAAATCGGCCTATTTTCTTCTAGTCAGGACTACTTATTCAGCTGACGATTATGCGAGGTTATATGTCAGGGAGATAGTGAGACTTCATGGGGTTCCCACGTCCATTATATAAGACAGAGGAGCTCAATTTACAGACAACTTTTGGAGATCGTTTCAGAAGGGATTGGGGACACAGGTGAACCTTAGCACAACATTTCACCCTTAGACTGATGGGCAGGCTGACCGTACTATTCAGACATTAGAAGATATGTTGCGGGCCTGTATTATTGACTTCAAAGGTAACTGGGATGACCACTTGCCGCTCATTGAGTTTGCCTATAATAATAGCTACCATTCTAGTATCTAGATGGCACCGTACGAGGCCTTATATGGGAGGAAGTGCAGGTCACCTATTGGTTGGTTCGATGTTGGCGAGACTAAGTTAATAGGCCCGGATATGATTCAGCAAGTCGTTGACAAGGTGAAGCTTATTCAGGAAAGATTATTAGCAGCCCAGAGTCGACAGAAGTCATATACAGATAATCGGCGTCGAGATTTGGAGTTTTAGATTGGTGACTGGGTATTCCTGAAGGTATCACCCATGAAGGGTGTGATGAGATTAGGCAGGAAGGGGAAGCTCAGTCCGAGATACATTGGGCCTTATCAGATTGTTCGTAGGATAGGCAAGGTTGCCTATGAGTTGGATCTACCATCTGATTTGGAGGCGGTACATCCAGTCTTCCATGTATCGATGCTACGTAAATGTATTGTTGATCCTTCTAGAGTATTCCCTGTAGATGATGTTCAGGTAATAGAGGGGTTGTCATATGAGGAGAAACCCATAGCTATACTTGATCGCCAGGTTAGAAGGTTACGTACTAAGGATGTGGCTTCCGTCAAAGTGTTTTGGAGAAATAATAATAGGGAGGAGATGACTTGGGAAGTGGAAGACGAAATGAAGAATAAGTATCCTTACTTGTTCCCCGTACCTTCAGGTAATTCAATTCCTAGCTTGACTATATTGATTAATAAACGAGATTATGTAGTAAGTTGTGACTCTGTGAGGCATCTGTAGGTTACGGAATGCAGGTTGATAGGTATAACTGTTAGAGAGACCTCGCTGGAATATTTTTGTAAGACGCTAACTTAACATTCGAGGACGAATGTTCCTAAGGGGCGAAGGATGTTACGCCTCGTATTTTTATACGTAGTGCGCGTCATGAGCTAGTCGATGTAAGTCCGGGGAATGAGATTTTATTTTAAGTTCCAAGTGATTAAAGAAATATTAGGCAATGATGTTAATTCCAAATGTGATATTAGGTATGATTTGGATAATGTAAGTGTCATTAACTTTAAGTGAGGGATTAATTAGTGGCTGATTAGGATTAAATTAATCAAGTGGGCCCCACCACTCAAGGCAAATTAAAAGAAATCAGATTGGGAGCTGGGCCTTAGTGGGGCACGTGTAGAGGGGGGCTGCCACCACTTCATATATTGAATGAGGTGGTGAAATGCATTGCAAACATATCATCTTCTTCACCACTTAGCTTAGGCAGCCATGGAAAGGGAGAAAACCAGCCATGCAACTCTCGGCCAGCAGCTACAAAGAATTTGGTTAGTAATCTCTTTGCTTGGTGTGTTAATTCCTTAGAATGCCATTGTTAATTAGCCATTAATGTTAAGAAGGGGGCTTGACCAGTAGCTTAGAAAATTGTTTTAGTTATTGAATGTGCTAAGTATGAGCGGAAACCATAATCGGATTATTAGTGGTGTCGTGTTAGTGTTTGGGCTGTTTTGATTAAAGAAAAATGCGGGAAATTCTGTTTTGGCGTTATGTATATGTTAATGTGATTATGGGTATATAATCCAAGGGATGAATATGATATTATAGATATGTTGCGAATTATAAAATGAGTTATCGCTCGGTGTGTCGTTGTTTCGTTACTATGGTTGCCGTGACGGAACTGTTTTGGGGGGGGCTGTTTAATATGATTCGTTGGGTTATATGTGTTATTGGTATTGCTGTGGATAATTTTGGTTGTAGTCGGATTGGGACGAAGTAAGGAAAATAGGGGAAGTGCTGCCGGATTTTCGTTAGATTATTAGCTAGCTTACAATAAGTAGTAAAGCGCGATGTCTATCTAATTGCGGCACGATTGTTGCTTGTTATAGATTAATAGCTTGGGCAGTAAATATTGGTCGTGCGGCTCGACTATACGGTATGTAACGCTATCCTTTCTTTCTTTGTTTGGCATGACTTTTAAAAATGAGCGAATGACAGACAGGTTTGATACTTACTTCTAGAGCGTCTAGGTGACGTATATTCTTGCTTCCACAAACTATTCTTCTATATATCGGCTATGTCTAAGGCTATGGTGATTTCTCATATCTATGGTAGTCCTTCTTAGAGTCATTGAGATTTTACGTTTTTATATCGTGTTAAAGGTTCATAATCTTGATAAAACGTTAATCTTTGGTAATACTCCTTGCTGGTTCACGTTGATTGTTCTATTGAGTTATAAGAAATGATTTTAATTGCATATGGTTGCTCATAATGTTCTGCTCGTGCATAGAGTCATTTATCATTTCACCGAGTCCCGGGCCGGGTAATGTTCGTGCGGAGTTTCTTGCATATGTCACCGAGTCCCTCACTAGAGGGCCGGGTATGTATATTATATATATGATTGGTGATGAGGATAGTTATGATGATTATGATGACGGAGATGCTGTGATGACTATTTCACCGAGTCCCTCACTAGAGGGCCGGGTACGTATGATGTATATATATGATGATTATTTTGCCGAGTCCCTTACTAGGGAAGCTGGGTACCTTATATGTTAAAGATATGCATGATTTTCACTTATAAGGTACATATGTAGCGATATCATGTTTCGACTTATCATGTTAGTATCCTGTTATCTTTACCTTATGCTTTACATACTCAGTACATTGTCCGTACTGACCCCCTTTCCTCGGGGGGCTGCGTTTCATGCCCGCAGGTGTAGACGCACAGTTCGGTGATCCTCTCGCCTAGGATATCTACTCTGTTGATTGGGAGAGCTCCACTGTTCTGGAGCCCAGTCGTTTTGGTACATAACTTTCTATGTAGTCTTTTGCTTATCTATGTGTACGGCGGGGCCCTGTCCCATCGAGTTTCACTACTATACTCTTAGAGGTCTGTAGACATTATGTGGGTTGAATATAAATGTTTTGGATAATGGTCTGGACATGGTTTGTTTGGGATGTCTGCTTGTACAGGGGCAGCCTTGTCAGCTGCGTACATCATTGTGTATTGTGTAGTGGCAGCCTTGTCGACTTGCGTATGCTATTATGCTTTGGATAGTGGCGGCCTTGTCGGCTCGCGTATGTTGTTACGATTGAATGGTTATGACTCCTTATGAGTCAGATCCACTTTATATATATATGGCGTTGGGGTTGGCTTGATTTGATTAAATTCCATATTGTCTTAGTTTCAGGTGGTTATACTTAACAAGTTTGTATGTGAGTGTCCAAAACGAGCACTAGTCACGGCCCATCGGGTTGGGTCGTGACACATGTGTTATGCTTCTATCATGATATGTGTTGGATTGGTAGGTTGTATGTATGTTTTATTTGTGGCCTTAAGGAGATGCATTGCACCAAGTATCACTAGAGGGTTACATGGAAGATTGATGAGTTAAAAGAAAAAGGGTCACTGTTAAGGTAAAAGAGCTCACTGTAAAGTGACCTCAATTATGGCTTAAATTCGATATGTGATCTTATGAAATGTTTGGCCTTTGAATATGC
Organism: Solanum sitiens; assembly: GCA_016801875.1. Lineage (NCBI taxonomy): Eukaryota > Viridiplantae > Streptophyta > Magnoliopsida > Solanales > Solanaceae > Solanum > Solanum sitiens. The sequence goes on along the minus strand of JABWTJ010000220.1, from coordinate 490,250 downwards.
TTATATGAAGTATGTGAATGATATAAATGCTATTGGATAAAGGTTTTATGAAGATTTACTCAAAAACGCATGAAATGTGATTTCAAGAAAATGTCCCTTTTAAATGCATGTTTTTGCATGGTTGCCATACTTAGTGCAATCTTGTACTAATCCCATTCTTCTTTACTTTTTAAACAAAGTGTAGGTTATGGATTCTCAAAGAATGTCTATGTGATTGAGGAGCTTGATATGTGATTCCCAAGCTCAATGAAAGGAATCCTTAAGTTCAAGGATCTCCTACTTATGTCTTTACTATAATGTGTTTAAATATTGTATAGTTATGTACTATGTATTAAGGGCCATGTCCCTAATGTACTCTATTGTTTATTGAGTCTAAGATGGCAAAGAGACATTAAGGTCTAGTACGTAATATAATATTTTATATATATATGAAGTAAAGTTTCTAGCATATGATGTGCTATGAAAAGTTCTAAATTTTCCACTAAATTTACTATGTCAATGCGATGAATGATAACTATGGGCTTGTATAAGACCTAAGAGAGGTCAAGTACGACATGGTACTTCTAGGGGGTGATCCTCGGATGTGACAAACGTGGTATCAGAGCATTAGGTTTTTCAAAGTGGTTTTAGGTTCTTAAAGTCTTATATTGCCACGTCTAGTAGAGTCTCGTAGCATTGGTTGTGAGTCATGACACATCAAATGGTACGGGAGACTGTAGGACCATATTGTTTTTCTTCTTGATCATTCTCATATAGTTCCATAGAACTTAACTCTATAAGATCCCTCTCTTATGTTTTCTTGTCCGGTGGTCTTTTTAGATATGATTGCTTGGATGAGATTATTCTCTATGCTTGAGGGAGAAAAGGTGAGTTTAAATGCTTATCTTGGTTTTATGGTTGAATGAGTATGTGTGAAGGTGAATTTTTGCATATTTTAATGATGTGATGCCAATTATGGCAATATATGAAATTTATGTGAAATAGCATGTTATATTGGGAATGTATATCACGATATAGTTAAAGTATGTTAGAAGTTATTTTGGTTAGAATGAGTTTCTTTTTGGAATGATGTGTTGCTATATGGTTTTACATGATGGTAGTCTAATTATGATTTGAACTTGAAATGCTTGGTGACCACCTATGGAAGCATGCTACCCTAAGAATATGTGCTTAAAAGTGTTCAATGTTTTCCTATGTATATATGTGATCCTTAATGAGTTGCCTAATATGGATTGGAGTCCTTTGTATAGACTTGATCCTAGGTGTGAAGGTAGTACGTTTTTCTTGGTAAGGTGATGATATGGGTTTTAGTGACCTAGAAGTCACCTTACTAGTCTAAAGAAAAAGAATAATTTTTATAACTAAGTCTCCTTGTTGTTTTCCCCTAATATTGGATGACCTTGGTGTCTATTTTATTGTATGGAAACTTTATGTGGTTGAATGGTATGACCTAACATGATGATTGAGGATAATTTTCTTAAAAAAATAAGGTTTAGAATACCTTGGTATTCCTATGTTAACTTACTGTAAATCCTTTTTAAAGTGGTAGTCACTTTCAAGTGAGGAAAAATGAAGGTGGTTAAGTTAATATCCTCTTTAGGTTGGGTTAAGTTGCTCTTAATTGGGTTTACCCTAAGTGGGGGATGGTGATGAAATGGTAAGGTTGTAGATATTTTCTACCTTGTCCTTCTATTTTTACTTGAACTTGAAACTAATGAATTCTTAGTAAGCTTGTTCATGAATAGAGTTTTGCATAAAGTATGAATTGCATGAACCTTATATGTTAGGTATGTATTGATTGACATTACATTAAGGATATTTTTAAGATTCCAAGGTGCATGAAAGGGAAATTTGATAAAATCCATGTTTTCTCATGTTAATTGCATAAGATGCTCATTGTGAATTTGACTTTATGAGGTATGATAAGAAACATGGTTGTAGTCACTTGTGAGGTGTAATGTTTAGACTTATAATGAAAAGTTGAGTCTCTTTAACATGAAATATGTTGAGTCTCTTGAAAACTATGTGACTTGTATGGTTTGAAAAGCATGATTGTAGGCTCACTCTTGAAAAGTGAAAGCATGTTTAGCTAAGTGTTCATGTGTGTGCCTATAATTTGTATTGTTTTCCCAAAGATGCTTACTGTGAAGGTGAGTACCATGTTAGAATTTGAGATTTTGTGAAATGGCTTCCTATTTGTTATGATGTATTTGTTGTGACTTACCATTTAGACTTCACTAGGAAGGAAACATGATCATGTCTTGGTTTAAAAAGTTGAGAATTTCTCATATTACAGTAAAGATGGCCTTTGTGCATTTGCTTGGGTGTGAGCTCATGATACATGTAAGTGTGTTAAGGAGATGGACATTCCTCCATGGACACAACTAAGCATGGTATGGTTGAGTATGACCCTCATAGCACTAAGTCTAACTTATAAGAATTCATTGTCAACCTATCTTACTCAAGTCTATGTGCATGGAAATGAGTGCCTACTTGCTTCGAGTGTTGTTGAAATCTGCCTAAGTGTGATTTAAAGATAGTTGCAAGATGAGCTCTTAAGGAATTGAAGTGTAATGAACATGTTATGATTAGGAAAAGGATGTTTCTCCTATGAACATGATTAGAACCTTTGTGTTTGATACATTAAAGAGTGAGTGAATCAAGGTTTTTGCTTGCTTGTGTGCATTGAATGTTAAAATGATGTGAAGTTGTGTTCCTTGTAAGTGTGGTGCATTAACTTCTATGTGAAGATGTTATGAATAGATTAAATGCTCTATGATGCTTTGAAGTCCTTGTTGTGACTAAATAGTTCTAAGTGTCATTTGAGGACGAATGTTCTCAAGTTGGGATATTGAAAGACCCCCAAAATGAGTTAGGGTGTCTAGATCCTAACATGTTTTTCTTAAGGTTATAAGCTCCAAAAATGTCTTATAAAATGGTTTAGAGACAGTGTATAAAGTTTGAGGTGATTTGGAAGTCAAACGTCAAAGGACTATCAAGACGTTCGACGACAAGTCGCCTATGTGTCTCATGTATCTATTAATGCTTATATTTGTATTTCATGATCTTATGAAGTCTTAAATGAGTTATAATGACGTTTAATGGTATTATATGAATTTTCGTAAAGTTTGGAGGTCAAACGTCCAAGAACGTCCAAGTCGATCGAAAGTTAGCCCTTGAGACGTTCATGTGCGTCTTGATGGTGCATTGCATGTTTGGACGAGTTGCGACTATTTTTTTTGGGTAAAACTTATGTGGAAGTTCAACTTGTTAAGGATTGTAATTACATCGGAAACGGCCGGGTACGATTTCAAAAGGGCCCCGAAAAAGGGCCCATAAGAAGGACCCAAGGCTGGTCGAGACACTGCCTTGGCAGTGTCAATCGACTGAACCAAATGACGGCCAGTTGGTTGACAACGGAACATAGGTGAGGTATCATTGATTAACACTTAGCCTGGGCAGGTCTAAACACAAAAATTGGCCAAGGAACAATTGACGGAAGTCAAAGGACGGCCTGTCAATTGACCAACGGCCAGTCGATGGTCATCCGTGGATGGTGGTCTGCAACACTGCCAGCACACTGTCTTATTAAGGGGTGAATGGGAAATTCACCCCACGTCCTAACCTGACTCTAATTGATTAATTTACATATTTTTGGGTGTAAATAAGGGATTAAACACATGAACATACCATTCCCAATCCCCTCTACACGAATTGAACCTTTCCCTCAAAAAATATACTCTCTAGAAACCACCATTGTTGTTGAAGCTCAAGAACAGCTTGTAGATTGGATTCACCTGGGTTCTTCACAAATTTTTAGAGGTTTTCAACTATACAAAGGTATGGTTATCCTTCATCTCTAAGTAACCTTTCACTTGGAGAGTTCTTCTCAAAGTTTTCGAAAGAGTTTTCATGATCAAAGTTCTTCTTCTTCAATCTAGCCATGGGTTCTTTATAAAAACGTTTAAATGGTTAAGTCATGAATAATTGATGTTAATGTATTGGTTTGAACGTGATTTTAATCCAATTGCATGATGAATCCATGTTCCTTCCCTAATTCGATTTAGTCCTTGCATGAGCTTTGTGATCATGACTTGTTAATAGTTAATTTGTGATTCTCTTACATTGAATTGCTTATACCTAATATTATTTACGTTAATTGATTATGAATTGATGATGAAGGATCCATGTGGATCAATGTATGAAGGATTGAACATGCCTAGTTTAGAATCCTAAGAATTCACTGTAACATGGCCTTTTGATGATTAAATGTTGAACTCGATTAGGTGAAGATGATTATAGATATTGTTTTAGGTAGATATTATGATTGAATTGTAATTATAAATCATGTTTGATTAAGGTGAATAAGGATTGATATGAGGTGATCTAAGTTCCTCTAGTCTATCGATTGATAATACTATCAATGTGATGTGATCTCGAATTGTGGTTAGATGAAGCATGATTCCTTTTTCTGTAAAGATATATTGAGATACTGACTAGAATGTATTTTAATGGTAATATATGATTGATGATCAATACTTTAAGAAATTGGTAAGATAGCCTACTCCCTCTTCTCACTATTGAATTGATAGTTTAATGCCTATGTTGGTATCATGATCTTGTAGGGATTTAAGTATTATTTAGATATGATAAGTTATATTTAGCTACCGCCCTAGGTTGATAAGATTAATGAAATATGATTTATAATCATGCAAGTAAAATTGGGTAGTGGTCTATGTTCTTCTAACTTCTAGTATGTTAATGTGTTGAACTAGTTGTACCATGACCTTGTAAGTAGCTTATACTTGACTTCATGTATGATTATAGTACTTTAGCTTTTGCATATACTTGATTTATTTATGAAATATTAGTAATGGTCAATGAGGACCAAAGGCTAAAGGATTGGTAAAAATTCTTCTAATCTTCTACTTCTCTATTTCTTTATAGTAATGTTGATGAAGCCTTGTATGGCATTGCGTGGTATGATCAACTTATTGTGGCGGTGTTTACTATATGTCATTATATATGTGTTGACCATGTCATTGAAGGCAAATTGATGAATATATGAATGAGTGGTTATGATGATCACCTTATATGTAAATTGTGCCTAGTCTTCTATCATAGTTGTGAATCTAGGTTATGTTACTATTGTTATAAGCATGTAAATGGCTATGTAAGATCATGTGTAGGTTCAGCCATTAATGAATTGTTTATGGATGGATGAGCCCTACCCATGTACCCCTATGTGAATGTGTAAATAGCTAAAGTTAGGAGTCTTGATTATAATGTGAATATTGTGTTGCCTCCTATGTTATTGTGTGTTGTATGGTCTATACTTGAAAGTGTAAATATGGTCTTAAAAGGGTGGATACCTCAATATGTTGTTGATAGCCATTATGTGATCATGTTGACCAATGTATAAACACACTCACACTTCATGCATGCTTAAAAGTAGTAAAGGTTCATGGTGTCTAAATGAAATATAGTTCTCATATTCACTAGTGTCTACTACTATGCATGTTAAGTTATGTATATGAAAGTATGATATGTCTCCTTATCCTGGATGACTTGATAGGTGTACTAGTGTGGGCAAGGATATGGAACCTTGTCTATGCATTGCACATGTTTACCTTGATAGGATAGTTCCTAGGTTTGGTTTCTATGTGCATGAATATGAATGTATGGTCATGTGTGGTCTTAATGTGTTTTATGAAAGGTTTACTCACATAGATGTACACACACACACATCAATGATGATCTAGTAAGTAGAGTGGCCTTGAGAGGGGTGCCCAACAATACTCTAAAACTAGATAGGTGCTTGAGTATGCTATAAGCATATGAGAATCAAATATCCTAAGCCTATGTTTTATGAAAAATGTAATAAGAGCTTTTCTGTCACGACCCAACCCGATGGGCCGTGACTAGTGCCCGTTTTGGACACTCACATACAAACCTGTTAAGTATAACCAACTGAAACTAAGACAATATGGAATTTAATCAAATCAAGCCAACCCCAACGCCATATATATAAAGTGGATCTGACTCATAAGGAGTCATAACCATTCAACCGTAACAACATACGCGAGCCGACAAGGCCGCCACTATCCAAAGCATAATAGCATACGCAAGCCGACAAGGCTGCCACTATACAATACACAATGATGTACGCAGCCGACAAGACTGCCCCTGCACAAGCGGACATCCCAAACAAACCATATCCAGACCTTTATCCAAAACATATATATGCAACCCACATAATGTCTGCAGACCTCTAAGAGTATAATAGTGAAACTCGATGGGACTGGGCCCCGCCATACCCATAGATAAGCAAAAGACTACATAGAAAGTTATGTACCAAAACGACTGGGCTCCGGAACAGTGGAGCTCTCCCAATCAGCAGAGTAGATATCCTAGGCGGGAGGATCACCGAACTGTGCGACTACACCTGCGGGCATGAAACGCAGCCCCCCGAGGAAAGGGGGTCAGTACGGACAATATACTGAGTATGTAAAGCATAAGGTAAAGATGACAGGATACCAACATGATAAGTCAAAACAAGATATCGCTACACATGTACCTTATAAGTGAAAATCATGCATATCTTTAACATATAACGTGCCCAACATCCCTAGTAAGGGACTCGGCAAAATAATCATCATATATATACATCATATGTACCCGGCCCTCTAGTGAGGGACTCGGTGAAATAGTCATCACATCATCTCAGTCATCATCATCATCATAACCATCCTCATCACCAATCATATATATAATATACATACCCGGCCCTCTAGTAAGGGACTCTGTGACATATGCAAGAAACTCCGCACGAACATTACCCGGCCCGGGACTCGGTGAAATGATAAATGACTCTATGCACGAGCAGAACATTATGAGCAACCATATGCAATTAAAATCATTTCTTATAACTCAATAGAACAATCAACGTGAACCAGCAAGGAGTATTACCAAAGATTAACGTTTTATCAAGATTATGAACCTTTAACATGATATGAAAACGTAAAATCTCAATGACTCTAAGAAGCACTACCATATATATGAGAAATCTCCATAGCCTTAGACATAGCCGATATATAGAAGAATAGTTTGTGGAAGCAAGAATATACGTCACCTAGACGCTCTAGAAGAAAGTATCAAACCTGTCCGTCATTCGCTCATTTTTAAAAGTCATGCCAAACAAAGAAAGAAAGGATAGCGTTACATACCGTATAGTCGAGCGGCACGTCCAATATTTACTGCCCAAGCTATTAATCTATAACAAGCAACAATTGTGCCGCAATTAGATAGACGTCGAGCTTTACTACTTATTGTAAGCTAGCTAATAATCTAACGAAAATCCGGCAGCACTTCCCCTATTTTCCTTACTTCGTCCCAATTCGATAACAACCCAAATTATCCACAGCAATACCAATAACACATATAACCCAATGAATCATATTAAATAGTCCCCCCCCAAAACAGTTCCGTCTCGGCAACCATAGTAACGAAACAACGACATACCGAGCGATAACTCGTTTTATAATTCGCAACACATCTACCTTATCGTATTCATCCCTTGAAGTATATACCCATAATCACATTAACATATACATAACGCCAAAACAGAATTTTCCGCATTTTGCTTTAATCAAAACAGCCCAAACACTAACACGACACCACTAATAATCCGATTATGGTTTCCGTTCATACTTAGCACATTCAATAACTAAAATAAATTTTCTAAGCTACTGGTCACTCCCCCTTCTTAACATTAATGGCTAATTAACAATGGCATTCTAAGGAATTAACACCAAGCAAAGAGATTACTAACCAAATTCTTTTGTAGCTGCTGGCCGAGAGTTGCATGGTTGGTTTTCTCCCTTTCCATGGCTGCCTAAGCTAAGTGGTGAAGAAGATGATATGTTTGCAATGCATTTCACCACCTCATTCATTATATGAAGTGGAGGCAGCCCCCCTCTACACGTGCCCCACTAAGGGCCAGCTCCCAATCTGATTTCTTTTAATTTTCCTTGAGTGGTGGGGCCCACTTGATTAATTTAATCCTAATCACCCACTAATTAATCCCTCACTTAATGTTAATGACACTTACATTAGCCAAATCATACCTAATATCACATTTGGAATTAACATCCTTGCCTAATATTTCTTTAATCACTTGGAACTTAAAATAAAATCTCATTCCCCGGACTTACATCGACTAGCTCATGACGTGCACTACGTATAAAAATACAAGGCGTAACATCCTTCCCCCCTTAGGAACATTCGTCCTCGAATGTTAAGTTAGCGTCTTACAAAAAATTCCAGCGAGGTCTCTCTAACAGTTATACCTATCAACCTGCATTCCGTAACCTACAGATGCCTCATAGAGTCACAACTTACTACATAATCTCGTTTATTAATCAATATAGTCAAGCTAGGAATTGAATTACCTGCAGGTACGGGGAACAAGTAAGGATACTTATTCTTCATTTCGTCTTCCGCTTCCCAAGTCATCTCCTCCCTATTATTATTTCGCCACAACACTTTGACGAAAGCCACATCCTTAGTACGTAACCTTCTAACCTGGCAATCAAGTATAGCTACGGGTTTCTCCTCATATGACAACTCCTCTGTTACCTGAACATCATCTACAGGGAATACTCTAGAAGGATCACTAATACAATTATGTAGCATCGATACATGGAAGACTGGATGTACCGCCTCTTAATCAGATGGTAGATCCAACTCATAGGCAACCTTGCCTATCCTACGAACAATCTGATAAGGCCCAATGTATCTCGGACTGAGCTTCCCCTTCCTGCCGAATCTCATCACACCCTTCATGGGTGATACCTTCAGGAATACCCAGTCACCAATCTAAAACTCCAAATCTCGATGCCGATTATCTGCATATGACTTCTGTCGACTCTGGGCTGCTAATAATCTTTCCTGAATAAGCTTCACCTTGTCAACAGCTTGCTGAATCATATCCGGGCCTATTAACTTAGTCTCGCCAACATCAAACCAACCAATAGGTGACCTGCACTTCCTCCCATATAAGGCCTCGTACGGTGCCATCTGAATACTAGAATGGTAGCTATTATTATAGGCAAACTCAATAAGCGGCAAGTGGTCATCCCAGCTACCTTTGAAGTCAATAATACAGGCCCGCAACATATCTTCTAATGTCTGAATAGTACGCTCAGCCTGCCCATCAGTCTGAGGGTGAAATGTTGTGCTAAGGTTCACCTGTGTCCCCAATCCCTTCTGAAACGATCTCCAAAAGTTGGCTGTAAATTGAGCTCCTCTGTCTGATATAATGGACGTGGGAACTCCATGAAATCTCACTATCTCCCTGACATATAACCTCGCATAATCTTCAGCCAAATAAGTAGTCCTGATTGGAAGAAAATGGGCCGATTTCATCAGCCTATCTACAATAACCCATATAGAGTCATACTTCCGTTGAGTGCGAGGTAAGCGGTAATGAAGTCTATATTAATCATCTTCCATTTCCAAGTCGGGATCTCTCTCTCCTATAATAATCCACCAGGCTTTTGATGTTCGATCTTGACTTGTTGACAATTCGGGCACTGAGCAACAAACTCCGCTATGTCCTTTTTCATGCCATCCCACTAGTATAAGCATCTGAGGTCATGATACATTTTTGTTGACCCTGGGTGAATAGAATAATGGGCAGAGTGTGCCTCTCCCATAACCTGCCGTCGTAGCCCCGTAATATCAGGTACACACAATCTGCCTTCATATCGTAACACTCCGTCAGGTGTAACCTTAAATGGGGTCTTTTCCTTTTGAAGAGCTGCATCTCTATACTATGGCAGAATAGGGTCCTCGTACTGGTGTCTCTTTACCTCATCTATGATTGAGGACTCAGCAACCTCTCGAATAGAAACTCCACTATCTTCTGAATTAGCCAGACGGACTCCAAGGCTGGATAGCCGCTGAATATCCCGAACCATCTCCCTCCTTTCTGGTTGTACATCTGTCAAGGTACCCATGGACTTACAGCTTAGACCATCTGCTACAACATTTACTTTCCCTGGATGATATAAAATATCAACATCATAATCCTTTAGCAACTCGAACCACCGCCTCTGTTGTAAGTTCAACTCCTTCTATTTAAAGATATATTGGAGACTCTTATGATTTGTATAGATGTCCATATGGACACCATATAAATAATGCCTCCATATCATCAAGGCATGAACCACGACTGCTAACTCCAGATCGTGAGAAGGATAATTCTTTTCATGCTTCCTAAGCTGTCGGGAGGCATAGGCTATAACTTTGCCATGCTGCATTAATACACATCCTAGCCCAACACCCGAAGCATCACAATAAATAACATAGCCGTCTGGTCCCTCTGGAAGAGTTAGGACTGGAGCTGTAGTCAATTTCTCTTTCAATAGCTGGAAGCTTCGCTCACAAGCATCAGTCCACTGGAACTTGGCTGCCTTTTGAGTTAGCCTTGTCAAAGGCGCTGAAATTGAGGCAAACTTTTCTATGAATCTCCTGTAATATCCTGCTAACCCCAGAAAGCTTCGTACCTCAGTAGGTGTCGTAGGTCTGGGCCAAGTCCTTACCGCCTCAATCTTCTGCGTGTCTACCCGAATACCATCAGCTCCAATAATATGCCCCAAGAATGCCACTGAAGTCAACCAGAACTCGCACTTGGAGAACTTAGCATACAACTTCCGGTGCTGAAGCACCCTAAGTACCGTCCTTAAATGGTCTGCATGCTCCTCTTCTGAACGTGAATAGACCAGAATATCGTCTATAAATACAATAACAAACATATCAAGGAATGGTTTAAACACTCGATTCATTAAATCCATAAACACCGCTGGAGCATTAGTCAGCCCAAAAGATAGCACTCTAAACTCATAATGCCCTTATCGGGTCGGGAATGACGTCTTTGGAATATCTGCCTCCCTTACCCGCACCTGATGATAACCTGACCGCAAGTCTATCTTTGAAAAACACTTAGCACCCTGCAACTGGTCAAATAGATCGTCAATCCTTGGGAGGGGATACCTGTTCTTTACTGTTACTTTGTTCAGCTGCCTATAATCAATACACATCCGCAGCGACCCATCCTTCTTCCTCACAAATAGTACCGGTGCTCCCCAAGGTGACGTACTAGGCCTGATGAAGCCCTTTTCTAGCAAATCTCTCAATTGCTCTTTCAACTCTTTCAACTCAGCAGGTGCAATTCTATAAGGAGGTATAGATATAGGCTGGGTATCTGGCAGTACATCTATAGTAAACTCTATCTCTCATTCTGGAGGAAGGCTTGGAAGTACCTCTGGGAATACATCGGGAAATTCATTAACTACCGGGACTGATTGAAGAGTTGGTGCCTCTGCCTTTATGTCATGCACCCGAACCAGATGATAAATATAGCCTTTTCTAACCATCTTCCTGGCCTTAAGGTATGAAATAAACTTACCTTTCGGCGATACTGTACTCCCCTTCCACTCTATAATCGGTTCCCCTGGAAATTGAAATTGAACTATCTTTCCTCTGTAATCAATATTAGCATAACAAGCAGCCAACCAATCCATGCCCATGATAATATCAAACACAATCATATTTAACTCTATTAGATCTGCTACAGTACGACGACTATATATAACCACTGAACAATTCTTATATACTCGCGTAGCTATGACAGAATCTCCTACAGGTGTAGCTACCTCAAATGGTTCTATCAATTCAGACTCTATTCCGATCCTACTAGCAACGAAGGGGGATATAAATGATAAGGTGGAACCTGGGTCTATCAATGCATACACACTTCGGGAGAATAGTGATAATATACCTATGATCACATTAGGTGACGCCTCCTGATCCTGCCTACTAGTCAAAGCATATATGCTGTTCGAGGGACAGCTAGAACTGGAAGCTCCACCATGACCTCTACCACGGCCTGCTGGCGCCTGAATACCCTGCCCCGTAGGGCGCATAGCCACAGAAGAAGATGAACCAGCAATGGAGCCAGTAGGCTGTGCCATACCACCTGCACTACCTCTAAGGTGACACTCCCTCATAGTATGACCCTGATGGCCGCAAGAAAAACACGCACCTATAGCCCAACAACATTCCCCAGGATGGGACCTACCACAGCGAGAATACCGAGGCAAAGGTGGACTCGACTGGCTCAAACCCCTGCCCATCTGTGACCCTGACGCCCTACAGCTCTGACCAGCTTCCGAATATCCCGTACGATCGAACCCCCTACCCATGGAACGTGGGGGTGCACTCTGTGCTGGCTGGGAAGAAAATCTAACATGCTGCTTAGACTGCCCGCCTCGAAACTTGTCAGGATAACCTGCTGATCTAGCCCTATTATGCTGGCCTCTATTATAATCTCTATCTGGCTGACGTCCCCGGTGCCGATCCTCTACCCCCTATGCATATGCCTGCACCAGAGCAATGTCCATACCTGGCTGAAGAGTCACTGCCATACAACCGTCAATCAGATAACGATCCAATCCCATCACATAATGATGTACCCTGTCTGCCATATCAGCCACAATAGTAGGCGCATGCCTAGCCAATGAATCAAACTCGAGGCTATACTCTCAAACGCTCCTGCCATTCTGCCTCAAACACAAGAATCTATCGACTCTAGCTCACTTCATCTCTGGAGGTAGGAAGTGGCCCTATAAAGCCTCCACAAATTCATCCCATACCGCAAGAGGAGCACCCTCACCCCTAGATAACTCCCAAGACTCATACCAATTAATAGCTACATCCCGCAAATGATACGTAGCTAACTCAACAGACTCGGTCTCCGAAGCCTTGATTATCCTCAATGTACGCTGCATCTGACGAATAAACTCTTGCGGATCATCCTGGGTCCTTGACCCAAACAACTCTGGAGGATTACAACTTAAGAAGTCACGAGCCCTTAAGCTATCAGATGTGTCCGCATGATCAACTCCTAGTCCATGCCTGCGAGCCTGACCTGCCACTAATCTAGTCAGCAACTGAACTGCATCTCTCATGGCCCTATCCTCCGCCCCCGGCTGAGGAGCTAGAGGTTCAGGTGTTGGGGCCTCGGGGGCTGGTGGTGGTGTCCCCCGAACTGGAGCTGCTGCTGCTCTAAGATCCTCTGGCGGTGGCGGTGTAGCAGAGCTCTCCGATTGGAGCACAATACCAGGCATAGACTGGGCACTGGCCCTAGTAACTCTCCGGGTCTGACTAGTACCTTCTGCTACCAATTTGCCCTTCTTGGCTACTGTCACTTTCTTTGGAGGCATAGCTGAAAACACATGGATTCATTAGAGAGGGATTATCCTGTTAATATAGCTCTATCGCACGATCTAGAATAAGAAGAAAGGTTGACATCCTAAATGTCCTGTAGCTTCCTGTTTATAGATGTGGTGCACAACACACCGATAAACAAGACTCTACTAGACATGGTCTGTAGACACTTCCGAGGAAGAACCGCTCTGATACCAGTTTTGTCACGACCCAACCCGATGGGCCGTGACTAGTGCCCGTTTTGGACACTCACATACAAACCTGTTAAGTATAACCAACTGAAACTAAGACAACATGGTATTTAATCAAATCAAGCCAACCCCAACGCCATATATATATAAAGTGGATCTGCCTCATAAGGAGTCATAACCATTCAACCGTAACAACATACGCGAGCTGACAAGGCCGCCACTATCCAAAGCATAATAGCATACGCAAGCCGACAAGGCTGCCACTACACAATACACAATGATGTACGCAGCCGACAAGGCTGCCCCTGCACAAGCGGACATCCCAAACAACCATGTCCAGACCATTATCCAAAACATATATATGCAACCCACATAATGTCTACAGACCTCTAAGAGTATAGTAGTGAAACTCGACGGGATAGGGCCCCTCCATACCCATAGATAAGCAAAAGACTACATAGAAAGTTATGTACCAAAACGACTGGGCTCCGGAATAGTGGAGCTCTCCCAATCAGCAAAGTAGATATCCTAGGCGGGAGGATCACCGAACTGTGCATCTACACCTGCGGGCATGAAACGCAGTCCCCCGAGGAAAGGGGGTCAGTACGGACAATGTACTGAGTATGTAAAGCATAAGGCAAAGATGACAGGATACCAACATGATAAGTCGAAACAAGATATCGCTACACATGTACCTTATAAGTGAAAATCATGCATATCTTTAACATATAAGGTGCCCAGCTTCCCTAGTAAGGGACTCGGCAAAATAATCATCATATATATACATCATACGTACCCGGCCCTCTAGTGAGGGACTTGGTGAAATAGTCATCACATCATCTCAGTCATCATCATCATCATAACCATCCTCATCACCAATCATATATATAATATACATACCCGACCCTCTAGTGAGGGACTCGGTGACATATGCAAGAAACTCCGCACGAACATTACCCAGCCCGAGACTCGGTGAAATGATAAATGACTCTATGCACGAGCAGAACATTATGAGTAACCATATACAATTAAAATCATTTCTTATAACTCAATAGAACAGTCAAAGTTAACCAGCAAGGAGTATTACCAAAGATTAACGTTTTATCAAGATTATGAACCTTTAACACGATATGAAAACGTAAAATCACAATGACTCTAAGAAGCACTACCATAGATATGAGAAATCACCATAGCCTTAGACATATCCGATATATAGAAGAATAGTTTGTGGAAGCAAGAATATACGTCACCTAGACGCTCTAGAAGTAAGTATCAAACCTGTCCGTCATTCGCTCATTTTTAAAAGTCATGCCAAACAAAGAAAGAAAGGATAGCGTTACATACCGTATAGTCGAGCCGCACGTCCAATATTTAATGCCCAAGCTATTAATCTATAACAAGCAACAATCGTGCCGCAATTAGATAGACGTCGCGCTTTACTACTTATTGTAAGCTAGCTAATAATCTAACGAAAATCCGGCAGCACTTCCCCTATTTTCCTTACTTCGTCCCAATCCGACAACAACCCAAATTATCCACAGCAATACCAATAACACATATAACCCAACGAATCATATTAAACAGCCCCCCCCCCCAAAAAAAACAGTTTCGTCTCGGCAACTATAGTAACGAAACAATGACATACCGAGCGATAACTCGTTTTATAATTCGCAACACATCTACCTTATCGTATTCATCCCTTGGAGTATATACCCATAATCACATTAACATATACATAACGCCAAAACAGAATTTCCCGCATTTTGCTTTAATCAAAACAGCCCAAACACTAACACGACACCACTAATAATCCGATTATGGTTTCCGTTCATACTTAGCACATTCAATAACTAAAACAAATTTTCTAAGTTACTGGTCACGCGCCTTTCTTAACATTAATGGCTAATTAACAATGGCATTCTAAGGAATTAACACACCAAGCAAAGAGATTACTAACCAAATTCTTTGTAGCTGCTAGCCGAGAGTTGCATGGTTGGTTTTCTCCCTTTCCGTGGCTGCCTAAGCTAAGTGGTGAAGAAGATGATATGTTTGCAATGCATTTCACCACTTCATTCATTATATGAAGTGGAGGCAGCCCCCCTCTACACGTGCCCCACTAAGGGCCAGCTCCCAATCTGATTTCTTTTAATTTGCCTTGAGTGGTGGGGCCCACTTGATTAATTTAATCCTAATCAACCACTAATTAATTCCACACTTAATGTTAATGACACTTACATTAGCCAAATCATACCTAATATCACATTTGGAATTAACATCCTTGCATAATATTTCTTTAATCACTTGGAACTTAAAATAAAATCTCATTCCCCGGACTTACATCGACTAGCTCATGACGCGCACTACGTATAAAAATACGAGGCGTAACATTTTCAATAAAGGGAAATTAGCTTACCACCGAGTAAACTTGACATTGAGAGGTGTTGACTTCCCTTGGAGGAAGATTCACCGTTTGTTCCTTATAGAGTGTTGACTTCCCTTAGAGGAATACTCACCTATGGACCCACATGAGGAGTTGACTTCCCTTTGAGGAAGGTTCACCCATGTTTTCTCATGAGAGGATGCCCGAATCGTCCAATGGCATGTAGAGGGATTATACCTATCTCTTAGTTGCATAAACTATGCTTGCCACATAGGATCTAACAAAGTGAATTCACTTAGGATGCTAGGATGTATGTTAATGTTCTACCTTGGCTAGGTAGGAACACCATCCATTTGTGTAAGTCTCTACAACACCAAATTTCATGTTTAGCACCCATGGTTTTAGTGTCGGTTAAGGCTATAGTATCCCTAGAGTAAAATGGACAGTGGAAGTAAATAACTAGGATCCTAACTAGGATGACTTGAGGGAGGTTACTTAGGATAGATGGAAGTAATGAAACCATATAGACATTGCACAAGTAGCTCCTTACGAAGTCCTACGAAGGTGACCTACTGTATATGATTATGTTTATGTCCTTATGCATGACACAATAGTAATTGTCTACTTGTTCTGAAGATATGCATAGTATGAGTCTATATGATGTGCATGGTATGAGTCTATATGATGTGATCTTATCTTTATATGCACTATGTTGGTCTAAATGACTATATGATGAAGGTCTTCTATTGACATGAATAAAGTTGTCTTCACTTACTTGTTGATATATGAATTGAATGTTAAGGTTTGTGGTCTCATGATGGGTTTACTAAGTATGTGTGAGGTTATGGGTCTTCACATGTACATTGTACTAGTAGACTAAGATTGGGGTCATCAACAAGGTCTTATAATGATGAGTATGATAAGAATTAAATATATGTGTAATTTAATGTAGCTTACTCTAATGCCTTAAAGTCTTTACTTAAACGTGTCTATGATGTGTTATGCTTCTATCATGATATGTATTGGCTTGGTAGGTTGTATGTATGCTTTATTTGTGGCCTTAAGGTGATTCATTGCACCAAGTATCACTAGAGGGTTACTTGGAAGATTGATGAGTTAAAAGAAAAAGGGTTCACTGTTAAGGTAAAAGAGCTCACTGTAAAGTGACCTCAATTATGGCTTAAATTCGATATGTTATCTTATGAAATATTTGGCCTTTGAATATGTTTATATGAAATATGTGAATGATATAAATGCTATTGGATAAAGGTTTTATGAAGATTTACTCAAAAAGGCATGAAATATGATTTCAAGAAAATGTCCCTTTTAAATGCATGTTTTTGCATGGTTGACATACTTAGTGCATTCTTGTACTAATCTCATTCTTCTCTACTTTTTACATAAAGTGTAGGTTATGCATGCTTAAAGGATGTCTATGTGATTGATGAGCTTGATATGTGATTCCCAATCTCAATAAAAGTAATCCTTAAGTTCAAGGATCTCCTACTTATGTCTTTACTTAAAGTGTTTAAATATTGTATAGTTATGTACTATGTCTTAAGGGCCGTGTTCCTAATGTACTCTAATGTTTATTGAGTCTAAGATGGCAAAGAGACATTAAGGTCTAGTATGTAATATGATATTTTATATATATATGAAGTAAAGTTTCTAGCATATGATGTGCTATGAAAAGTTTCAACTTTTCCGCTAAATTTACTATGTCAATGCGATGAATAATAACTATGGGCTTGTATAAGACCTCTGAGAGGTCAAGTACTCCATGTTACTTCTAGGGGGTGCTCCGTGGATCTGACAAAGAAGTTTGACATTTTGCCAGATACCTTGAATGAACCTTTTATGGTGTTTACCCTGGTTAGTGAGTCGATGGTTGCAAAAAGAGTGTATAGAAATATTCCTACAATGTTGCCTAATAGAGTTACTTATGTTGAACTAATAGAACTTGATATGTATGATTTTGATGCCATTTTGGCTATGGATTGGTTGCATGCTTGCTTTTCCTTCATAGGTTGTACAATAAGGGTGGAGAAGTTTAACTTTCCAAATGAACCCGTTTTAGAGTGGAAGGGGAGAAATTCTATTCCTAGAGGTCGTGTCATCTCCTATCTTAAAGATTGTAAAATGATCTCAAAAGGGTATCTATAGCACATTGTAAGAGTCAAATATTTTGACTCAGAAAATCCTCCCATTGAGTTAGTCCCCGTAGTAAGGGAATTTTTGGATGTCTTTCCGAATGTTTTTCCTGGTATTCCTCCTGAACATGAAATTTATTGTGGTATCGACTTGCTACCGGATACCAATCCCATTTCAATTCCTCCTTATCGGACGGCTCCGGCCGAATTGAAAGAGTTGAAGGTTCAACTCAAAGATTTACTAGACAAAGGCTTCATTAGACCTAGTAATTCTCAATGGGGTGCTCCAGTTTTGTTTGTGAAGAAGAAGAACGAGTCCCTTAGAATTTGCATTGATTATCGCCAACTCAATAAAGTCACAATTAAGAACAAGAATCATCTCCCTCGGATTGATGACTTGTTTGATCAACTACAAGGGGCAAGCCACTTTTCTATTATTGACTTGAGATTGGGGCATCACCAATTTAGGGTAAGAGGTGAGGATATAAAGAAAATGGCTTTTCGAACAAGATAGGTCACTATGAGTTCTTAGTAATGTCCTTTGGTGTCACTAATGCCCTGGCGGAATTTATGAATCTCATGAATAGAGTGTGTCACGAGCGGAATCTAGACCCAGACGAGACCGACGTCGTTGACCTCTCAGAGGTCGCAGACAAGCCTACATACGTCATTCTTACTTCACTTAGGTTAATTTTAGCAGAAAATTTGAACTTTTTGTTTCTTAACATACTTACTAAATATTCTCATCATTACATAATTGTTCACCATCAACCATCTAATAATAAGAGATAAGCAACTAAAAGAAATAGTTTGATAAGTATTAAGTGTATAATTGCCAAAATGGCACCAATACATAATCTGAATAAAAACAGGAAAGAAACGCTAGTGGAACATGCTCCACTAGCTCAACTCTAAACTAAGCTAGAATATAAACGGCAGCATCCTCAAAAGTATGAGGACCTACCAACTCCGGATGAATGCTGGACGTCCGGATAACTGCAGCAATGATCCTGTAGCTCAATCGTCCACCAGTGCCTGCACCTAAAATAGTATAGTTGTATAGGGTTAGTACACACTTGTACTAAGTATGGGTATATGCAAGCACACACCAAGGACATGCATGAGAAAAGATAGCCCTTTCCTAGCAACGTGATTATGAGAAGTCAAGTCAGTGGACTTGCCAAATTGAGATTAGGAAAGTTAGTGAACCTTCCAAATTTGGATTAGGAAAGTCAGTAAGCTTTCCAAATTTAGATTAGGAAAGTCATGCCATGAGAGTAACATGCATCATCATAGTTATCATCTTGCACACAGCACATAATATCATACATATAGCATATAACATAGCACATAACATATAGCACATAGCTTCTTTCATATCATTCATTCATATGCCATGAGACCTTGGAATCATGGACTTGACATTAAGACTTTCCAAAATGAGGGCTCAACATATGGGACCTCAACTAGGGAGTCTTCATTTGGCGAAGGTGACCCAAAAACATGCTAGCGTATATGGGAATTTAACCTCGCCAGATCCCTATATTGGCAGTATAGGTTCGAAGACCAGGAGATATAAGGAGACCCATACCCGGCAAGCCGGACAGTCTCATCTCATGAGAGTTACGTGAACCTCCGACCTTCTCGAAAGAAGGCATCACCGCTCATAGCTACCCTATCGGTGCTCAGTATAAAGTTCCATTTCATTCATCTCATACGTCATGGAAGCTGGCTTCTAGTATGAGGACATCATAGCTCATTAGATGATTTCTCATCTCATCATTAGTATTAAGTGTGTTAATCTCAATACTTTCATTAGAGTGTTCATAGAGACTGATCTCTTCATTATCTTACACTCTCATAGGTGAGTACGTTTTTTGTTACATTTACTTAGGCTCATTTGTGATTGCTCTCATCATTTGCATTAGCCTCATATCATGTTGTCACCACATTCATTATCATTAGCACATTTACTCTTCATAATTACTCACCCCATTTTACGTGAATGTTCATTTCATCATATGCCAATATACTTGGCCATTGGTGTGTTTCATACCCTTACTTAACCCTTCTAGGGTTTCATCATTTCATTGTTTATTTCATCATTCAGTACATACATCTTAGGTTCACTTACTTTTAAACGTATGCTAGACTTATGAGTCTATACACACAAGCCATGAGGCTTCATTCATAATTCGTTAAGTGATTCATACATTCCTAAGATTATGTAGTACAAGACTTATGTATCTTGTATATATGCCAAGATCTTGATTTCGATCTAATTAGGTGGCATTATTCTTGGATATTTTGTTCACGTATGACTTATGTATCAATACGGAAGTTTGGGCAAGGAAACCCAAGTTTGAATGACTTGGATATCATTTACATTTTTCGTTGATTTTATTTTTAATATTCATAAGATTAAAACTCTAGATTAAATCCCAACATTAACATCCTATATTCATAACATTAGAACTCTTAAATTGGCCGAAGGGTTGTGGGTTCGAACCCCCACAACCCCTATTTATTTTTAATTGATATTCCAATGCCCAATTTCGCCTAAGCTAAGAGGTTGTGGGATCAAACCCCCACAGCCTCTTCTATTTTTGTTATTTATTTCGCTGGACTAGGGAGGTTGTGGGTTCGAACCCCCACAGCCCCCTTATTTTCATTTAATTTCGCTAGAGGCTATGAGGTGGTGGGTTCGAACCCCACAGCCTCCTATATATTTTTTTTATTTAATTTTTGCTAGGCTAAACGTTTGGCAGTGAGGTTGTGGGATCGAGCCCCCACAGCCTCACTTAATTTCTTAATTATTCGCTCCTCCCCTTTCTATCCCTGAGGTCGTGGGTACGATTCTCACGCCTCACACTTTCTTTTTCTTTAATTTCCCTTCTCTCCTTCGCAGCTTGGAGGTCGTGGGTTCGAATCCCACGCCTCCCATTTATTTGTTTATTTTATTTTTCTCCTCTTTCTCCTCCAGTGACGCGAGTTCGATTCCCCCCAGCCCCATTTTCTTTTTCCTTTGTCGCGAATTCACAGCAGACAAGCGGGTTCGATTCCCCTTAACCCCCTTCACGTTTTTAGCTTTCTTTACATGTGAGGTCTTGGGTTCAATTCCCATTGACCTCACTTATTCTATTTTTATTTTAAAAACCCAGTTTTTTAACCTCATTGTTGACCGAAACTAGAGTACTCAAATCTGGAAATTTAATCCCAACTTTAGCTTCCTTTCATCAACCTTTTCATGTTAGTTCCTTAGGGCATTTCACCAAGCATTTAGTGTATAGTTAGGTGTAGTTTAGTAGTTACTTTAATCAAGAGTTTTTCTCTCAAAACCAATAACTTCACACCCCATATGAACATCACATTTTGCGAAACTTTAGCACATAAAAATACAAGAAATAACATGCCTTACACGTCTCCAAAACAGTGGCTAAACTCACTGTCAACGTGCACACACACACATCATTTTTTCTCGATCACAAATTGGTTGTCATTTTTGTGATTTCACGCACATAAACATATTCACATTCAACATAAAAACATCACACATACCTAAATCTACCAGAAAACAAACCCAACATACGAAATCATTGGGAGCTAGTGACAAGGACATGCAACGGGGAAACAACCCTAGTTTCGGAGTGAATATCTTGAATCGTAAGGGGTCTCTTTGGAAAGGGACCAAGAGAGAAGAAACCCATACCTTAATTTCCTTGTTCAAACGTGAATTTGCTTCCCAAAACCCTCTCCAAAATCAGTTCAAGCCTCCTCAACGTACACACCACTCGACGGACAACCTCTCTTTGCCTCGACGTTTTTGGTTACTTTGTCTTTCTTAAAATTTCATGTGAGTTCTTCAAGTGTGAAGAACTCTTGATGTATTTTCAGTTCTTTGTTGTTTTTGGCAGAAACCAACGTGAGAGAGAATGATGAAACGTGAGAGAGAGAGATCGTGAGAGAGTAGTTAAATAATAGGAGTTTTAGTTTGGGAATTAGTCAAACTAGGACTCCTTATTAATTTTTAAAAAAAAAACTGATTTAATTAGCTTAGTGAAAGGAACATTACGCCCTTGAAAAAAATCAGATTTTAATCAACAATTAAATCATTAATTTGATGCTTCCAATGGGGTTCGAACTCGGGTAGAGTGCCCCTTTGCGAGATGGATCATTTCGGGTCGACCCAACCTGTATTGATTCTTTTATTAAATTAATTAAGTAATTAATTAATTCTTTAGGGTAATTACAATATTACCCTTGGCCTGGAAAAGACCATTTTACCCCTAAACCCTCAAAACTCAAGATTTCTTCTTTTTAATTCCGGTAAAGACTCCTTCAAATAAATCTTCATTTTTGAGAGCCTCACATGGTTGGTTCCAACCTTTCCAAGCTCAATTAACTCTCCAAGTTAGTTGTCTTGGCCGTAGTAAGGGTTCTGAGGTCTGGTTCTACGCGTATCAATCCGTGTGAACCTTGATCTAATTGCAAGCATTCTTGACACTTTAAGAATTTATATTATTCATTTTTAGGGTTGTTACATTATCCCCCCCTTAGGAACATTCGTCCCTGAATGACACTACCACTACATATCGTAATGCCAGTCAGATCATAACAAAATCACTATGCATGGTCAAGCAATAGCAACAAAATACGGAGAGATAAGGAAACATAGACTTAAGAGTAGGAAGTCTAACCTCAAGAGCTGAAAAGATGAGGGTTGCGGGACCTCATGTCGGCTTCAGCCTCCCACGTAGCACCCTCAACAAGATGATTTCTCCACAATACCTTCACTGTGGCAATCTCCTTGTTCCTCAGCCGCTTGACCTGTCTGTTTAAGATCTCAACAGGTACCTCCTCATAAGACAAGTCTTCACCAACCCCCAAACCTTCAACAGGTAGAATCGATGCTGGATCACCTAGGCACTTCTTCAACATAGAGACATGAAAGACTGGATGAACAGAAGCTAGCTCCGCAGGCAATGCTAACTCATAGGCCACCTCACCCACACGCTGCAGGATCTCATATGGCCCACCATACCTCAGACTCAGCTTCCCTTTTCTACCAAATCTCATCACCCCTTTCATAGGTGATATCTTCAAGTAAACCTGGTCACCAACATCAAACTCTAAGGGACGTTTTCTGTTATCTGCATATGACTTCTGCCGACTGTAAGCAGTAGCCAACCTGTCCCTAATCACTCTAACCTTCTCTAAGGCCTCATGAATGATCTCTGGACCCAAAATGGATGACTCTCCAACCTCGAACCACCCAACTGGAGATCTACACCTCCTACCATATAATGCCTCAAACGGTGCCATCCCAATACTGGAGTGATAGCTATTATTATACGAGAACTCTATCAAAGGCAGATGATCATCCCAGCTACCTCTGAAGTCAATCACACACGCTCTCAACATGTCCTCCAATGTCTGAATGGTGCGCTCCGCCTGCCCATCTGTCTGAGGATGAAAGGCAGTGCTAAGCTTTACCTGCGTGCCCAAGCTCTTCTGGAAAGATCTCCAGAAATGTGAAGTAAACGGAGCTCCTCTATCTGAAATGATAGACAAAGGAATCCCATGCCATCTCACAATCTCAACAATGTAGAGTCTCGCATAATCCTTGGCTCTATAAGTAGACTTCACAGGGATAAAGTGGGCAGACTTAGTCAATCTGTCCACAATAACCCATATGGAGTCATGCTGCCTCCTAGTCCTCGGAAGACCATCCACGAAGTCCATATTAATGGCCTCCCACTACCAAGTTAGAACCGCAATAATCTGAGTCAGACCGCCAGGCTTAAGATGCTCTGCCTTAACCTGCTGACAATTAGGACACTTAGCCACATATTCTGCAATGTCCTTCTTCATGCCATCCTACCAATAAGTCTGCTTAAGATCATGATACATCTTGGTGGAACCTGGATGTATGGAATATCTGGAACCATGGGCCTCTGCAACAATCCTGGTCCACAAATCATCAACATCTGGTACACACAGCCTGTCCTGATACCTAAGTATGCCATCACCTCTCAAAGCGAAAGACTCATTCATCTTCATAAGCACTGAGTCCTTCAGCTCCATCAACACAGGATCTAGATGCTGACCCTGCTTGACTTCAACTACCAAGGATGATTCAGAACTAGGATGAACTGAAGCATCCCCACTAGTAGAGTCAACCAATCGCACACCCAGTCTGGCCAGTCTGTGTACATCTTTCACCAGCTTCTTCTTCTCATTCTCAATGTGGGCTGTACTTCCCATGCTCATCCTGCTCAAAGCATCAGCTACAACATTAGCCTTACCAGGATGGTAGTGCACATTCATGTCATAATCCTTCAACAGCTCCAACCATCTCCGCTGATGTAGATTTAACTCCCTCTATGTGAACACGTACTGGAGACTCTTGTGGTCTTTGAATACATCCACATACACTCCATACAAGTAGTGCCTCCACAACTTCAGTGCAAACACCACAGCTGCCAACTCCAGGTCATGAGTGGGATAATTCTTCTCATGAACCTTGAGCTGTCTGGACGCATAGGCTATCACCTTACCAACCTGCATAAGAACACAACCCAAACAAACCCTATATGCATCATAGTAAACAGTGTAATTCTCACCACACTTAGGCAACGTAAGCACCGGAGCTGAAGTGAGTCTGTCCTTGAGCTCCTGGAAACTCCTCTCACAAGTCTCCGTCCACTCAAACTTGGCTTTCTTCTTAATCAAAGCTGTCAATGGGGCAGCAATGGAAGAAAAGCCCTCCACAAACCTATGGTAGTAACCAGCCAATCCCAAAAAGCTACGGGTGTCAGTGGGAGTAAGAGGCTTTGGCCAGTTCTTCACAGCCTCAGTCTTCCTGGGATCCACCTCCACGCCCTGATCGGACACAACATGACCCAGGAAGGTCACTGATCTCATCCAGAATTCACATTTGCTAAATTTGGCATACAACTGATGTTGTCTAAGTACCTGCAAGGTTAGTCTCAAATGTTGTTCATGCTCTTCCTTGGTCTTAGAGTAGATGAGGATGTTATCAATGAATACTATGACGAAAGAGTTAAGGTATTCACGGATGCCCTGTTCATGAGATCCATAAATGCAGCAGGTGCATTCGTAAGACCAAATGACATGACTAGAAACTCATAGTGACCATAGCGGGTACGAAAGGCTATCTTTGGGATATCTCCATCCCTAACCCTAAGCTGATGGTACCCTGAACGAAGATCAATTTTTGAAAAGAAACTAGATCCTTGGACCTGATCGAACAAATCATCTATTCTGGGAAATGGATACTTATTCTTTATAGTGACTTTGTTGAGCTGCCGATAATCGATACACATTCTAAGGGTTCGATCTTTCTTTTTCACAAACAACACTGGAGCGCCCCAAGGGGATATGCTCGGCTGAATGAAACCCTTATCAGTGAGATCTTTTAACTGCAGCTTCAACTCTTTGAGTTCAGTAGGAGACATTCTGTACGGAGGAATGGAAATTGGTTTAGTATTGGGTTCTAAGTCGATACCAAAATCAATCTCTCGAGGGGGAGGGACTCCTGGCAAATCATCAGGAAATACATCTAGGAACTCATTCACTATAGGCACTGAGTCTATGGAAGGAATGTCATGATCTAAATCATTAACACTCACAAGATGACACAATAACCCCTTGGACATCATTTTATTGGCCTTAAGGTTTGAAATCAAGAGGTTAGGACGACTCGAGTTGTACCCCTCCCAGACTAGCTCCTCTTCATTAGGGAAACAAAATCTCACCACTCTACTACGACAGTCCAAGCAAGCATAACAACTGTGAAGCCAGTCCATGCCAAGAATAACATCAAAATCATGCATGGGTAACTCAACCAAGTCTGCACACATAGTCTTACCACTTACAACTATTGGGCAACCCTTGTATACTCTTTCAGTTCTTACATTTTCTCCTAAAGGTGTACTAACCACTATAGGATCATGTAAAACTTCAGGCAATATCTCAAAAGTGAGAGCAAGCAAAGGAGTTATAAAGGAAAGTGTAGACCGTGGATCAAGTAAAGCATAAACAGAAGTTGAGAATACTTGCAACATACCTGTGACCACATCAGCGGACTTCTCCTGCTCCTCCCTGCCCTTCAGGGCATAGAACCTGTTCCTCTTAGGAGGCTCGGCTGATGCTTCACCCTGTGGATTAGGCCTAGGCTGAGCATTACCTCCAGCCTGACCATTGTTCTGTGGGCAGTCTCTAACCATATGCCCACTCTTACCGCAACCGAAGCAGGCATTAGTGCCCTGTCTGCACTCTCCACTGTGAGCTCGGCCACACTTAGCACAGTTCTTCTTAGGACGCTGCATCTCACCTCCATTACCCCTCTTGGGCTCAGGTCTGCCTCCTCTAGGTGCTGTACTACTCTGAGAGTTAGAGTTCCCAGAACTCTGTTGCCCCTTCTTAAACCTTGGCTTCTCATGGACGCCAAAATTGTTTCTATGGCCTCCATGGCTTGGACCTGCCTGATCTTGAGGCTTAGGCCTCCTAGAATCACGAATATCCCTCTTTTTGCGGCTGTCCTCTACCTGCTGGACATGCACCATCAACCTGGAGAGGTCCATATTATCATGGAGCATCGCAGACCGACACTCCTCCTCCAGATCTCCATTGATTCCTGTGAGGGACATGCTCATCTCATCCCTGCTGTTAGACACAAGGGAAGTAGCATACCTGGATAATTTAACAAACTTCAGTACTCACCTTATCCTTGCTGTTAGATACTAAGGGAAGTAGCAGACCTGGATAGCTTAACAAACTTCAGGGAATACTCCCTGATTGTCATAGATCCCTGCTTGAGGTTGATGAACTCCTCAACCTTGGCCTCCCTCATTTCTCTGGGAAAGAATCTCTACAGAAAGGCTGTCTTAAACAGCTCCCAAGTGACTGGAACTCCGCCCAAAGCTCGGCTATCCTTCCACATCTTGCACCAAGTCTGTGCAAAATCCTTGAGCTGATAGGAAGCCAGCTCCACCTTCTCAGTATCTGTGGCCCCCATAGCTACCAGAATCTTATGTATCTCATCCACAAATTCCTGGGGGTCCTCTGAAGTCTTAGACCCTGTGAAAATAGGAGGATTCATCCTCGTGAAGTCTCTCAGCCTGTCAGCCATGCTATGAACCAGTGGGTTCTCCCTCTGAACATCATGTCGGTTGGCCTGGGCAGTCATAGCATGGGCCTGCATAGTAATGGCCTGTGCCATCTGGGCCAGAGATGCCCTCACCTCAGCATCAGTCAACCCAGTTGGGTTAACTAGCATAGCCACTACATCAGCTGGAGCCTGGGGTGGAACCTGATTGTTCCCAGCAGCTGCTCCTCCTCTCCTCTGACCAACGTTCCTCCTAGTATTCATTCTCTGAAAACAATAAGAATTGATGTTAGACACGCTCATAACACCAATAAATTAGACATTAGGAAAAGCATGATAAGATCAGAAAAAGGGAAATTTTTCTATGCATCATGCAGTCTCTAATCTAGGATAGTGGTGCACTTCACTACCATGACTCAGAAACTACTCAATGTGGTTGATGTGAACTCATTATTCTCGGAATTTAACCTAGTGCTCTGATACCAACTTTGTCACGATCGGAATCTAGACCCAAGACGAGACCGGCGTTGTTGACCTCTCAGAGGTCGCAGACAAGCCTACATACATCATTCTTACTTCACTTAGGTTAATTTTAGCAGAAAATTTGAAACTTTTTATTTCTTAACATACTTACTAAATATTCTCATCATTACATAATTGTTCACCATCAACCATCTAATAATAAGAGATAAGCAACTGAAAGAAATAGTTTGATAAGTATTAAGTGTATAATTGCCAAAATGGCACCAATACATAATCTGAATAAAAACAGGAAATAAATGCTAGTGGAACATGCTCCACTAGCTCAACTCTAAAACTAAGCTAGAATATAAACGGCAGCATCCTCGAAAGCATGAGGACCTACCAACTCCGGATGAATTCTGGACGTCTGGATAACTGCAACAATGATCCCGTAGCTCTATCGTCCACCTGCACCTGCACCTAAAATAGTAGAGTTGTATAGGGTTAGTACACACTTGTACTAAGTATGGATATATGCAAGCACACACCAAGGACATGCATGAGAAAAGATAGATCTTTCCTAACAACATGATTATGGGAAGTCAAGTTAGTGGACTTGCCAAATTGAGATTAGGAAAGTTAGTGAACCTTCCAAACTTGGATTAGGAAAGTCAGTGAGCTTTCCAAATTTGGATTAGGAAAGTCATTCCATGAGAGTAACATGCATCATCATAGTTATGATCTTGCACACAGCACATAACATCATACATATAGAATATACCATAGCACATAACATATAGCACATAACTTCTTTTATATCATTCATTCATATGCCATGAGACCTTGGAATCATGGACTTGACATTAAGACTTTCCAAAATGAGGGCTCAACATATGGGACCTCAACTAGGGAGTCTTCATTAGCAAATATAGAGTCTGCTTCATTCATTCATACGTACTTCATTTCATTTCGTTCATAGGCCAGTGTGAACACCAGCTATACCTAGGGTGTAGTTTAAGACTTTCATCGGGTTTGCTGTGTAATGATCAAGAATAACCTAGTGTCATTACTTGATTCTAGCTTACCTCTTGATTATCCTATTCTAACACCTTTGATATCATTCATTTCATTATGTGCTTCATTTGAGGCTGGCCTCATTCATTCATTGGGAACTTTAACTTTAACCGACATAGATCATGTGAGAATCATTATATCCAGTGTCTCCCCCACACCGAAAAGAGGTGGAATCACCGGCCAAGGTGACCCATAAACATGCTAGCGTATATGGGAATTTAACCCTGCCAGATCCCTATATTGGCAGTATAGGTTCGAAGACCAGGAGATATAAGGAGACCCATACCCGGCAAGCCAGACAGTCTCATCTCATGAGAGTTACGTGAACCTCCGCCCTTCCCGAAAGAAGGCATCACCGCTCATAGCTAGCCTATCGGTGCTCAGTATAAAGTTCCATTTCATTCATCTCATACGTCATGGAAGCTGCCTTCTAGTATGAGGATATCATAGCTCATTAGATGATTTCTCATCTTATCATTAGTATTAATTGTGTTAATCTCAATACTTTCATTAGAGTGTTCATAGAGACTGATCTCTTCATTATCTTACACTCTATAGGTGAGTACGTTTTTTGTAACATTTACTTAGGCTCATTTGAGATTGCTCTTATCATTTGCATTAACCTCATATGATGTTGTCACCACATTCATTATCACTAGCACATTTACTCTTCATAATTACTCACCCCATTTTACGTGAATGTTTATTTCATCATATGCCAATATACTTGGCTATTGGTGTGTTTCATACCCTTACTTAACCCTTCTAGGGTTTCATCATTTCATTGTTCATTTCATCATTCAGTACATACATCTTAGGTTCACTTACTTTCAAACGTATGCTAGACTTATGAGTCTATACACACATGCCGTGAGGCTTCATTCATAATTCATTAAGTGATTCATACATTCCTAAGATTATGTAATACAAGACTTATGTATCTTGTATATATGCCAAGATCTTGATTTCGATCTAATTAGGTGGCATTATTCTTGGATATTTTGTTCACGTATGACTTATGTATCAATACGGAAGTTTGGGCAAGGAAACCCAAGTTTGAATCACTTGGATATCATTTACATTTTACATTGATTTTATTTTTAATATTCATAACATTAGAACTTTAGATTAAATCCCAACATTAACATCGTATCATTAATTTTCTACTTAGTTTTCCTCTTAAATTGGCCGAAGGGTTCTGGGTTCAAACCCCCACAACCCCTATTTATTTTTAATTGATATTCCAATGCCCAATTTTGCCTAAACTAAGAGGTTGTGGGATCAAACCCCCACAACCTCTTTTATTTTTGTTATTTATTTTGCTGGACTAGGGAGGTTGTGGGTTCGAACCCCCACAGCCCCCTCATTTTAATTTAATTTCGCTAGAGGCTATAAGGTGGTGGGTTCGAACCCCCACAACCTCCTATATTTTTTTTATTTAATTTTCGCTAGGCTAAACGTTTGGCAATGAGGTTGTGGGATTGAGCCCCCACATCCTCACTTTATTTCTTAATTATTTTTGCTCCTCCCCTTTCTATCCTTGAGGTCGTGGGTTCGATTCCCACGCCTTATACTTTCTTTTTCTTTAATTTCCCTTCTCTCCTTCGCAGCTTGGATGTCGTGGGTTTGAATCCCACGCCTCCCATTTATTTGTTTATTTTATTTTTCTCCTCTTTCTCCTCCAGTGACGCGAGTTCGATTCCTCCAGCCCCATTTTCTTTTTCCTTTGTCGCAAATTCACAGCAGCCAAGCGGGTTCGATTCCCCTTAACCCCCTTCACGTTTTTAGCCTCCTTAACATGTGAGGTCTTGGGTTCAATTCCCATTGACCTCACTTATTTTATTTTCATTTTAAAAACCCAGATTTTTAACCTCATTGTTGACCGAAACTACAGTACTCAAATCTGGAAATTTAATCCAAACTTTAGCTTCCTTTCATCAACCTTTTCATGTTAGTTCCTTAGGGCATTTCACCAAATATTTAGTGTATAGTTAGGTGTAGTTTACTATTTTATTTAAGCGAGAGTTTTTCTCTCAAAATCAATAACTTCACACCCCATATGAACATCACATTTTGCAAAACTTTAGCACATAAAAATACAAGAAATAACATGCCTTACACGTCTCCAAAACAGTGGCTAAACTCACTGCCAACGTGCACACACACACATCATTTTTTCTCGATCACACATTGATTGTCATTTTCGTGATTTCACGCACATAAACATATTCACATTCAATATAAAAACATCACACATACCTAAATCTACCAGCAAACAAACCCAACCTACGAAATCATTGGGAGCTAGTGACAAGGACATGCAACGGGGAAACAACCCTAGTTTTGGAGTGAATATCTTGAATCGTAAGGGGTCTCTTGGAAAAGGGACCAAGAGAGAAGAAACCCATACCTTAGTTTGCTTGTTCAAACGTGAATTTGCTGCCCAAAACCCTCTCCAAAATCAGTCCAAGTCTCCTCAACGTACACACCACTCGACGGACAACCTCTCTTTGCCTTGACGTTTTTGGTTACTTTGTTTTTCTTAGAATTTCATGTGAGTTCATCAAGTGTGAAGAACTCTTGATGTATTTTCAGTTCTTTGTTGTTTTTGGCAGAAACCAACGTGAGAGAGAATGATGAAACGTGAGAGAGAGAGATCGTGAGAGAGTAGTCAAATAATAGGAGTTTTAGTTTGGGAATTAGTCAAACTAGGACTCCTTATTAATTTAAATAAAAACCTCATTTAATTAGCTTAGTGAAAGGACCATTACGCCCTTGAAAAAAATCAGATTTTAATCAACAATTAAATCATTAATTTGATGCTTCCAATGGGGTTCAAACTCGGGTAGAGTGCCCCTTTGCGAGATGGATTATTTCGGGTCGACCCAACCCGTATTGATTCTTTAATTAAATTAATTAATTAATTAATTAATTCTTTAGGGTAATTACAATATTACCCTTGGCCTGGAAAAGACCATTTTACCCCTAATCTCTCAAAACTCAAGATTTCTTCTTTTTAATTCCGGTAAAGACTCCTTCGAATAAATCTTCATTTTCGAGAGCCTCACATGGTTGGTTCCAACCTTTCCAAGCTCAATTAACTCCCCAAGTTAGTTGTCTTGGCCGTAGTAAGGGTTCTGAGGTCTGGTTCTACGCGTATCAATCTGTGTGAACCTTGATCTAATCGCAAGCATTCTTGACACTTTAAGCATTTATCTTATTCATTTTTAGGGTTGTTACAGGGTGTTTCGAAGTTACCTAGATTCATTTGTCATTGTCTTCATTAACGATATCTTGGTATATTCGAAAAGTGTTGGTGAACACATGGACCATTTGAGGGTAGTGTTACAAGTGCATAAAGAGAAACAATTATTTGCCAATCATAGCAAATGTGAGTTTTGTTTGAGATCGGTGGCATTTCTTTGTCATATAATATGTAGTGAGGGAGTTGAGGTTGATCCAAGGAAAACCGAGGCGGTGAAGAATTGGCCTAGGCCATTGACTCCAACCGACATTAGAAGTTTCTTGGGTCTAGCGGGTTATTATAGGAGGTTTGTGGATGGTTTTGTGTCCATTGCATCTCCCTTAACTACTTTGACCCAAAAGAGTGTGAAATTTGAGTGTTCGGAGGCATGTGAAAGAAGCTTCCAAATCATTAAAGATAGGCTTACTTCTGCTCCGGTGTTGACTTTTCTAGAGGGTACCAAGGTCTTCGTTGTGTATTGTGATGCATCCCAATTGGGTTTAGGGTGTGTGCTTATGCATTATGGGAAAGTAGTAGCCTATGCCTCTAGGCAACTTAAGGTGCATGAGAAGAACTATCCAACTCATGATCTTGAGTTAGATGTCATTGTATTTGCTTTGAAAATATGAAGGAATTATTTGTATAGTGTTCATATGTATGTGTATACCGACCACAAAACTCGTTTATATGTTTTACTCAAAAGGAGTTAAATCTCCGACAAAGAAGGTGGTTGGAATTGTTGATAGATTACGATATGAGTGTTCTCTACCATCTCGGCAAGGCCAATGTGGTTTCGGATGCTCTAAGTCATATGAACATGGGTAGTGTGTCTCATTTTCAAGAATCCAAGAAAGACCTAGTGAAAGATGGTCATAGGTTGGCTTGTTTAGGTGTTAGGTTGGAAGATGCTCCAAATGGTGGATTCGTGTTCCATCATAACTCCGAATCATTTTTGGTGGTTGAGGTGAAGTCTAAACAACACCTTGATAAACCGTTGATAAACCGTTGATTGAGTTGAAGGAGTCGCTTCTTGGTAAGCATAATGAGTCATTGTGCTTAGCTGGGATGGTGTTTTGAGGTATCAAGGAAGGTTGTGTGTTCCCAATAAAGATGGCTTGAGGAACCGAATTATTGAGAAAGCTCATGAATCCCGTTATACCATTCATCCAGGAATGGCAAAGATGTACCATGACCTTATAGAGGTGTTTTGGTGGGAAGACATGAAGAAGGACATAGCGGAATTTGTTGCGAAGTGTCCAAATTGCCAACAAGTGAAAGACAAACATTAAAATCCAGGTGGTTCACTTCAAGAAATCCAAGTTCCTACTTGGAAGTGGGAAGACATAAATATGGATTTCTTGGTAGGGTTTTCTCAGACACAAAAGCAATATGACTCCATATGGTTTGTTGTGGATAGGTTGACTGAATCCTCTCATTTTATTCCCGTCATGTCTACTTACTAAGGGGAGGATTACACAAGGATCTTCATAGATGAGATTGTGTGTTGCCATGGCATTCCGTTATCCATAATATCGGATAGGGGTGCACAATTCACATCTAGGTTTTGGAGGTCATTCCAAAAATGGTTGGGTACCAAGGTGAAGTTAACACCACATTTCATCCTCAAACGGATGGTCAAGCCGAGCGTACTATTCAAACCCTTGAGGATATGCTTAGAGATTGCATAATTGATTTCAAGGGAAGTTGCAATAAGCACTTGCCTTTGGTTGAGTTTTCTTACAACAATAGTTACCATTCATATATATATCTATGGCTCCTTATGAAGCCTTGTATGGTAGGAGGTGTAGATCTCCTATTGTATGGTTTGAAGTGGGAGAGTCTCCACTTTAGGGTCCCGAGTTGATTTATAAGACTTTGGAGAAGGTTCATATTATAAGGAATGGCTTGAAAACATCCTATACCGGCAAAAGTCTGATGCCGACCAAAGGAGAAGAGAATTAGAGTTTGAAGAAGGTGATAAAGTGTATCTAAAATTTTCGCCTATAAAAGGGGTGCTGAGATTTTGCAAGAAAAGGAAATTGAGTCCTCGTTATGTGGGTACTTATGAAATCTTGCAAAGGATTGGTAAGGTTGCATATGAGTTGAGGTTACCTAGTTAATTGGCTTCGGTTCATCTGGTGTTCCATGTTTCCATGCTTAAGAAGTGTATCGGTGATCCCGAATCCATTATTCGTATTGAAGGTCCAGGTGTTCAAGAGAAACTCTCCTATGAGGAGGTTCTGGTTCAAATCCTTGATAAACAAATAAAGAATCTAAGGAACAAAGAGGTGTCTTCCGTAAAGGTGTTATGGAAAAATCACCTAGTTGAGGGTGCAACATGGGAGGCCGAGACCGACATGAAGTACCGTTACCCTCATCTATTTGATAACTAAGGTTAGTCATTTCTAATTATAGTGAAAATAATGACTAAATTTGAAGTTATTTTGATTTTTTGTGAAATTGTACAAAAGGGTGCATATTACAGTGATGTTACAGTGAAATTGCATGCCAAATATAGTTTTTTTCATTTTTACTTGTTTTGAGTTTATGTTGTGCATTTTGGTATATTGTGCCTTCATGAATTGTATTGCGCATGTTGAAATGTGTTAAACAAAGATTTAGCATAATGAAAAAGCATTGAA
The DNA here is from genome assembly GCA_016801875.1 of Solanum sitiens. Taxonomy (NCBI): domain Eukaryota; kingdom Viridiplantae; phylum Streptophyta; class Magnoliopsida; order Solanales; family Solanaceae; genus Solanum; species Solanum sitiens. The sequence goes on along the minus strand of JABWTJ010000220.1, from coordinate 455,687 downwards.
TGAATGTTGAACTCTTATGAGTTAAAAAGGATGTTTTAAGTTTCATTGTGTACATGGTCATTTACTATGATGATTTTGATTCTGAATCATGTTTTGATATGTATTGTTGTTGGTTGAGCTGCTAGTCTTGAGTCTATTCCTTCCTTGTAGAGAATTTCAGTGTCATTTAGGGACGAATGTTCCTAAGGGGTGGATAATGTAATACTTCAAAAGTCTAAGACGTGTTCTAGAGCATAACATGACTGTCTAAAGGTTGTGTCACTGTTTTAAGGTCAATTTTAATATATATAAGTCATTTAGGATGTTTTAGAATCAAAACGTAAAAGAACGTCCATGACCTCCGAAAACTATTTCAATGAGGTACTAGTGTGTCTAGCCTATTTGACTAAGTTTTAGGAGTCAGAAAGTGATGAAATTTGGTGGGAAGTTGTCTAATGCGTATTAGAGTTAGCTCATAATTGAAATGTCTGGGTACGACTCCCCAATGATTAACCTAGGGCCCTTGAGGTGGACCCTTGCAAATGTGGCTAAAAGCTGTCAAGAAACAGTGTTACCAACGTGGGCCATCGACGAGGCGTGGTCCAATCGACGGGGCTTTGATGGCCACCATCGATGGCACTTAGCCAAATTCGAGAATGGCCTGTTTTGGACAGTCTCTGATCAAAATGATGGACCAACATGACGGTTGGTCCCTTGGTCATCGTTTGACAAACGGGGCGTCGATCGTGGTCTTGTCTGTGAGTCCACTATTTTGCTGCACGTTTTCAAGTTGGTTAAATTAAATAATTAGTTTGTTTAGTTGATTAGATAGGGGTTAAGGGAGGTCTAATTATGTTGGTTAATGACCTATATAAAGACCCTAACATAATTAGACTAACCTAACCCTCATAATTTCCCAAACCCACATTGCTCGTGCTTCTCTCTTCTTTCTCTCTCCCAAGTAGAAGAACACCATTGAAGTCAAGGTCAAGGGTTTCTAGGGATGCTAAAGATTAAATTTTCTCCATCAAACTTCATTAATCAACAAGGTATGGAATTCCTTTCACCTTTGGGATCTTTTTCACAAAGTGTTCCATCAAATTGATTTCAAAAATATAAATGATTCTTTTTCGTTATAATGAGTAGATTAACGTGTATTATGACTTAATTAGATTACTTCTTTATTGATTGGTATAGTTTGTAGAAGATGCCCTTTTCTCCTTAACCCTAGGTTGAGATCATGAATTGAATTGTATAATATTGGTACAATTGACTTGGTTAGTGTGTGAATTGCTATCCTAGATTGATATTATGCTAATTATGAGTAGATGGTGATGTATTGTAATCCAATTATGCTAGTTCTTGAGTAATCAACCTAGGTTGTAAAGTAGATCATGAACTTGAACTAAGTCCCTTGTCTTAAGCTAAGAACTAGTGATGGATTGTGATGTAGTGATTCAATTGTCTTCATTATCATGTTGATTACTAGTATGTGATAGTATTATACCCATTGTTGGGTTGAATTGAGAATGGTTTATGGTAAGACCTTGATGATGGTTTATGAAGAAGATTTGGGGTAAGTCTTATGATCTCAACTCTTTATTTCAATAATGTTACTTGTGATTAAGTGACGATGTTGTATTGAAGTATACCTTATATTAAGATTGATAGGGTTTGTATGATGTTGAATTGAAATGTCTTGACTATGGTTTGAGAGGTATTGCCTAAGATCTAAATGTTATAAGGATGGTGATAACTTACCAATGTTACTTATCATGATATGAATGTGTATATGTGCTAACCTCACATGTATGAATTGTACTTAAAGGACAATACTCATTCAATTCTTATTTATCTATGATGATGATTATATAAGGGATAGACCCTATGACCTACATTAGGCTATGATGATTAATATAGTCATTAAAGACATTTTAAAAAGGGACTCTAGCTTAGCACCGAGTGAACTAGAGTGAAGAGTCTCCTTTCCCATATAGGGAAGGTAGGATTACTAATGTACTCTTTAGATTGGAGACTATAATGCATGTAGCATAAATAGGGTACCAACTATATCTCCTAGTTCTTGAACTATGTTTTCCCCATAGGAATACTGGCTAGTGGATCCACGTAGTTGCTATGTTCATGTTTTGGTACTACCTTGGAAAGTGGTCCACCTTCTTTTGGTCTAAGGTTCTATGACACCGGATTCCACATTAGCTCATGTGGTCTATGTCGGTTAAGGAAAGATGTTCCAAAATGGTAAAATGAAGTAACGGATAGACTCTATCTAGGATGACCTAAGGGGTTTAGCTTAGTCTAGGTAGGGGTATGGGACTCTACCTATAGATTGCACTAGTTAGCCTTGAAGTGAGTCTTAGAAAGATGTTCTTATGTATATAAATGCTTATCAACATAAATGATATGTATAGGATGATCTTACATGTTGATGATACTATATAATGATGGTTTCACTTATGAACATGTGTTTGGTCTCTATTGCTAAAGTATGATGTTATGTACTCTTAATGATATGATATATGAAGTTTGACATTGGTTATGGTTCTTGTTGGGTTTACTTGATTAACTAAGGTTATGGGGCTTTGCTTAGCCATTGCACTCGTAGACTTAATGAGTGTTTATAGGTAATGGTGTTGCTTTGGTTATATTATTATGAACTTTACTATATGTTTCTTGAAGTTATAACTTGATGATTGAGTTGTGTTGACTATGTTTTCAAGTATGTTAATATTTATGTTAGCTTGACTAGACTTAGTGTTGATTGGTCTTGTGATGTACATGGTATTGACTTAATGAATATGTATGATTTACTTGTATTGGTTCTTGAATGTACATAAGACTTTTTTCAAAGTAAATGACATGCTTTAATGAAATGTCCCCTTTTAGCATCAATTAATTATGTGTGTACATATGGTTTCATACTTAGTACAAGTGATTTGCTAACCAAATTTTCTCCCTTTCCCCCAACATTTTAGGTTCCGGTCGTTGAAGGGATTTCTGACGACATTGAAGGAAGACTTTGCATTTTCACTCTCCAAGTTGGGTAGGTCCTCACTACTTCGAGGATAATGCCATTTTTTAGCTTCGATTATTGATTAGTGTTAAAGAAAATATGTTCAAATCTTTTCATTTGATACTAAGGATTGTATAGTCTATGTGTGCCTTTATTACATTGATGTATGGGCTATGCCCAATTATAATACTCATGTAGATGGTTATGAGATGAGACATACGGTTTTAAGACTATGTTATATCTTATATATATGTGTGCAATAAAAGTAGAAGACTATGTAATCTTCTTATACGAAGGGTCTATATACTCAACATGAATATATTATGTGTATGCGAGAGGTCTATGTAAACCTCGAGATAGATATTGAAAAGTTTTAAATTTTCCACATTTTTAACCTATGAATGTAATGATGTCAGCTAAGAGTCTAGTCTTAGTCCTCTTCGAGGACGACGACATCCGTTACGTTTGGGGGTTGCTTTCCAGATATGACAAACTTGGTATTAGAACATGAGGTTGAATATCTTTAGTGTCGATGTCTAACTTAACCACATCTATGTGGATTCTTACTCATAATTGTGAAGCGCGCCACTCTTATGGATGGGAAACTATATGATGCTTATGAAAATCTCACTTTCTTGGAGGTCCAATATGGTGCCTCTAGATTCTTGACTCTATGTGCCTTTAGCATCTAATCATTTTATTGTGATTATAAGCAATGAATATTCGAAGAACAGCCGCTTGAAGACTTTATGTAGAGATTTCCAATGCGGGGGTTCCTCCCCGAGCCATTCAAGCCCCTCCTCTTGAAGAAATTTCTAATAATGACCATGCTTCGTTAATACCTCCACCTTTGACGGATGTTGACATATGGGTAGACTATCTCCAAATGGCCTAAGACATTACTATACGAGCATAAGTCGTCACCACTCAAGCACAAGCCACGATGGCTCAAGCTAACCGGGAGGTAGTAACCCGAGGAAAACAACATGTTGGCACCATGGCCTCTTGTTTGAGGGATTTCACTAAAATGAATCCCCCTACTTTCTATGGGTCCAAAGTTGAGGAATACCCCCAAGAGTTCATTGATGAAACCTACAACATTCTCTATGCTATGTGGCTTACTACTTGTGAGAAGGCCGAGTTAGACACTTACCAACTCAAAGATGTGGCCCAAACTTGGTACGTCCAATGGAGAGACAATTGGCCTTTAAGGGGTGGACTGGTGACTTGGGAGATCTTCAAGAAGGCTTTTCTTGATAGATTCTTTCCTAGGGAGAAGAGGGAAGCAAAAGTGTAAGAATTTATCAACCTTCGTCAAGGAGGTATGAGTGTACTTGACTACTCTTTGAAATTTACTAAATTGTCAAAGTATTCTCCTTCTTTGGTTTTTGATCCTAGAGATGAGATGAGATTCTTTGTGACTAGAGTGTCGGATGACTTGAAAGAAGAAAGTTGTTCGGCAACGCTACATGATAATATGATCATTTCTCGTCTCATGGTTCATGACCAACAAGTGGAGGAGACAAGGCTTAAGAGAAAGAGTAGGGATGCCAAGAGGGCAAGATCTTTTGATGGTAGTTCTTCAAATGGTAGGCTTGACATCCAAGGCAAGCCTAGGTTAAAGAAGACGTTCTCTAATCAAGTTCCTTCCAAGTTCCCTAAGACTCGTGATGATACGGTGTCAAACCCTAAGCCTCAAAATGGAAGGGGTACTAGTTCACCAACCAAGAAGCCAACTTGTGGAATGTGTGGCAAGAAGCATTCTGGTTATTGTCTTGTTTGAACGGACAATTGTTTTGGTTGTGGCAAGAGTCGCCACAAGGTTAGGGATTTCGCTAATGTGAAGGGTCAAGACAAGGGTAGTGGTCAAGTTCAAGAAAGTGGTTCTAATGTTGATGCTCTGAATGAAGATTTACTTTTATGCTCTCCTCTTTAGAGGTGAGCAAGTGACTTCTCCCGATGTGGTGACCGGTATGTTGAAAGTTTTTTCTATTGATGTATATGCTTTACTTGATCCTGGTTCTACCTTGTAATTTGTAACAACTCTAGTAGCTAAAAAGTTTGATATTTTTCCTGATATTTTGAATGAAACATTTATGGTGTCTACCCCGGTTGGTGAATCGGTGGTTGCAATAAGAGTGTATAGAAATTGTCCTATAATGTTTAGAGTTACTCATGTTGAACTAGTAGAACTTGATATGTATAATAATGATGTCATTTTGGGTATGGAATTGTTGCATGCTTGCTTTGCCTCCATAGATTGTAGAACAAGGGTGGTGAAGTTTAACTTTCTAAATTAACCCATTTTAGAGTGGAAGGGGGAAAATTATTCCTAGTGGTCCTATCATCTCTTGTCTTAAAGCTTGTAAAATGATCTCAAAAAGGTGTCTATATCACATTGTAAGATCAAAGATTTAGACTCCAAAAATCCTCCCATTGAGTTAGTCCCCATTGTAAGATGTACCATGACCTTAGAGAGGTTTTTTGGCGAAAAGTCTTGAAGAAGGACATAGCGGAATTTGTTGCGAAGTATCCAAATTACCAATAAGTGAAAAACGAACATCAAAAGCCGGTTAATTTATGAAAGAAATCCAAGTTCCTACTTGGAAGTGGAAAGACATAAATATGGATTTTTTGGTAGGGTTGCCTCGGACACAAAAGCAATATGACTCCATATGGATGGTTGTGGATTGGTTGACCAAATCAGCTCATTTATTCCCATCAAGTCTACTTATTCGGACAAGGATTATGCAAGGATCTTCATAGATTAGATTGTGTGTCGCCATGGTGTTCCGTTATCCATCATATCGGATAGGGATGCACAATTCACATCTAGGTTTAGGAGGTCATTCCAAAAAGGTTTGGGTACCAAGGTGAAGTTAAGCACAACTTTACATCCTCAAACTGATGGTCAAGACGAGCGTACTGTCAAACCATTGAGGATATGCTTAGAGCTTGTATATTTGATTTCAAGGGAAATTGGGATAAGCACTTGCCTTTGGTTGAGTTTTCTTACAACAATAGTTATCATTCATCTATATTTATGGCTGCTTATGAAGCCTAGTATGTTAGGAGGTGTAGATATCCTATTGGTTTGTTTGAAGTGGGAGAGTATCCATTTTTGGGTCTCGAGTTGATTTATAAGACTTTGGAGAAGGTTCATATTATAAGAAATGGCTTGAAAATATCCTATAGCCGGCAAAAGTCTTATGCCGACATAGGAGAAGAGAATTAGAGTTTGAAGAAGGTGATAAAGTGTATCTCAAAATTTTGCCTACGAAAGGAGTGGTGAGATTTGGCAAGAAAGGGAAATTGAGTCCTCGTTATGTGGGTCCTTGTGAAATCTTGTAAAGGATTGATAAGGTTATATATGATCTAAGTTTACCTAGTGATTTGGCTTCGGTGCATCCGGTGTTCCATGTTCCATGCTTAAGAAGTGTATCGGTGATCCCGAATTCATTCTTCCTATTGAAGGTCCAGGTGATCAAGAGAAACTCTCCTATCAGGTGATTTTGGTTCAAATCCTTGATAGACAAGTAAAGGAGTTAAGGAACAAAGAAGTGGCTTCCGTAAAGGTGTTATTGAAGAATCACCTAGTTGAGGGTGCAACATGGGAGGCCAAGGCCGACATTAAGTCGTCTTACCCTCATCTATTTGATAACTAAGGTTAGTCATTTCTAATTATAGTGAAAATAATGAATAAATTTGAAGTTATTTTTATTTTTGGTGAAATTGTTCAAAATGGTGCATATTACAGTGATCTTACACCGAAGTTGCATGCCAAAAATAAAACTTTTGATTTTTACTTGTTTTATGTTTATGTTGTGCATTTTGGTGTATTGTGCCTTTATGAATTGTACTAAGCATGTTGAAATGTGTTGAAGAAAGATTTGGCATAATGAAAAAGCATGGAATGAATGTTGAACTCTTATGAGTTGAAAAGGATGTTTTGAGATGCATTGTGTACAAGGTCATGTACTATAATGATTTTGATTGTGAATGTTGTTTTGATATGTACTGTTGTTTGTTGGGCTGCTAGTTTTGAGTCTATTCCTTCCTTATAAAGAATTTTAGAGTTATTTGGGGACGAATGTTCCTAAGGGGGGTATAATGTAATACTCCGAAAGTCTAAGACGTGTTCTAGAGAATAACATCACTGTATAAAGGTTGTGTCACTATTTTAAGGTCAATTTTAATGTATATATTGTCATTTAGGAAGTTTTAGAATCAAAAGGTCAAAGAACGTCCATGAAGGCCGGAAACTATTTCAATGAAGTACTAGTGTGACTTAGCCTGGCTGACAGGTTTGACACTTACTTCTAGAGTGTCTAGGTGACGTATATTCTTGCTTTCATAAACTATTCTTCTATACATCGGCTATGTCTAAGGCTATGGTGATTTCTCATATCTATGGTAGAGCTTCTTAGAGTCATTGAGATTTTACGTTTTCATATCGTGTTAAAGGTTTATAATCTTGATAAAACGTTAATCTTTGGTAATACTCCTTGCTGGTTCACGTTGATTGTTCTATTGAGTTATAAGAAATGATTTTAATTGCATATGGTTGCTCATAATGTTCTACTCATGCATAGAGTCATTTATCATTTCACCGAGTCCCGGGCTGGGAAATGTTCGTGCGGAGTTTCTTGCATATGTCACCGAGTCCCTCACTAGAGGGCCGGGTATGTATATTATATATATGATTGGTGATGAGGATGGTTATGATGATGATGATGACGGAGATGATGTGATGACTATTTCACCGAGTCCCTCACTAGAGGGCCGGGTACGTATGATGTATATATATATGATGATTATTTTGCCGAGTCCCTTACTAGGGAAGCTGGGCACCTTATATGTTAAAGATATGCATGATTTTCACTTATAAGGTACATGTGTAGCGATATCATGTTTCGACTTATCATGTTGGTATCCTGTCATCTTTACCTTATGCTTTACATACTAAGTACATTGTCCGTACTGACCCCCTTTCCTCGGGGGGCTGCGTTTCATGCCCGCAGGTGTAGACGCATAGTTCGATGATCCTTCTGCCTAGGATATCTACTCAGCTGATTGGGAGAACTCCACTATTCCGGAGCCCAGTCGTTTTGGTACATAACTTCCTATGTAGTCTTTTGCTTATCTATGGGTACGGCGGGGCCCTGTCTCATCGAGTTTCACTACTATACTCTTAGAGGCATGTAAACATTATGTGGGTTGTATATATATGTTTTGGATGATGGTCTGGACATGGTTTGTTTGGGATATCCGCTTGTTCAGGGGCAGCCTTGTCGGCTGCATACATCATTGTGTATTGTATAGTGGCAGCCTTGTCGGCTTGCGTATGCTATTATGCTTTGGATAGTGGCGGCCTTGTCGGCTCGCGTATGTTGTTACGGTTAAATGGTTATAACTCCTTATGAGACAGATCCACTTTGTATATATATGTGTTGGGGTAGGTTTGATTTGATTAAATTCCATATTGTCTTAGTTTCAGTTGGTTATACTTAGCAGGTTTGTTTATGAGTGTCCAAAATGGGCACTAGTCACGGCCCATCGGGTTGGGTCGTGACAAAAGTGGTATCAGAGCGGTTCTTCCTCGGAAGTGTCTATAGACCGTGTCTAGTAGAGTCCTGTTTATCGGTGTGTTGTGCACCACATCTATAAACAGGAAGCTACAGGAGATTTAGGATGTTATCCTTTCTTCTTATTATAGATCGTGCGATAGAGCTATATTAACAGGATAATCCCTCTCTAACGAATCCCTGCGTTTTCAGCTATGCCTCCAAAGAAAGCGACAGCCTCCCAGAAGGGCATATCGGTAGCAGAAGGTACTAGTCAGACCCGGAGAGTTACTAGGGCCCGTGCCTAGTCTATGCCTGGTATTGTGCTCAAGTCGGAGAGCTCTTCTACACCGCCACCGCCAGAGGAGCTTAGAGCAACAGCAACTCCAGTTCGGGGGACACCACCACCAGCCCCCGAAGCCCCAACACCTGAACCTCCAGCTCCTCAGCCAGGGGCGGAGGATAGGGCCATGAGAGATGCGGTTCAGTTGCTGACTAGATAAGTGGCAGGTCAGGCTCGCAGGCATGGACTAGGAGTTGATCATGCGGACAGATCTTATAGCTTAAGGGCTCGTGACTTTTTAAGTTGTAATCCTCCAAAGTTCTTTGAATCAAGGCCCCAGGATGATCCGCAAGAGTTTATTCGTCAGGTGCAGCGTACATTGAGGATAATCAAGGCTTCGGAGACCGAGTCTGTTGAGTTGGCTACGTATCGTTTGCGGGATGTAGCTATTAATTGGTATGAGTTTTGCGAATTATCTAGGGGTGAGGGTGCTCCTCCAGCGTTATGGGATGAATTTTTGGAGGCTTTCCAAGGCCACTTCCTGCCTCCAAAGATGAAGCGAGCTAGAGTCGATAGATTCTTGCATTTGAGGCAGAATGGCAGGAGCGTTCGAGAGCATAGCCTCGAGTTTGATTCATTGGCTAGGCATGCGCCTACTATTGTGGCTGATATGGCAAACAGGGTACATCGTTATGTGATGGGGATTGGATCGTTATCTGATTGATGGTTGTATGGCAGTGACTCTTCAGCCAGGTATGGACATTGCTCGGGTGCAGGCATATGCACAGGGGGTAGAGGATCGGCACCGGGGACGTCAGCCAGAAAGAGATTATAATAGAGGCCAGCATAAGAGGGCTAGATCAGCTGGTTATCCTGATGAGTTTCGAGGCAGGCAGTCTCAGCAGCATGTTAGATTTTCTTCCCAGCTAGCACAGAGTGCACCCCCACATTTCATGGGTAGGGGGTTCGATCGTACGGTATATTCCGAAGCTGGTCAGAGCTCTAGGGCGTCAGGGTCACAGATAGGCAGGGGTTTGAGCCAGTCGAGGCCACTTTTGCCTCGGTGTTCTCGCTGTGGTAGGTCCCATCCTGGGGAATGTCATTGGATTACAGGTGCGTGTTTTTCTTGCAGCCGTCAGGGTCATACTATGAGGGAGTGTCCCTTTAGAGGTAGTGCCGGTGGTATGGCACAGCCTACTGGGTCCGTTGCTGGTTTATCTTCTTCTGTGGCTATGCGCCCTACAAGGCAGGGTATTCAGGCACCAGCAGGCCGAGGTAGAGGTCGTGGTGGAGCTCCCAATTCTAGCGGTCCCTCGAACCGCATATATGCTTTGACTAGTAGGCAGGATCAGGAGGCGTCACCTAATGTGATCACAGGTATATTATCACTATTCTCCCAAAGTGTGTATGCATTGATAGACCCAGGTTCCACCTTATTATTTATATCCCCCTTCGTTGCTAGTAGGATCGGAATAGAGTTTGAGTTGATAGAACCATTTGAGGTAGCTACACCTGTAGGAGATTCTGTTATAGCTACGCGAGTATATAAGAATTGTTCAGCGGTTATATATAGTCGTCGTACCGTAGCAGATCTAATAGAGTTAAATATGATTGAGTTTGATATTATCATGGGCATGTATTGGTTGGCTGCTTGCTATGCTAATGTTGATTGCAGAGGAAAGATAGTTCGATTTCAATTTCCAGGGGAACCGATTATAGAGTGGAAGGGGAGTACAGTATTGCCGAAAGGTAAGATTATTTCATACCTTAAGGCCAGGAAGATGGTTAGAAAAGGCTATATTTATCATCTGGTTCGGGTGCATGATATAAAGGCAGAGGCATCGACTCTTCAATCAGTCCCGGTAGTTAATGAATTTCCCGATGTATTCCTAGAGGAGCTTCCAGGCCTTCCTCCAGAACGAGAGATAGAGAAACTATAGATGAACTGCCAGATACCCAGCCTAAATCTATACCTCCTTATAGAATGGCACCTGCTGAGTTGAAAGAGTTGAAAGAGCAATTGAGAGATTTGCTAGAAAAGGGCTTCATCAGGCCTAGTACGTCACCTTGGGGAGCACCGGTACTGTTTGTGAGGAAGAAGGATGGGTCGCTGCGGATGTGTATTGATTATAGGCAGCTGAACAAAGTAACAGTAAAGAACAGGTATCCCCTCCCAAGGATTGACGATCTATTTGACCAGTTGCAGGGTGCTAAGTGTTTTTCAAAGGTAGACTTGCGGTCAGGTTATCATCAGGTGCGGGTAAGGGAGGCAGATATTCCAAAGACGGCATTCCGGACCCGATACGGGCATTATGAGTTTAGAGTGCTGTCTTTTGGGCTGACTAATGCTCCAGCGGTGTTTATGGATTTAATGAATCGAGTGTTTAAACCATTCCTTGATATGTTTGTTATTGTATTTATAGACGATATTCTGGTCTATTCACGTTCAGAAGAGGAGCATGCAGACCATTTAAGGACGGTACTTAGGGTACTTCAGCAACAGAAATTGTATGCTAAGTTCTCCAAGTGTGAGTTCTGGTTGACTTCAGTTGCATTCTTGGGGCATATTATTGGAGCTGATGGTATTCGGGTAGACACGTAGAAAATTGAGGCGGTAAAGACTTGGCCCAGACCTACGACACCTACTGAGGTACGCAGTTTTTTGGGGTTAGCAGGATATTACAGGAGATTTGTAGAAAAGTTTGCCTCAATTTCAGCGCCTTTGACAAGGCTAACTCCAAAGGCAGCCAAGTTCCAGTGGACTGATGCTTGTGAGCGAAGCTTCCAGCTATTGAAAGACAAATTGACTACAGCTCTAGTCCTAACTCTTTCGGAGGGACCGGACGGTTATGTTATTTATTATGATGCTTCGGGTGTTGGGTTAGGATGTGTATTGATGTAGCATGGCAATGTTATAGCCTATGCCTCCCGACAGCTTAGGAAGCATGAAAAGAATTATCCTACTCACGATCTGGAGTTAGCAGTCGTGGTTCATGCCTTGAAGATATGGAGGCATTATTTATATGGTGTCCATGTGGACATCTATACAAATCATAAGAGTCTCCAATATATCTTTAAACAGAAGGAGCTGAACTTACGACAGAGGCGGTGGTTAGAGTTGCTAAAGGATTATGATGTTGATATTTTATATCATCCAGGGAAAGCAAATGTTGTAGCAGATGCTCTTAGCCGTAAGTCCATGGGTAGCTTGATAGATGTACAACCAGAAAGGAGGGAGATGGTTCGGGAGATTCAGCGGCTATCCAGCCTTGGAGTCCGTCTGGCTAATTCAGAAGATAGTGGAGTTTCTATTTGAGAGGTTGCTGAGTCCTCAATCATAGATGAGGTAAAGAGACACCAGTACGAGGACCCTATTCTGGCACAGTATAGAGATGCAGCTCTTCAAAAGGAAAATACCCCATTTAAGGTTACACCTGACGGAGTGTTACGATATGAAGGCAGATTGTGTGTACCTGATATTGCGGGGCTACGACGGCAGGTTATGGGAGAGGCACACTCTGCCCGTTATTATATTCACCCAGGGTGAACAAAAATGTATCATGACCTCAGATGCTTATACTGGTGGGATGGCATGAAAAAGGACATAGCGGAGTTTGTTGCTCAGTGCCCGAATTGTCAACAAGTCAAGATCGAACATCAAAAGACTGGTGGATTATTACAGAAGATAGAGATCCCAACTTGAAAATGGGAGATGATTAATATGGACTTAATTACAGGCTTACCTCGCACTCAAAGGAAGTATGACTCTATATGGGTTATTGTAGATAGGCTGACGAAATCGACCCATTTTCTTCCAGTCAGGACTACTTATTCGGCTAAAGATTATGCGAGGTTATATGACAGGGAGATAGTGAGACTTCATGGGGTTCCCACGTCCATTATATCAGACAGAGGAGCTCAATTTACAGCCAACTTTTGGAGATCGTTTCAGAAGGGATTGGGGACACAGGTGAACCTTAGCACAGCATTTCACCCTCAGACTGATGGGCAGGCTGAGCGTACTATTCAGACATTAGAAGATATGTTGCGGGCCTGTATCATTGACTTCAAAGGTAGCTGGGATGACCACTTGCCGCTCATTGAGTTTGCCTATAATAATAGCTACCATTCTAGTATCCAGATGGAACAGTACGAGGCCTTATATGGGAGGAAGTACAGGTCACCTATTGGTTGGTTCGATGTTGGCGAGACTAAGTTAATAGGCCCGGATATGATTCAGCAAGCTGTTGACAAGGTGAAGCTTATTCAGGAAAGATTATTAGTAGCCCAGAGTCGACAGAAGTCATATGCAGATAATTGGCGTCGAGATTTGGAGTTTCAGATTGGAGACTGGGTATTCTTGAAGGTATCACCCATGAAGGGTGTAATGAGATTCGGCAGGAAAGGGAAGCTCAGTCCGAGATACATTGGGCCTTATCAGATTTTTCGTAGGATAGGCAAGGTTGCCTATGAGTTGGATCTACCATCTAATTTGGAGGCGGTACATCCAGTCTTTCATGTATCGATGCTACGTAAATGTATTGGTGATCCTTCTAGAGTATGCCCTGTAGATGATGTTCAGGTAACAGAGGAGTTGTCATATGTGGAGAAACCCGTAGCTATACTTGATCGCCAGGTTAGAAGGTTACGTACTAAGGATGTGGCTTCCGTCAAAGTGTTGTGGCGAAATGATAATAGGGAGGAGATGACTTGGGAAGCGGAAGACGAAATGAAGAATAAGTATCCTTACTTGTTGCCCGTACATGCAGGTAATTCAATTCCTAGCTTGACTATATTGATTGATAAAAGAGTTTTTGTAGTAAGTTGTGACTCTGTGAGGCATCTCTAGGTTACGGAATGCAGGTTGATAGGTATAACTGTTAGAGAGACGTCGCTGGAATTTTTTTTAACACGCTAACTTAACATTCGAGGATGAATGTTCCTTAGGGGGAACGATGTTACGCCTCGTATTTTTATACGTAGTGCGCGTCATGAGCTAGTCGATGTAAGTTCGGGGAATGAGATTTTATTTTAAGTTCCAAGTGATTAAAGGAAATCAGATTGTCATTAACTTTAAGTGGGGGATTAATTAGTGGCTGTTTGAGATTAAATTAATTAAGTGGAGGGCCCCACCACTCAAGGCATTAAAGTAAATCAGATGGGAACTAGGCTTAGTGGGATGTGTAGTGGGGTGCTGTCTCCACTTCATATAATGAATGAAGTGGTGAAATGAAAGCAAATATATCAGATTGTCATCAAGTTCCAAGTGATTAAAGAAAATCAGATTGTCATTAACTTTAAGTGGGGGATTAATTAGTGGCTGTTTGGGATTAAATTAATTAAGTGGAGGGCCCCACCACTCAAGGATTTAAGGAAATCAGATGGGAGCTAGGCTTAGTGCGATGTGTAGTGGGGTGCTGTCTCCACTTCATATAATGAATGAAGTGGTGAAATGACAGCAAATATATCATCTTCTTCAACTTAGCTTAGGCAGCCATGGAAAAGGAGAAAACCAGCCATGAAACTCTCGGCCAACAGCTTTAAGGAATTTTGTTAGTAATCTCTTTGCTTGGTGTGTTATTTCTTTAGAATGCCTTTGTTAATTAGCCATTAATGTTAAGAAGGGGGTGTGACCAGTAGCTTAGAAAATTCGTTTTAGTTATTGATTGTGCTAAGTATGATCGGAAACCATAATCGGATTAGTGGTGTTGTGTTAGTGTTTGGGCTATTTTGATTAAAGCAAAATGTGGGAAATTCTGTTTTGGAGTTATGTATATGTTAATGTGATTATGGGTATATACTCCAAGGGATGAATACGATAAGGTAGATGTGTTGCGAATTATAAAACGAGTTATCGCTCGATGTGTCGTTGTTTCGTTACTATGGTTGCCGAGATGGAGCTGTTTTCGGGGGAACTGTTTAATATGATTCGTTGGGTTATATGTGTTATTGGTATTGCTGTGGATAATTTGGGTTGTTGTCGGATTGGGACGAAGTAAGGAATATAGGGGAAGTGCTGCCGGATTTTCGTTAGATTATTAACTAACTTACAATAAGTGGTAAAGCGCGACGTCTATCTAATTGCAGCACGATTGTTGCTTGTTATAGATTAATATCTTGGGCAGTAAATATTGGTCGTGTGGCTCGACTATACGGTATGTAACGCTATCCTTTCTTTCTTTGTTTGGCATGACTTTTAAAAAATGAGCGAATGACTGACAGGTTTGACACTTACTTCTAGAGTGTCTAGGTGACGTATATTCTTGCTTTCATAAACTATTCTTCTATATATCGGCTATGTCTAAGGCTATGGTGATTTCTCATATCTATGGTAGAGCTTCTTAGAGTCATTGAGATTTTACGTTTTCATATCGTGTTAAAGGTTTATAATCTTGATAAAAAGTTAATCTTTGGTAATACTCCTTGCTGGTTCACGTTGATTGTTCTATTGAGTTATAAGAAATGATTTTAATTGCATATGGTTTCTCATAATGTTCTACTCGTGCATAGAGTCATTTATCATTTCACCGAGTCCCGGGCCGGGTAATGTTCGTGCGGAGTTTCTTCCATATGTCATCGAGTCCCTCACTAGAGGGCCGGGTATGTATATTATATATATGATTGGTGATGAGAATGGTTATGATGATGATGATGACGGAGATGATGTGATGACTATTTCACCGAGTCCCTCACTAGAGGGCCGGGTACGTATGATGTATATATATATGATGATTATTTTGCCGAGTCCCTTACTAGGGAAGCTGGGCACCTTATATGTTAAAGATATGCATGATTTTCACTTATAAGGTACATGTGTAGCGATATCATGTTTCGACTTATCATGTTGGTATCCTGTCATCTTTCCCTTATGCTTTACATACTCAGTACATTGTCCGTACTGACCCCCTTTCCTCGGGGGGGCTGCATTTCATGCCCGCAGGTGTAGACGCACAGTTCGGTGATCCTTACGCCTAGGGTATCTACTCAGCTGATTGGGAGAGCTCCACTGTTCCGGAGCCCTGTCGTTTTGGTACATAACTTCCTATGTAGTCTTTTGCTTATCTATGTGTACGGCGGGGCCCTGTCCCATCGAGTTTCACTACTATACTCTTAGAGGTCTGTAAACATTATGTGGGTTGTATATATATGTTTTGGATGATGGTCTGGACATGGTTTGTTTGGGATGTCCGCTTGTTCAGGGGCAGCCTTGTCGGCTGCGTACATCATTGTGTATTGTGTAGTGGCAGCCTTGTCGTCTTGCGTATGCTAGTATGCTTTGGATAGTGGCGGCCTTGTCGGCTCGCGTATGTTGTTACGGTTAAATGGTTATAACTCCTTATGAGACAGATCCACTTTATATATATATGCGTTGGGGTAGGTTTGATTTGATTAAATTCCATATTGTCTTAGTTTCAGTTGGTTATACTTAGCAGGTTTGTTTATGAGTGTCCAAAATGGGCACTAGTCACGGCCCATCGGGTTGGGTCGTGACAGGACACTCACATACAAACCTATTAAGTATAACCAACTGAAACTAAGACAATATGGAATTTAATCAAATCAAGCCAACCCCAACGCCATATATATATAAAGTGGATCTGCCTCATAAGGAGTCATAACCATTCAACCGTAACAACATACGCGAGCCGACAAGGCCGCCACTATCCAAAGCATAATAGCATATGCAAGCCAACAAGGCTGCCACTACACAATGCACAATGATGTACGCAGCCGACAAGGCTGCCCCTGCACAAGTGGACATCCCAAACAAACCATGTCCAGACCATTATCCAAAACATATATATGCAACCCACATAATTTTACAGACCTCTAAGAGTATAGTAGTGAAACTCGATGGGACAGGGCCTCGCCATACCAATACATAAGCAAAAGACTACATAGAAAGTTATGTACCAAAACGATTGGGCTCCGGAACAGTGGAGCTCTCCCAATCAGCAGAGTAGATATCCTAGGCGGGAGGATCACCAAACTGTGCGTCTACATCTGCGGGCATGAAACGCAGCCCCCCAAGGAAAGGGGGTCAGTACGGACAATGTACTGAGTATGTAAAGCATAAGGTAAAGATGACAGGATACCAACATCATAAGTCGAAACAAGATATCGCTACACATGTACCTTATAAGTGAAAATCATGCATATCTTTAACATATAAGGTGCCCAGCTTCCCTAGTAAGGGACTCGGCAAAATAATCATCATATATATACATCATACGTACCCGGCCCTCTAGTGAGGGACTCGGTGAAATAGTCATCACATCATCTCCGTCATCATCATCATCATAACCATACTCATCACCAATCATATATATAATATACATACCCGGCCCTCTAGTGAGGGACTCGGTGACATATGCAAGAAACTCCGCACGAACATTACCCGGCTCGGGACTCGGTGAAATGATAAATGACTCTATGCACGAGCAGAACATTATGAGCAACCATATGCAATTAAAATCATTTCTTATAACTCAATAGAACAATCAACGTGAACCAGCAAGGAGTATTACCAAAGATTAACGTTTTATCAAGATTATGAACCTTTAACACAATATGAAAACGTAAAATCTCAATGACTCTAAGAAGCACTACCATAGATATGACAAATCACCATAGCCTTAGACATAGCCGATATATAGAAGAATAGTTTGTGGAAGCAAGAATATACGTCACCTAGACGCTCTAGAAGTAAGTATCAAACCTGTCCATCATTCGCTCATTTTTAAAAGTCATGCGAAACAAAGAAAGAAAGGATAGCGTTACATACCGTATAGTCGAGCCGCACGTCCAATATTTACTGCTCAAGCTATTAATCTATAACAAGCAACAATCGTGCCGCAATTAGATAGACGTCGCGCTTTACTACTTATTGTAAGCTAGCTAATAATCAAACGAAAATCCGGCAGCACTTCCCCTATTTTCCTTATTTCGTCCCAATCCGACAACAACCCAAATTATCCACAGCAATACCAATAACACATATAAACCAACGAATCATATTAAACAGTCCCCCCCCCCCAAAACAGTTCCATCTCGGCAACCATAGTAACGAAACAACAACATACCGAGCGATAACTCGTTTTATAATTCGCAACACATCTACCTTATCGTATTCATCCCTTGGAGTATATACCCATAATCAGATTAACATATGCATAATGCCAAAACAGAATTTCCCGCATTTTACTTTAATCAAAACAGCCCAAACACTAACACGACACCACTAATAATCCGATTATGGTTTCCGTTCATACTTAGCACATTCAATAACTAAAACAAATTTTCTAAGCTACTGGTCACGCCCCCTTCTTAACATTAATGGCTAATTAACAATGGCATTCTAAGGAATTAACACACCGAGCAAAGAGATTACTAACCAAATTCTTTTGTAGCTGCTGGCCGAGAGTTGCATGGTTGGTTTTCTCCTTTTCCATGGCTGCCTAAGCTAAGTGGTGAAGAAGATGATATGTTTGCAATGCATTTCACCACCTCATTCATTATATGAAGTGGAGGCAGCCCCCCTCTACACGTGCCCCACTAAGGGTCAGCTCCCAATCTGATTTCTTTTAATTTGCCTTGAGTGGTGGGGCCCACTTTATTAATTTAATCCTAATCAACCACTAATTAATCCCTCACTTAATGTTAATAACACTTACATTAGCCAAATCATACCTAATATCACATTTGGAATTAACATCCTTGCCTAATATTTCTTTAATCACTTGGAACTTAAAATAAAATCTCATTCCCCGGACTTACATCGACTAGGTCATGACGCGCACTACGTATAAAAATACGAGGCGTAACATCCTTCCCCCCTTAGGAACATTCGTCCTCGAATGTTAATTTAGCGTCTTACAAAAAATTCCAGCGAGGTCTCTCTAACAGTTATACCTATCAACCTTCATTCCGTAACCTACAGATGCCTCACAGAGTCACAACTTACTACATAATCTCGTTTATCAATCAATATAGTCAAGCTAGGAATTGAATTACCTGCAGGTACGGGGAACAAGTAAGGATACTTATTCTTCATTTCGTCTTCCGCTTCCCAAGTCATCTCCTACCTATTATTATTTCGCCACAACACTTTGACGGAAGCCACATCCTTAGTACGTAACCTTCTAACCTGGCGATCAAGTATAGCTACGGGTTTCTCCTCATATGACAACTCCTCTGTTACCTGAACATCATCTACAGGGCATACTCTAGAAGGATTACCAATACATTTACGTAGCATCGATACATGGAAGACTGGATGTACCGCCTCCAAATCAGATGGTAGATCCAACTCATAGGCAACCTTGCCTATCCTACGGACAATCTGATAAGGCCCAATGTATCTCGGACTGAGCTTCCCTTTCTTGCCGAATCTCATTACACCCTTCATGGGTGATACCTTCAGGAATACCCAGTCACCAATCTGAAACTCCAAATCTCGACGCCGATTATCTGCATATGACTTCTGTCGACTCTGGGCTACTAATAATCTTTCCTGAATAAGCTTCACCTTGTCAACAGCTTGCTGAATCATATCCGGGCCTATTAACTTAGTCTCGCCAACATCGAACCAACCAATAGGTGACCTGCACTTCCTCCCATATAAGGCCTCGTACGGTTCCATCTGGATACTAGAATGGTAGCTATTATTATAGGCAAACTCAATGAGCGGCAAGTGGTCATCCCAGCTACCTTTGAAGTCAATAATACAGGCCCGCAACGTATCTTCTAATGTCTGAATAGTATGCTCAGCCTGCCCATCAGTCTGAGGGTGAAATGCTGTGCTAAGGTTCACCTGTGTCCCCAATCCCTTCTGAAACGATCTCCAAAAGTTGGCTGTAAATTGAGCTCCTATGTCTGATATAATGGACGTGGGAACTCCATGAATTCTCACTATCTCCCTGACAAATAACCTCGCATAATCTTCAGTCGAATAAGTAGTCCTGACTGGAAGAAAATGGGCCGATTTAGTCAGCCTATCTACAATAACCCATATAGAGTCATACTTCCGTTGAGTGCGAGGTAAGCCTATAATGAAGTCCATATTAATCATCTCCCATTTCCAAGTTGGGATATCTATCTCCTGTAATAATCCACCAGGCTTTTGATGTTCGATCTTGACTTGTTGACAATTCGGGCACTGAGCAACAAACTCCGCTATGTCCTTTTTCATGCCATCCCACCAGTATAAGCATCTGAGGTCATGATAGATTTTTGTTGACCCTGGGTGAATAGAATAACGGGCAGAGTGTGCCTCTCCCATAACCTGCCGTCGTAGCCCCGCAATATCAGGTACACACAATCTGCCTTTACATCGTAACACTCCGTCAGGTTTAACCTTAAATGGGGTCTTTTCCTTTTGAAGAGCTGCATCTCTATACTGTGCCAGAATAGGGTCCTCGTACTGGTGTCTCTTTACCTCATCTATGATCGAGGACTCAGCAACCTCTCGAATAGAAACTCCACTATTTTCTGAATTAGCCAGATGGACTCCAAGGCTGGATAGCCGCTGAATCTCTCGAACCATCTCCCTCCTTTCTGGTTGTACATCTGTCAAGCTACCCATGGACTTACAGCTAAGAGCATCTTCTACAATATATGCTTTCCCTGGATGATATAAAATATCAACATCATAATCCTTTAGCAACTCTAACCACCGCCTTTGTTGTAAGTTCAGCTCCTTCTGTTTAAAGATATATTGGAGACTCTTATGATCTGTATAGATGTCCACATGGACACCATATAAATAATGCCTCCATATCTTCAAGGCATGAACCACGACTGCTAACTCCAGATCGTGAGTAGGATAATTCTTTTCATGCTTCCTAAGCTGTCGGGAGGCATAGGCTATAACTTTGCCATGCTGCATCAATACACATCCTAGGCCAACACCCGAAGCATCACAATAAATAACATAGCTGTCTGGTCCCTCCGGAAGAGTTAGGACTGGAGCTGTAGTCAATTTGTCTTTCAATAGCTGGAAGCTTCGCTCACAAGCATCAGTCCACTGGAACTTGACTGCCTTTTGAGTTAGCCTTGTCAAAGGCGCTGAAATTGAGGCAAACTTTTCTACGAATCTCCTATAATATCCTGCTAACCCTAGAAAGCTGCGTACCTCAGTAGGTGTCGTAGGTCTGGGCCAAGTCTTTACCGCCTCAATCTTCTGCGTGTTTACCCGAATACCATCAGCCCCAATAATATGCCCCAAAAATGCCACTGAAGTCAACCAGAACTCGCACTTGGAGAACTTAGCATATACAACTTCTGGTGCTGAAGCATCCTAAGTACCGTCCTTAAATGGTCTGCATGCTCCTCTTCTGAACGTGAATAGACCAGAATATCGTCTATAAATACAATAACAAACATATCAACAAATGGTTTAAACACTCGATTCATTAAATCCATAAACACCGCTGGAGCATTAGTCAGCCCAAAAGACATCACTCTAAACTCATAATGCCCGTATCGGGTCCGGAATGCTGTCTTTGGAATATCTGCCTCCCTTACCCGCACCTGATGATAATATGACCGCAAGTCTATCTTTGAAAAACACTTAGCACCCTGCAACTGGTCAAATAGATCGTCAATCCTTGGGAGGGGATACCTGTTCTTTACTGTTACTTTGTTCAGCTGCCTATAATCAATACACATCCGCAGCGACCCATTCTTTTTCCTCACAAACAGTACTGGTGCTCCCCAAGGTGACGTACTAGGCCTGATGAAGCCCTTTTCTAGCAAATCTCTCAATTGCTCTTTCAACTCTTTCAACTCAGCAGGTGCCAATCTATAAGGAGGTATAGATATAGGCTGGGTATCTGGCAGTACATCTATAGTAAACTTTATCTCTCGTTCTGGAGGAAGGCCTGGAAGTTCCTCTGGGAATACATCGAGAAATTCATTAAATACCGGGACTGATTGAAGAGTCGGTGCCTCTGCCTTTATGTTATGCACCCGAACCAAATGATAAATATAGCCTTTTCTAACCATCTTCCTGGCCTTAAGGTATTAAATAAACTTACCTTTCGGCGATACTATACTCCCCTTCCACTCTATAATTGGTTCCCCTGGAAATTGAAATCGAACTATCTTTCCTCTGCAATCACGTTAGCATAACAAGCAGCCAACCAATCCATGCCCATGATAATATCAAACTCAATCATATTTAACTCTATTAGATCTGCTACAGTACGATGACTATATATAACCACTGAACAATTCTTATATACTCGCGTAGCTATGACAGAATCTCCTACAGGTGTAGCTACCTCAAATGGTTCTATCGATTCAGACTCTATTCCGATCCTACTAGCAACGAAGGGGGATATAAATGATAAGGTGAAACCTGGGTCTATCAATGCATACACACTTCGGGAGAATAGTGATAATATACCTTTGATCACATTAGGTGACGCCTCCTGATCCTGCCTACTAGTCAAAGCATATATGCGGTTTGAGGGACCGCTAGAACTGGAAGCTCCACCACGACCTCTACCACGGCCTGCTGGCGCCTGAATACCCTGCCCCGTAAGGCGCATAGCCACAGAAGAAGATGAACCAGCAACGGACCCAGTAGGCTGTGCCATACCACCTGCACTACCTCTAAGGTGACATTCCCTCATAGTATGACCCTGACGGCCACAAGAAAAACACGCACCTGTAGCCCAACGATATTCCCCAGGATGGGACCTACCACAGCGAGAACACCGAGGCAAAGGTGGCCTCGACTGGCTCAAACCCCTGCCCATCTGTGACCCTGACGCCCTAGAGCTCTGACCAGCTTCCGAATATCCCGTACGATCAAACCCCCTACCCATGGAACGTGGGGGTGCACTCTGTGCTGGCTGGGAAGAAAATCTAACATGCTGCTGAGACTGCCCGCCTCAAAACTCATCAGGATAACGTGCTGATCTAGCCCTCTTATGCTGGCCTCTATTATAATCTCTATCTGGCTGACGTACCCGGTGCCGATCCTCTACCCCCTTTGCATATGCCTACACCCGAGCAATGTCCATACCTGGCTGAAGAGTCACTGCCATAAAACCGTGAATCAGATAACGATCCAATCCCATCACATAACGATGTACCCTGTCTGCCATATCAGCCACAATAGTAGGCGCATACCTAGCCAATGAATCAAACTCGAGGCTATACTCTCGAACGCTCCTGCCATTCTGCCTCAAATGCAAGAATCTATCGACTCTAGCTCGCTTCATCTCTAGAGGCAGGAAGTGGCCCTGGAAAGCCTCTACAAATTCATCCCATACCGCTGGAGGAGCACGCTCACCCCTAGATAACTCCCAAGACTCATACCAATTAATAGCTACATCCTGCAAATGATACGTAGCCAACTCAATAGACTCGGTCTCCGAAGCCTTGATTATCCTCAATGTATGCTGCATCTGACGAATAAACTCTTGCGGATCATCCTGGGG
This sequence comes from Solanum sitiens, assembly GCA_016801875.1. Taxonomy (NCBI): domain Eukaryota; kingdom Viridiplantae; phylum Streptophyta; class Magnoliopsida; order Solanales; family Solanaceae; genus Solanum; species Solanum sitiens. The sequence goes on along the minus strand of JABWTJ010000220.1, from coordinate 432,380 downwards.
CCTTGACCCAAAGAACTCAGGAGGATTACAACTTAAGAAGTCACGAGCCCTTAAGCTATCAGATCTGTCCGCATGATCAACTCCTAGTCCATGCCTGCGAGCCTGACCTGCCAATAATTTAGTCAGCAACTGAACCGCATCTCTCATGGCCCTATCCTCCGCCCCTGGCTGAGGAGCTAGAGGTTCAGGTGCTGGGGCCTCGGGGGCTGGTGGTGGTGTCCCCCGAACTGGAGCTGCTGCTGCTCTAAGCTCCTCTGGCGGTGGCAGTGTACCAGAGCTCTCGGATTGGAGCACAATACCAGGCATAGACTGGGTACGGGCCCTAGTAACTCTCCGGGTCTGACTAGTACCTTTTACTACCGATTTGCCCTTCTGGGCGGCTGTCGCTTTCTTTTGAGGCATAGCTGAAAACACAGGGATTCGTTAGAGAGGGATTATCCTGTTAATATAGCTCTATCGCACGATCTAGAATAAGAAGAAAGGATGACATCCTAAATGTCTTGTAGCTTCCTGTTTATAGATGTGGTGCACAACACACCGATAAACAAGACTCTACTAGATACGGTCTGTAGACACTTCCGAGGAAGAACCGCTCTGATACCACTTTTGTCACGACCCAACCCGATGGGCCGTGACTAGTGCCCATTTTGGACACTCACATACAAACCTGTTAAGTATAACCAACTGAAACTAAGACAATATGGAATTTAATCAAATCAAGCCAACCCCAACGCCATATATATATAAAGTGGATCTGCCTCATAAGGAGTCATAACCATTCAACCGTAACAACATACGCGAGCCGACAAGGCCGCCACTATCCAAAGCATAATAGCATATGCAAGCCGATAAGGCTGCCACTACACAATGCACAATGATGTACGCAGCCGACAAGGCTGCCCCTGCACAAGCGGACATCCCAAACAAACCATGTCCAGACCATTATCCAAAACATATATATGCAAACCACATAATGTCTACAGACCTCTAAGAGTATAGTAGTGAAACTCGACGGGACAGGGCCCCACCATACCCATAGATAAGCAAAAGACTACATAGAAAGTTATGTACCAAAACGACTGGGCTCCGGAACAGTGGATCTCTCCCAATCAGCAGAGTAGATATCCTAGGCGGGAGGATCACCGAACTATGCATCTACACCTGCGGGCATGAAACGCAGCCCTGTCACGACCCAAAAGCACCCCCTAGAAGTTAGGGAAAACCTTCGAATCGTGACCGGCGTACTTGACCCCTTTGGGGTCTCGTACAAGCCCTCTAACTCGCATTCATAACATAAAGCATGAAAAGTAGTGCGGAATTAAAACTTTTCACGATAATAATAAATAAAGGAGTCTTTTCATAATTACTAGGAAACCTTATTGTCACAAGCCAACTTAAAGACACAACTTAGAATCTTAGGGACACGCCCCTTTACAATAGAATAAATACATTTTTAAGTCTTAATAAGGAAACTAAGAAACATAAAAACTATGTGCTCGAATATATGAGGACATACCCAAGTCTTGAGAGATAAAATTCCCAAGCTTCAACTTCGATCCTCCAAAGGCTTCCAACCTATACTCATAAGGTATAAAAAGTATGGAGTTAGTACAACAATGTACTAAGTATGGCATATGCAAAAACATGCAAAAAGGGACATTTTAGTAAAGATAGCTTTTATGCAATTCAAATATAACCTTCATGAATCTAGAAGCAAACCCACATAAGAATCAACAATTAATACTTTATGGCTATCTTACCAAACTTAAAGTAAGCAAAAGGAACATTTCAATTAACTTTGCTAAACTTGCAATAAAATTGAATAAAGCATCATAGTGAACATTTTGAATTCTTACCATGAAGACCTTACAGTGAAAGGCACGGTCCAAGTCATATGAACCCTTTTTCTTTGAAGTTGCCCTAACCCAAGGTTATTCTAAGACTCCCTAAGGTGAGCCAAGAAGGGACTCTCATTACACCTCCCTTCAAAGCACACCAAAGCGACCCTTAAAACTACCTAATCTTAGGCTTACTTCGTTAGAAATCAAATCCACGCCCTTGGCTAACATATGCGAAACACTCATGGAAATATAGGTCATACCAAGTGCAATGTGAGAGTAGCATCCCATACTACCACTCCCACTTAGTACTCCTAATGGATTCCATTTACTCAAGTACTCCACAATAATCCTCCATAACACTACACCATAGTACTCATTCACACGGATTTCATGAAGGTACTCTTCTCCCATAGTAGGTATAGGTCACACCGAGTGCAATGTGAGAATAGCATCCCATACTACTACTCCCACTCAATGCTCCTACTTGGTAACTAATGTGGATTGAGCACTTCACGACATACATACACAATTTCAACACAATACACAAGATAATTAGTTTTCAAATCAATTCTTTTGTGGGAGTTAGCTTAACCGACAAAGACCATGAGAGCTAGACATGGAATCCGATATTAACCCCTATCGGATGAGGGATCCTTACTTGCCTAGAGTAAGGTCATGCTTCTTAGCGTTTACATGGCTTTTCCAATAGCTACACCTATGCGGGCACATAGTTAAGGGATAATGAGATTGCTACTAAGTAACTCACTCTCTACTAACGAGGAGTACTCATCTCAAGAGGTACTTTGGATTACAACATCTCAACTCACGAAGTGCAATCCACCTCCCCTTCATATCCTCTCGGTGCTAGGTATAACTCCCCACGGATTTCTCAACATAATAGTCTATCTTAGAAAGCTCACTAGGAAATAGAGAGGTTGTTACTAGACACTACATCTCAACTCACGAAGTGTGTCCACCTCAAGATTTCCCCTTTTTGCTCAACTTGACATAATACAAATCTTAGAAGAGTGTGTGTGTACATGTGCACACCTTGCATATAAGCATCATTTCATCTTCATCAAGTTCTACTCATACTTTAACCTTGATTCATCAAGCTACACACTCTACATACTTCTCAAAATCATATACTTCATTTAGGCATAAACTAGGTCAAACATGCAATTCAAGCTACATCAAACACAACATAAGACCCATTTCCAATATATCTTCATTTTACATATTAGACCTTCAAGGTCACATACTCAAACCATACTAAGTAACATCAAGTTCATCAATTAGCACCGCCACCCATAAGGTGGACCATACCACTCAAATAGCAATTCATAATAAGAACTATACAATAAGAGCAACTCATCAACAAATCAAACCATCATTACCCATAAGCAATTTATCAATATTTCACCATATGAAGGCCCTTAGGGCAGTAGCTACACCAACATGACATACACAAGAAGACCCAAATTCATACCTTACTCAAATCATGCTCACATAACCCATTTTCATGCCAAAAGTTGAAGTATGCATATACAAGAGTTTCATGGAGTTTTAACATCAAAACCATCTATTCAAACCAAGATAAATACATTTAAACCATTAAAACTTAGTTAAAAGAAGACCCATAATAGAAATCAAAGTTTAGAAGAAGTTGAGTTTAAAACCCCTTTTGAAAACCATTTTGGAAGTTGGCTTCTTGAATGGAAAGGTATTCAAGAATGGATACCATACCTTTAGGAGAAAGAAACCCACGAATTTGATGAAGAAACAAGTCCCAATCCGTCCTCCTATCCTTCCTTGACTTCTAGCTTCCAAGAGAGTTGAGAGAGTTTTCTTGAGAGAAAGAGAGAGTTGGATCTTGAAGAGAAAAGGGGGCTCTTCTCTAGGTTTAGGGTGTAAGAGAGTCTTATAAGGCTTGGGGTGTATTTACATAAAACACCCTAAGCTGGCAGCCTTTAAATCATGCACTGGCAGGCTTCGTCGACGAGACCTCCTCGACGGACCGTCACGTCCACCACGGACCGTCACGTGGTTCCGTCGAGGAACACTTGGCTTCTAAATGGAGCCTGTCCCAATTTCACTCTCTGTCACCCACGACGCCCTGGCTCGACGGACCGTCCTGAGTATGATGGACCGTCCTGAGTACGACGGACCGTCCTGAGTACGACGGACCGTCCTGAGTACGATGGACCGTCCTGAGTACGACGGACCGTCGCCATGGCCGTCGTGAGCTACTGATGGGCAGACTTGCCCAAGTCCTGGGGCCCTTCATCTAGAGTCCTTGGGGTCCTAGGTGAGGTCGTGCCCAGACGTCAACCCCCTAAACTAATTCGTCTAGGTCTAAGGAACATCCGACGCATGTTTCAAGTAAAACGAACACATAATACTCATCCAAACTCGCCAAGACATACAAGTACATTCTAAGGCATATCATCCGAACGTCATGGACGTTTTTGGTCGATTGAACTCCAAACTTAACCAAACCTTGCACACTGCCTAAGGACACCAAACTAACTCCGTTTAACTTAAAATTAACTCAAGAAACAACCATGAGGCTCTAGTTCACCTTAGTTCATTTTGGGGCGTTATAAGCCCCCCGAGGAAAGGGGGTCAGTACGAACAATGTACTGAGTATGTAAAACATAAGGTAAAGATGACAGGATACCAACATGATAAGTCGAAACAAGATATCGCTACACATGTACCTTATAAGTGAAAATCATGCATATCTTTAACATATAAGGTGCCCAGCTTCCCTAGTAAGGGACTCGGCAAAATAATCATCATATATATACATCATACGTACCCAGCCCTCTAGTGAGGGACTCGGTGAAATAGTCATCACATCATCTCCGTCATCATCATCATCATAACCATCCTCATCACCAATCATATATATAATATACATACCCGGCCCTCTAGTGAGGGACTCGATGACATATGCAAGAAACTCCGCACGAACATTACCCGGCCCGGCACTCGGTGAAATAATAAATGACTCTATGCACGAGCAGAACATTTTGAGCAACCATATGCAATTAAAATCATTTCTTATAACTCAATAGAACAATCAACGTGAACCAGCAAGGAGTATTACCAAAGATTAACGTTTTATCAAGATTATGAACCTTTAACACGATATGAAAACGTAAAATCTCAATGACTCTAAGAAGCACTACCATAGATATGAGAAATCACCATAGCCTTAGAAATAGCCGATATATAGAAGAATAGTTTGTGGAAGCAAGAATATACGTCACCTACACGCTCTAGAAGTAAGTATCAAACCTGTCCGTCATTCGCTTATTTTTAAAAGTCATGCCAAACAAAGAAAGAAATGATAGCGTTACACACCATATAGTCGAGCCGCACATCCAATATTTACTGCCCAAGCTATTAATCTATAACAAGCAACAATCGTGCTGCAATTAGATAGACATCGCGCTTTACTACTTATTGTAAGCTAGCTAATAATCTAACGAAAATCCGGCAGCACTTACACTTTTCTCCTTACTTTGTCCCAATCCGACAACAACCCAAATTATCCACAGCAATACCAATAACACATATAACCCAATGAATCATATTAAAAAAAAAACCCCAAAACAGTTCCGTCTCGGCAACCATAGTAACGAAATAACGACATACCGAGCGATAACTCGTTTTATAATTCGCAACACATCTACCTTATCGTATTCATCCCTTGGAGTATATACCCATAATCACATTAACATATGCATAATGCCAAAACAGAATTTCCCGCATTTTACTTTAATCAAAACAGCCCAAACACTAACACGACACCACTAATAATCCGATTATGGTTTTCGTTCATACTTAGCACATTCAATAACTAAAACAAATTTTCTAAGCTACTGGTCACGCCCCCTTCTTAACATTAATGGCTAATTAACAATGGCATTCTAAGGAATTAACACACCGAGCAAAGAGATTACTAACCAAATTCTTTTGTAGCTGCTGGCCGAGAGTTGCATGGTTGGTTTTCTCCCTTTCCATGGCTGTTAAGCTAAGTGGTGAAGAAGATGATATGTTTGCAATGAATTTCACCACCTCATTCATTATATGAAGTGGAGGCAGCCCCCCTCTACACGTGCCCCACTAAGGGTCAGCTCCCAATCTGATTTCTTTTAATTTGCCTTGAGTAGTGGGGCCCACTTGATTAATTTAATCCTAATCAGCCACTAATTAATCCCTCACTTAATGTTAATGGCACTTACATTAGCCAAATCATACCTAATATCACATTTGGAATTAACATCCTTGCCTAATATTTCTTTAATCACTTGGAACTTAAAATAAAATCTCATTCCCCGGACTTACATGGACTAGCTCATGACGCGCACTACGTATAAAAATATGAGGCGTAACATATGGCTGCTAGAAGGTTGGAAGAGGAGAGGTTGAATGAGGAGATTCCTCCTCAAGTGGATCAAGTTGAGCAAGTTGAGCAAGTTCCTCAAGATGGGAAACGAGTACAAGGTGCTCAAGTGCCTCCCCAATGTGATCATGCCCCTAATGTGGAAGGAGGTAATGAGGTTCTGGTGGTTCCCCCGGAATTGACTAATCAAGAGATTAGAGAGGCTTTGATTGCGTTAGACTGAGCCGTAACTACACAAGTGAATTTGAGTGTGGTGCCTAGGGTTGTGGAGAGCACCATGACATCGAGGTTGAGAGACTTTTTGAGGATGAATCCTTTGATCTTTCTTATCTCTAAGGTAGATGAGGATCCCCAAGAGTTCCTTGATGGTGTGTATAAGGTGTTGAGTGCTATGGGGGTTACATCTAGGGAGAAGGCAGAGTTGGCTTCGTATCAATTGAGGGATGTTTCTCAAATTTAGTACACTCAATGGAAGGATAATAGGCCGGAGGAGTCGGGTCCTATTGAGTGGGAAGAATTTAAAGAATCTTTTCTAGGCAAGTACTTTCCCCGTGAGAGGAGAGAGGTTAAGGTAGAGGAGTTTATCAATCTCAAGCAAGGCAATATGAGTGTTGAGGAGTACTCTTTTAAATTCTCAACATTGTCTAGATATGCACGTTCCCTAGTGTCTAATACAAGGGATAAAATGAGTCGCTTTGTTACCGGAGTCGCCGACTTAGTGATGGAAGAATGATGTATGGCTATGCTACATGATGATATCACCTTAGCTAGACTCATGGAGTATGCCCAATCTATTGAAGAGTCTAAAGTTAGGAGGATGGCTAGAAACTTGAAAAGGGGTGGTGCAAGTGATCAAGGGCAACATAAGTCCAAAAAGAGGGTTAACACTCGAGAAGAATATAGGAGTGCTAAGTTCAAGATTGAGAAAGGAGGTAGTTCTCAAAATGGCAAACCTATATGTGCCACTTGTTGTAAGAAACATTATGATGAGTGTCTATTGTGTACCGGTAGTTGCTATGGTTGTGGTAAGGAAGGACACAAGGTGAGAGATTGTCCGAACATTGCTTCTAGAGAAAAAGAGGGTAAGCAAGTTGCCCCTAGTGTTCCCAAGGAAGATGCTCCAAAAAAGAGGTGTTTCTATGTACTATGGACTAGAGGAGAGAAGCCGGATGAGAGTGATGATGATGTTGGTAAGTCCTTTTCTCTTATTGTTCTAAGAGTTCCTTATGACTGGGGGGAGTATGGCTAGATAGATGTGCTAGTTTGTTGCATGTGCATGGTGTTTAGGAGTTTGTTTGAAATTGAATTTCATTAACTTCTTGGGTTGTGTGTTTTATGAAGCCATGATCATGTTGTAAAATGTGTTTATATGATGTTACCTTTCATATTAGCATGTCTATATCATGAATTGTCTAAAAGATTGCATTATTGATAAGTTTGTTAAATATAACTGTAGCTTGGAAACTGCTCACTGTAATATTTTTGCGATATTGACTAATTTATTCTTTGGTCTAAAATTGTTGTAATGTGGTTATAACTGATGTGTATGAGCATAATAATTGTCTTCTAGTTTCTTGTTGGGTTGTGGATCTCTTGACTATGTGAAATTGATGTTTTCTTCTTGATAATGTGCTATATGGTTTGGTTATGTTCTGCGATTTGAATCTCTATTCTTGGAAGTTTTCGGAGAGTGGTAAGTGTCATTCGAGGAGGAATGTTGTCCAAGTGGGGGAGAATGTAAGATCCCGAAAATGACTTAGGGTAACTAGAGCCTAACATTTAGGTCATGACGGATTAAGGTCCTAAAATGGTCTATTATATGGTATTGAGTCAGTGTCTAGAGTATTAGGTGCATTGGAAGTCAAATGTCAAGGGACGACCAAGACGTTCGACGACTATTCACCTAAGTGCCGCATATGTGGTTCTATGTGTTTCTGTGTGATTCATGATGTTTTTAAGTCCTTAAATGAGTTATTATTGTATTTATAGGTAGTGTGTCATGTTTTGACAAGTTTGTAGGTCAAACACTCAAGAACGTGCATGACGTTCGAATGATGTGCCTTGAAATGACTTTGTGTGTCTAGGCATGTTTCGTCGAGTTTTATGTGTTCATTTTGGGTGAAATTCATATGAGAGGTGCTAAACTCATATAAAGTCATGTTTGGGTTGGAAACATCTGGTTAAAAATCCCCAAGGACCATCCAAGGGTCCTTGAGGAAGGACCCATATTGGTGGCAAAAACTGCCTAAGGCAGTCCACCTATGGATGGCTATCGGCCAGTGGCCTGGTCGATGCCCGTAGGTGGTGGGTATCGTTTTGTACTTAGACTGGGGAGCTAAGCTACCATTTCGAAGTCTCTGAACCCATCGACAAAGGATAGGATAGCCCATAAGTGGACCTACGCCCCGTAGATGGGCAACCATCGATGGACACTGTGGCGTGAGCACGTTCACTGCCAAGTTGAGGGGTGAACTTGTAAATTCACCCCACTTCCAAATAAAAGGTTTGGCGGTTCCTTAAGTGTATTTGGGGTATTTTAAGCATGTATATATGTCTTAAACCCATTGAAGATTTCATTCTTCAAAATCAAAATCCCAAAATCCCTTAAGAATTCCCAAAGACTCCATTGAAGTCTAAAGTCAAGGAAGACCTTTGTGTGACAAATTTAGTGGATATTCTTCATAAAATTGAAGAATTAGCTTCATTGAGGTCTGGTTTTTTATCCTTGAAAATCGTTTCATAAAGGAGCCCAACTTCAAAGATGTTTTCTAAAGTTTTCAAAAGATAAATTGACCTATTTCATGATCTACCATGGGTTCTTGCATTAAGTTTTAATCATTGTTTAGTGATTGATTTGTTGTTATTAATATTATTTTAACTTGATTAACCTATGAACCCATGTAATTGATGAAGCCTAGTTTTTGACTACTTTATGGGTTACTTGATATTGGTCTAGTGTTTATGAATTAATGTGTAGTTTCTTATGGGCTAACTAATGATGTCAGAATAGTATTCAATTGATATATAATTGGTCTAAGATTGATAAATCTATATTGAATTGACTTAGATTCATTGAGTATTATCATTTATGTGTTGAATTGATGTTTATGGCCATGGGTAAGGGTCTAATGATGTTGAATTGGATAATTTGGTATTGTCTTGAAGTGTTGAGGATGAAGAGGTAGTACGCTGCCCTAATTCCTTTTAATTAATGTTAATTATACTTCAATTATGTTGTGATTGGTTTGGTCCACTTATGATGGCAGTGTTATGTGAATTGATGTGGCCTTGTCCGCGTTATTTTAAGTATATTGATGATCATAGCCTTGTCGACAACTGCTTGAAGTTATATGGCTATTTGTGTAGTTGATTAGGTGATTTATGATCATATCTACTTACATGTGAAAATATGTGTTAGTCTATTGATGCTATATAGGAAATCATGTTATGTTATGACTATGTGTTAAGTGTGTAGTCTTAGAGTTGATGTATGGTTGTTCCTAACATGGCTATATGAGTCTATAATTATTATGTTGATTATGTTAAGGTAATGAATAGGTTGACTAAATGATGTTAAGGGTCATTCCTAAGTGTCTAAAGAATGTATGCTATATGTAGTAAAATGAAGTATGTTGTGTCTTGTTTAGGTAGACTTGTGTCCCTTACTTGATACTTGTATGAATATGAATATGTGATATCTTCACTTAGGAAGATAAAGAGTCTTAGTCTTGAAAGAATGAATGTTAGGTGAGACCTTTAATGATGACAAGAGGGTCCTTTATGTGAGAACTTAAACCTAGTGGTGAGGTTATGAAACTTGAAGTCGCAAGTCGTAATGGTATCCTTCTTGTAATGAATGATGGATTAAGGTTGATTGGCTGGAACGGCATCATATCAATCCTTAGGAAAGTCAAAATGAGCTTCTTTTCGCCATTGTGAGGTAGCCCTAGTGAACCTTGCTTTGGTAGGATAAATGTAGTTGGGTTATGAACTTGATATGGAACCCTTTCGTATGAACCTTAGTGTGATTAAATCTATGAGAACGAAGTCCAGCACCGAGTGAGTATGGTTAGGGAAGTAGTTCTAGATCAATAATGAGACTATATTACAAAGTATGCCCTTCACATTTCCTTAACCATGTTCCTACATGGGATGTGTCTATGTTCTACCATTGGCAAGTAGAATAACCTCATCGGAGTAGGATAGAACTACGGATTCCATGTTTTTATACTATGGTCTATGTTGGTTATTGTCTATTCTCATCATATGGTATACATATTCGCATTAGAGAAGTTCTATGAAGTTTAGGTGGTGGAATGCGATGCTATCTAGATATTGCACAATAGGCTTTGAAGATGTTAGTGAGAGTCCCTAGGTATTCTCCAAGACCGTTGTTTGAATTTCCTTTATGTGGTGTATGAGTCTCTTAATGAACTAATGAACTAATGAATTATGTTATAAAGTATGTAAGTGAATGAGTTACCTAATCTAAAGTAACTTAAGTATTCCTTCGTTAAAGTGTGAAGAGGGCATAAGGGATGATCTCTTCATGTCTTATCTTTGGAAGTCTTGAGAATGACTCTAGTTAGGGAAGATGTTTGGTGTTGTAGACATTATCTAAGCCTTAGGTATTCTTAAGGACTATTTAGGTAATCTTAAAGAGGTCAATCATGGACGTTATCTTCTTGATTTACTTAAGTAGGTCTTTTGATAGCCTTTGGAAGGAGAATGTCATATCATCTATGTGTTGGTGTGCTTAGTGAGAATGATTATATCCTAGGGAGTCTATAGGATCTCTTGAGTGTGTGTGTAAGGTATTGTATGGGAACCGCTTCACAACTCACTCAAGTGAGACTTAGAATCACCTTTGGTAGAAGAATCTTACATTGATGTTCGTGATGTTAGTAAGTGTGTATGTGACTCATTATAAGTAATCTTGAGGATCGTTTAGGCACATCTAGAGAAGGTGTATGGGATCTCTTTGTGTGACTTAAGTGAATCTTAGGATAAATTTTAGTGAGGGAACTACATGCTATAGAGTGTTTAATTAGATGGTAAGACACTTCACTGTATAGTGAAGGGACTTCATCGTAACAGTGAAATGAGTTCACTGTAAAGTGACATTAAAAATTAGTTAATTTGTTTGAATGTTTTCTTATGTGTTTATAAGTTTATAAATATTGTTCTTATGATTATAATATGATTTCTAAATGAAAAGATGCATATTTCCAATAAATGTCCGTTTTCATGATTTCTATGCATTGTCATACTTAGTACATGTGGTTGTATTCGTGCTTTTATCTATCTATATAGTTCGTGGTAGGTTAGGAGCATTTGGGAAGTGAAGACTTGGACGGTAGCATCGTTCAAGGGAAATTGAAGTATGTCTTCCGAGGGCATATATGTCTTTTTATTTCTTTTATGAAGAATTGTAATAGACTTAGTAGTACTATGTTTTTTAATTTGTATGGGTCGTGTCCCAAGTACTCTTGTGTATAAGATGATGAGATTGAGACTTAGTATTTCCTATTACTTTTATATGAAAAGTTTTTAAAGACTATGATATGTTTTGTTAAAAGTTTTGATTTCGCACTACTTTTCACTATGTATATGCAATGAATGATATGAAAGGGATTGTATAAGACCTCCGAGAGGTCGAGTACGCCGGTTACAATCCGATATTGTACCCAAATTTCTAAGGTGTGGTCTCGGGATGTGACACAAGGAATACTCCAACAAAATATCATGACTTAATCACAATTAAGCATAATTTGAAGTAAAGAATAGGGATCATAAGACTTACCAAGTCTCCTTCATAATTCATAACCAAGGTCTGACCATCAACAATTACTTCAACCCAATTAGGTCATAAAATCATCATAATTCAATGACCAGCATGATAACAAGGCTAGAAGAATCACCATATCAAAATTCAATACTAGATAAAATCTAAGAGAAGATACTTAGGTTAATTCACAACATGCTTCTTAACCTAGATCACTTCTCCAGAACTAGCATGGAAAAGACTATAATTCACCCTAATTCATTCATGCTTAGTATAACAACATCATATAGTAGTAATTCAACCAATAACCAAGTCAATTGAACCAATATAACCTAATTCATATCAAGATCATAACCTAGGGTTAAGGGGAGAATGTCATCTTCTTCAAACTAGACAAAACTATCAAGATATATTATAATAAAGTTAAAATACATGTTAATATATTCATATTATCCAAAAGAAACCATAACAAATTAATTCATAACATTAATTTCGAGATTGGATGAAACCCACTTGAAAACTCAACTTTTGAAATTACTTTGAATTAACCCTTTAAGCAAAGAGGTCTCAAAGGTGAATTAGATCCCATACCTTACTGCTTGATGAAGAATTGATAGTGAATTTGTACCTTTACATCCCCTAAAACCCTCCCCTATCTTGGTCTTCAATGGAGTTCTTCGCTAGAGAGAGAAAGAGAGAAGGAAGAGAATTTGGAGTTGTGAATTATGAGGGTTTAGTTAGTCTTAATTAGGTTAGGGCTTTATATAGGGTGTTAAATAAGTTAATTATACTTCCATTAATCCCTAACTAACCACCAAACCCCTTAATGAATTATTTAAGACTTAGTTAAAACTGCAGAAATTGGATACACACAGATGAGACCTCGACCAACGGTACGTCTGTGAGTCGACGACGACCCCCCTTCCGTGCTGGACATCCGTAGTCTTGGTCAGAGACTGCGAACTCAAGGCCCTCCAATGAACTTGCTAAGTGTTGGTCAACGGATGGCATCGACGCCTTATCGATCAACACACGCCCCGTCGATTCCCTTTTTTGGGTGCACACTGCCCAAGCAGTGTTTGACTCCAACGTGAAAAGGTCCTCCTTAAGGGCCCTTGTTTGGTCCTTGGGGAGTCGTACCCGGACGTTTCGACCATGAATCAAATTCAACGCATGTTAGACACCCTTCCACCAATTTTCATCATTTTGCGACTTCTAAAAGCTAGTCAAATAGGCTAAGGCATGCACTACACCATTTTAGCTCTACAACCACACTAATTCTGGACTACGCTTTTAAAGTGTTGCGTAAAGTATTTTTGGGGATGCTTCTGAAATGTAGCAAATTTTTTTATGTTTTAGTAACAATAATATTAGCAACACTTGAAAAGTGTACTCTATAATGATATAAGCTATACTTTATAAGTGTTGTTACAATATGATATAATTGGAAACAATTGTTTTTTTACATATATGGCCACATTTTTAAAGTGTCCTATTTTTATTATTGTGAAAACAACACATTATAAGTGTGGCCTTAAAATTTTCACCACAAATTTATATTCCCTCCAACAATTTTAAATCTCCCTCCCATTTTTATTGGCTAAAAAAATAAACATTAATAATAAAATCATTAAGACAAAAACTTACGCTTTCCCTTAAGAACTAACACTTTCCCTTTCACTGAAGAACGTAACTTACGTTTTCTCTATCAGTGAAGAATTCATCGAGGTGATCGAGCTTTCTCTTCTCTAATAACTAATATTTCATCAAGCGTAAGTACAATCCTCTTCTACCACAACGATTTTATCAACCTAAGTTATTGAATGATTTTTTTTGTTTAGAAGAAATTGATTGTGGTTGTTGGCAAGATGAATTGAAGCTAAGTCTCTACGTCACACTTTTCTCTTAGATTTATCGTTGATGAACTTGATTTCAGACAGATTTATAGTTGAAGAGATGAAGATAATCTCCCTAAATAATACAATTTCGATAATAGTTCTTGCTGAAGAACACGATTTTGTTGGAATAGGGTTTATCGGGTAAGAGTTATATCTTTTAAATTCTAAATTTTAACTTTAGGGTTTTGGTGTTCTTCTGTTTTTATACAATTTTTGGGAGTCTAGCTCGTAATTTAGCTTTATTAGTTGATTTCTAGGTGCCCTGAGCCTTAATAACGGAATAGGTATAAATGAGTTGATTCTTCACTTGAATTTTTTTTCTTAGGCTTATAAGTTTATTAAGGCTTAAATTGTCCATGATATTTTTGAAGTTTGAGTTCATGTTATCGATTTTTAACTCTTACAATGGATATGCTTTGAGTTCAAACAAGTATCTACCAAATAAATTAAATGATAAGTTTAGAAATTCAATTCATGACTTAGCTGAGGGAACCACAAGATGTATTGTACTGAATCCTGCAGCTTCATCCATCCACCAGTTTAGTGAATAAATGAAAAAAGAAGGAGTGGCTAACAGTTAGCCACTGGGTGGGGAATGTGGATGTGTTGGTGTTTTTGTTCCTTCCCAAGAGTTGAAGTCTGTGTGTCAATATTATAATAGTTTCTATTTCTGGATTTTGTGTCGTACTGGTTTATGTATGCTCTAACTAATAGTAATAGAGTTAAACTTCTGTGCACACACATGTAAATTGCTAATGAGCTCCACCAAACATGTAAATTGCACTGTGGCTACTCCCCTGCATAATGCCTCCCGCCTCCCACCATCTTAGGTACTTGATATCAATTTTACTCAGATTATTTAAAAATGTTGTGGATGATTTTTGGATCTTTCAATTGCAAATTTTTAAGGATCCGATACGTGTGTGATAATATTTTTAGAGTCGAGCAAGATAAACAAATAACATTGTCCATATAGTCTTGAAGAAATCGAAAAAAATCAACTAGTATTCTTGTTTTGCTTGAATGTATATACGAGAACATACGATTCTCAACTCGCTTCATTGACCCTAAGGTCACACTCCATAATTGTTAATTATATCTGCATGTTTTGTTGCTTTTGGGAAAAAGTGCAGTCTTCATTTTATCTTTTCTGTTGGAGTGGGGCGGATGCTCATTCTACTGCTTAATGTCATTGGAGTGTCTATTTAATGGTAGTTTTCTTGTATAGACATTTGGTATGGTAATATTTTCTTGCTTGGTGAACTTATATATATACATATAGTATAACAGTAATATATAGTATCTAATCCCTTATTTTGACTCATCGCGAACATATATTGTAAATTCAGAAAGTTATATCTTGCAGATTGCCAGCAGAGATTTGATTTCTTGATTTTATAGTATATCTGTAAGATATACTGTGTATGTAAAGTTTGATTGGTGACCTAACAAATATAGTATATTAGCTGCTATTACTGGTAAAACTACAGTGATAGCCTAACATGCTTTAATTATTAGTATATATCTTAAATCCTTAGTAAAACAATTATTTCTATTTCTTTATTTGCTTTATTGTTTATTCTACTTTAAACTTGAGGATTATGCTTTCTCCCTTTTCTGCTAACTGTTGATAGCGATAATAGAATAGAAATAGAATATTTTTTTTGTAAGATGGACAACCTGTTGAGTTTTGAATATTTTTGAAAGTGAGGCTTGCTTCATCTAAGTTTTAGATGAATTAGGAGAAGCTGGTGCAAATTAGATGGAAAGAAAGCTTTGGATGATGCCAAAGCCTATCCTATTTGATGAACTAGATCACAAAAGCCTATCCTATTTGATGAACTAGATCACAAAGAAGAACAAATAGAAAGTAACTTTAAAATTTCATTACATGTCTCTTGCATACTTATTAAAAGTAAAGTTCTTGTGTTTCCTCTTGATTAAAAGTAAAGCATGTCCTTAAAAGTGTCCATCTCTATTGCATTCTTTTAGCAGGAATGACATTTTTTGACTCTGGGTTTGACATACTTGAGTTATGTAAATGTGTTTGAACTTAATATCATTGTTGTGTAGTATTGATGAATATTGTCCAGTCTGTGACTCCATTTGGAGAGGTAGTAAGCTTTTTAGTTTGCGCTTCGTTCTTCCTACTTAGTTTCTGATGTTCATGTATTGTGTGAAAAGTTTGGTTCTTAGTATCCTCCTTCTCTGTTTTTAGTGCTTATGTTTTCATAAATGATGTGTTTTTGCTTTCCTTTAGGGTTTTGTTATTCTTATATTTTTGATACCTTTTGATTTGTTGTTTGAAGGAGTCATTGTCCTCTTTGGTTTGAGTACTTTGAGCAAGACAACGGCCACACTAAAATATTTTCGGGAACACTTTTAAAATGTAGCTTAAACTTTTCACTTTCTTGTCTTTCCTATCTTCACATTGGCTTTACTCTTTTTTCCTATTCTGAAAAACATATGCCTTTCTTATTTCTAATAACCGAAAATCAAAGAGAGGAAGCTGAAAAACTGACTAGCTGAGCTGAAAAATGGAAGAGTTGAGTTGAAGATTCTCCTCTCCAGATTTTGATTTTCTCGATGAGATGAAGAGCTGATGCCAAAGAACTGGGGATCGAAGAACTAAATATCAAAGAGCTGAAGAATAGAAGCTGAAGAACTAATTTCGTCAAGTAAGTATCAATTTACACTTACTTTAGAAACTGAAATAACATTGTCAGGTAGTATTGTGAGAAGTTTGTGTTAAGGTCGTAGGGAAGAATGTTGGAGGAATAATACCTATATGGGATGAGAGGAATTAGAGATTGTGTGGGTAAGATAAGTGAGTTTATGTTAGCAGTTATGTTTAGACACACTAGAAATGGAATGGATGCTATAGGGATATCTAGGAGGAGGTTTTGTTGTTATTTGACCTGAGATATATTACTGATGGACATGGGAAGAAATAAAAGGACTTGTAATCAGAGGTCTTAATATGGTTGTGAGCTTAAGTGTTAGAGTCGAAAACATATTTTTTCTCCGACTTTGCTGATTTGTTGATTTCCTTATGAACCTTCATATTTAAGATTTTAACTATTCAGCATGAAATGCCTATAATATTTTGCATTAGAGTATCTTTGGATATTTCTCTTGCTACCCCTGTTCTTTAGCCTGAGGTTCACTTGGATTTGGATATATCTACAATAATCTACAAATTTGCAATCTACTATATATATATAAATCTGCAAATGTGCAATATCCAAATCTGCAAATCTGCAGATCTGCAGATCTATGTTGCAGCTTAAAAATGTGTTGTGGTGTCTTGTTGTGCTATAGATAGTGGAAAAATTGTAATCTACAATATGTCGGTAAATCTACAAATGTGTAATATGCAAATCTGCATATCTGTAGTTTCGAGCATGGGTTTGTACTTTTGGTATTCTAAATAAAGTGTTTGAACTTCTTTAAAATGTTGTTTACAACTTGAACCTGCTGCTCGATAGAATTTCTTAATCTTGATTAGTTCATTTAATTGTGTCTATCCTATGGGTTTACTTTCCTTCTTAATTGTGTCTATTCTATTAATTTTACTTATTTTTCCTTAGAAGTATAATCAAAATTCAGAAACATTTTTGGAGGATTCAAGGTTTTATTTGGCATAGCACAAGAGCCAAGACTAAGCAAGAAAATTTTATCATCTCATTAAACCTAAATCAGATAACTTACTCATGACTTTTAAAATGCATTTGTGAAGTAGTTAATGATTTAAATATTGTTACTTAAATATCAGTTATTGATATCTTCTAGGAATTCAAATATCCCATCGAAGGATTGGATGGATTTAGCAAGGTATAGCAAACCATATATTGATGGTGTTGAATCATTCCTAGATTTTGCTTACTCTTATGGAGATCCTCACGGAGAGGAAATTCAGTGTCCATGTGCAAAATGTTGTAATGTTCGTTGGACTTGAAGGAATGTAGTGTATGATCATCTAATATGCTATCGATTTGTTAAAGGTTATACTAGATGGATCAATCACGGGGAATGGGATACGAAGTTGAATGTTAAAAATGATATGGAATGCTCCCGTGATGATATTGATGGGGTGTTGAATGATCAATTTAGAGATGTTGCACAGGACGAGGGATCTTATGATGGTCCAAATGAAGATGCCAAGAAATACTATAACTTATTTGAAGAGGCAAGCCAAGAATTATATCCTGGTTGTACAGGATTCTCTAAATTATCATTCACACTTCATTTATATTTGTTGAAGTGTCTACACGGATGTAGCAATGAATCATTCACTTCTCTTTTAGAGTTATTAAAAGAGGTGATGCCCAAGTTGAACATTCCCCCGTCTTACAATAAAACCAAGTCTATGGTTAAGAATCTCGGCCTTGATTATGAGAAAATTGATTCATGTCCAAATGATTGCATGTTGTTTAGGAATGATCATAAAGATGATGAATTTTGTAATACATACGGAGCATCACGATATATTAAAAATCCTGAAGTTGATGGTGATGGTGAATCTTCTAAAAAATCACATTGTGTTTCAGTAAAGACTTTGAGACACTTCCCATAAATTCCTAGACTGAAAAGGTTATTTATGTGCTCAAAGATGGCATATTCTTTGAGGTGGCATGATGAGGAGCGCTCTGAAGATGGAAAGTTAAGGCATCCCGATGATGGTCTAGCATGGAAGGATTATGATAGGTTGCATCCAGATTTCGCACTAGATTCTCGCAATGTGGACTTGGAGTAACAAACTAATGGGTTTAATCCATTTCGAACCATGAGTATATCTCATAGCACATGGCCAGTTATGTTGATGGCGTATAATCTTTGATGTGCATGAAATCTTTATATTATATACTTTCTTTACTTATACCTGGGCCACGATCACCTAGAAATTACATTGATATTTACTTAAAGCCATTTATAGATGAGTTAAAATTGTTGTAGGATTCTGGGGTTGAAACATATGATGCTTCAATAAATCAAACTTTTCAAATGTGAGCAGCTCTCATGTGGACAATCAATGACTTTCCTGCATATGTTATGTTGTCTGGATGGAGTACAAAAGGAAAGTTTGCTTGCCCTTGTTGCAACTATAACACTAATTCTCTCTATCTTAAGCATAGTAGAAAAATGTGTTTTATGGATCATCGTGTTTTTCTACCCATGGATCATCCATGGAGATCTAACAAAAGATCTTTCAGTGAAAAAATTGAATTCAGGCCTCCTCCACCTTTATTAAAGGGAACTGATGTGCTTAATTGCTTACAAGATTTTGAAAATGTGTCTGGAAAGAAGAGAAACAGATCAAATGATGGCTCATGGACAAAAAGCTCAATTTTTTTAATTACCTTATTGGCAGCACAACTTGTTAGGCCACAACCTTGATGTAATGCACATAGAGAATAACATAGTTGGTAGCATTCTTGGAACTCTTTTGGATATTCATGGCAAAACAAAGGATCATGCAAAAGCCCGGTATGATTTGAAATAGATGGGAATTACAAAGAATCTTCATCCAAAAGATACTGGAGATAATAAGAGAACAAAGTTTTCAAAAGCTTGGTTCTCAATGACAAATGGAAAGAAATCAGTTTTATGTGGAGTTTTAAAGACAGCCAAGGTACCTGATGACTCCTCCAGTATATCTAGGTGTGTGCAATTGGATGAAAGGAAATTGCTGGTTATAAGACCCATGATGCTCATTTCATGTTACATTATTTGCTTCCAATACCAATTAAAAGTATCCTTCCAGATCATGTGGCTATTGCTTTGATTCGTCTATTTTCCTTCTTCCAGTGTTTGTGTCAAAAAGATATCACATTGGAGGAACT
Source organism: Solanum sitiens (assembly GCA_016801875.1). Lineage (NCBI taxonomy): Eukaryota > Viridiplantae > Streptophyta > Magnoliopsida > Solanales > Solanaceae > Solanum > Solanum sitiens. The sequence continues at coordinate 412,599 of JABWTJ010000220.1, read as the reverse complement.
AGATTTCTTAGAAGTAGAGATCAAAGAAACAATAAATCAGTTAGAGCGAATTTTTCCTCCGTCATTTTTTGACATAATGTTTCAAGTTCCTATTCATTTGGCGAATGAAGTGAGATAAGGTGGTCCAATTCAAAACCGATGGATGTATTCCACTAGAAGAGAAATGGGTACATTTAAATCATATATTCGCAACAGACGTTATCCAGAAGGTTGTATAGAAGAGGTACTTGTTGGAATAGATTGTATGAATTTATTTTCTAGATATCTGAATGGGGTTGTACAAACAAGATTTAATAGAAAATCCCAAAATAATGATGAATGTGACCCAAGTGATGCATAAACAATGAGTTTGTTTCCTAAAAAAGGATGTCCTATAGGAGGAAAGAAAGCTGATCCATTTATATTAGATAACAAGTCACTAAGTCAGGGACATGCATACTTATTGGGAAATTGTGATGAGATTCAAGAATATATTAGATACTTTACTTTAATATATTATTTTCTATTGTATGATTATATTTTAAAATATTTTATTTATAGTTTTAACAAAAAAGTACATGTTGTGTAGAGAGCATAAGAAAGAGGTTAATAATCATCCGCGAAGATCAAAATGGAGAAAGGCCAAGGATCATTGTCAAAACTTCTCTCAATGGTTTGAAACTCGTACTTTGCGAGAGGATGTGCCTGATTTGATAAAACATTTGTCTAGAGGACCAAATTATGTTGCTAAAAGATACTCTAGGTATCTCATTAATGGATATAGATTCCATATTAGGCAGCGTGATGTAAGGCGTAAAACACAAAATAGTGGTGTTACAGTTGTTGCCTCAGCTACTAGCTTTGCAAGCTCAAAGGATAAGAACCCGATTGCAGCAGATTTGACTTATTATGGTAGAATAGTTGATATAGTTGAGTTAAACTATTATAGTCATTTTAAGGTTGTTCTTTTAAAGTGCGATTGGTCTGAGGTTGAAAAAGATATGTATGGCCTTACATATGTCTATTTTAATAAGAGATGTGTTACGCCTCGTATTTTTATACGTAGTGCGCGTCATGAGCTAGTCGATGTAAGTCCGAGGAATGAGATTTTATTTTAAGTTCCATGTGATTAAAGAAATATTAGGCAAGGATGTTAATTCCAAATGTGATATTAGGTATGATTTGGCTAATGTAAGTGTCATTAACTTTAAGTGAGGGATTAATTAGTGGCTGATTAGGATTAAATTAATCAAGTGGGCCCCACCACTCAAGGCAAATTGAAAGAAATCAGATTGGGAGCTGGGCCTTAGTGGGGCACGTGTAGAGGCGGGCTGCCTCCACTTCATATAATGAATGAGGTGGTGAAATGCATTGGAAACATATCATCTTCTTCACCACTTAGCTTAGGCAACCATGGAAAGGGAGAAAACCAGCCATGAAACTCTCGGCCAGCAGCTACAAAGAATTTGGTTAGTAATCTCTTTGCTTGGTGTGTTTCCTTAGAATTCCATTGTTAATTAATCACTAATGTTAAGAAAGGGGAGTTACCAGTAGCTTAGAAAATTGTTTTAGTTATTGAATGTGCTAAGTATGAGCGGAAACCATAATCGGATTATTAGTGGTGTCGTGTTAGTGTTTGGGCTGTTTTGATTAAAGCAAAATGCGGGAAATTCTGTTTTTGCGTTATGTATATGTTAATGTGATTATGGTTATATACTCCAAGGGAAGAATACGATAAGGTAGATGTGTTGCGAATTATAAAACGAGTTATCGCTCGGTGTGTCGTTGTTTCGTTACTATGGTTGCCGAGATGGAACTGTTTGGGGGGGGATATTTAATATGATTCGTTGGGTTATATGTGTTATTGGTATTGCTATGGATAATTTGGGTTGTTGTCGGATTAGGACGAAGTAAGGAAAATAGGGGAAGTGCTGCCGGATTTTCGTTAGATTATTAGCTAGCTTACAATAAGTAGTAAAGCGCGACGTCTATCTAATTGCGGCACGATTGTTGCTTGTTATAGATTAATAGCTTGGGCATTAAATATTGGTCGTGCGGCTCGACTATACGGTATGTAACGCTATCCTTTCTTTCTTTGTTTGGCATGACTTTTAAAAATGAGCGAATGACGGACATGTTTGATACTTACTTCTAGAGCGTCTAGGTGACGTATATTCTTGCTTCCACAAACTATTCTTCTATATATCGGCTATGTCTAAGGCTATGGTGATTTCTCATATCTATGGTAGTGCTTCTTAGAGTCATTGAGATTTTACGTTTTTATATCGTATTAAAGGTTCATAATCTTTATAAAACGTTAATCTTTGGTAATACTCCTTGCTGGTTCACGTTGATTGTTCTATTGAGTTATAAGAAATGATTTTAATTGCATATGGTTGCTCATAATGTTCTGCTCGTGCATAGAGTCATTTATCATTTCACCGAGTCCCGGGCCGGGTAATGTTCGTGCGGAGTTTCTTGCATATGTCACCGAGTCCCTCACTAAAGGGCCGGGTATGTATATTATATATATGATTGGTGATAAGGATGGTTATCATGATGATGATGACGGAGATGATGTGATGACTATTTCACCGAGTCCCTCACTAGAGGGCCGGGTACGTATGATGTATATATATGATGATTATTTTGCCGAGTCCCTTACTAGGGAAGCTGGGCACCTTATATGTTAAAGATATGCATGATTTTCACTTATAAGGTACATGTGTAGCGATATCATGTTTCGAGTTATCATGTTGGTATCCTGTCATTTTTACCTTATGCTTTACATACTCAGTACATTGTCCGTACTGACCCCCTTTCCTCGGGGGGCTACGTTTCATGCCCGCAGGTGTAGACGCACAGTTCGGTGATCCTCCCGCCTAGGATATCTCCTCTGCTGATTGGGAGAGCTCCACTATTTCGGAGCCCAGTCATTTTGGTACATAACTTTCTATGTAGTCTTTTGCTTATCTATGGGTACGGCGGGGCCCTGTCCCGTCGAGTTTCACTACTATACTCTTAGAGGTCTGTAGACATTATGTGGGTTGCATATATATGTTTTGGATAATGGTCTGGACATGGTTTGTTTGGGATGTCCGCTTGTACAGGGGCAGCCTTGTCGGCTGCGTACATCATTGTGTATTGTGTAGTGGCAGCCTTGTCGGCTTGCGTATGCTATTATGATTTGGATAGTGGCGGCCTTGTCGGCTCGCGTATGTTGTTACGGTTGAATGGTTATGACTCCTTATGAGGCAGATCCACTTTATATATATATGGCGTTGGGGTTGGCTTGATTTGATTAAATTCCATATTGTCTTAGTTTCAATTGGTTATACTTAACAGGTTTGTATGTGAGTGTCCAAAACGGGCACTAGTCACGGCCCATCGGGTTGGGTCGTGACAAAAGTGTTATCAGAGCGGTTCTTCCTCGGAAGTGTCTACAGACCGTGTCTAGTAGAGTCCTGTTTATCGGTGTGTTGTGCACCACATCTATAAACAGGAAGCTACAGGACATTTAGGATGTCATCCTTTCTTCTTATTCTAGATCGTGCGATAGATCTATATTAACAGGATAATCCCTCTCTAACGAATCCCTGTGTTTTCAGCTATGCCTCCAAAGAAAGCGACAGCCGCCCAGAAGGGCAAATCGGTAGCAGAAGGTACTAGTCAGACCCGGAGAGTTACTAGGGCCCGTGCCCAGTCTATGCCTGGTATTGTGCTCCAGTCGGAGAGCTCTGCTACACCGCCACCGCCAGAGGAGCTTAGAGCAACAACAGCTCTAGTTCGGGGTACACCACCACCAGCCCCCGAGGCCGCAGCACCTGAACCTCCAGCTCCTCAGCCAGGGGCGGAGGATAGGGCCATAAGAGATGCGGTTCAGTTACTGACTAGATTAGTGGCAGGTCAGGCTCGCAGGCATGGACTAAGAGTTGATCATGCGGACAGATCTGATAGCTTAAGGGATCGTGACTTCTTAAGTTGTAATCCTCCAGAGTTCTTTGGGTCAAGGCCCCAGGATGATCCGCAAGAGTTTATTCGTCAGATGCAGCGTACATTGAGGATAATCAAGGCTTCAGAGACCGAGTCTGTTGAGTTGGCTACGTATCATTTGCGGGATGTAGCTATTAATTGGTATGAGTCTTGGGAGTTATCTAGGGGTGAGGGTGCTCCTCCAGCGGTATGGGATGAATTTGTGGAGGCTTTCCAGGGCCACTTCCTGCCTCCAGAGATGAAGCGACCTAGAGTCGATAGATTCTTGCGTTTGAGACAGAATGGCAGGAGCATTCGAGAGTATAGCCTCGAGTTTGATTCATTGGCTAGACATGCGCCTACTATTGTGGTTGATATGGTAGATAAGGTACATCGTTATGTGATGGGATTGGATTGTTATCTGATTAACGGTTGTATGGCAGTGACTCTTCAGCCAGGTATGGACATTACTCGGGTGCAGGCATATGCACAGGGTGTAGAGGATCGGCACCGGGGACGTCAGCCAGATAGAGATTATAATAGAGGACAGCATAAGAGGGCTAGATCAGCAGGTTATCCTGACGAGTTTCGAGGCGGGCAGTCTCAGCAGCATGTTAGATTTGTTTCCCAGCCAGCACAGAGTGCACCCCCACGTTGCATGGGTAGGGGGTTCGATCGTACGGGATATTCGGAAGCTGGTTAGAGCTCTAGGGCGTCAGGGTCACAGATGGGCAGGGGTTTGAACCAGTCGAGGCCACCTTTGCCTCGGTGTTCTCGCTGTGGTAGGTCCTATCCTGGGGAATGTCGTTGGGCTATAGGTGCGTGTTTTTCTTGCGGCCGTCAGGGTCATACTATGAGGGAGTGTCACCTTAGAGGTAGTGCAGATGGTATGGCACAGCCTACTGGGTCCCTTGCTGGTTCATCTTCTTCTGTGGCTATGCGCCCTACGGGGCAGGGTATTCAGGCGCCAGCAGGCCATGGTAGAGGTCGTGGTGGAGCTTCCAGTTCTAGCGATCCCTCGAACCGCATATATGCTTTGACTAGTAGGCAGGATTAGGAGGCGTCACCTAATGTGATCACAGGTATATTATCACTATTCTCCCGAAGTGTGTATGCGTTGATAGACCCAGGTTCCACCTTATCATTTATATCCCCCTTTGTTGCTAGTAGGATCGGAATAGAGTCTGAGTTGATAGAACCATTTGAGGTAGCTACACCTGTAGGAGATTCTGTCATAGCCACGTGAGTATATAAGAATTGTTCAGTGGTTATATATAGTCGTCGTACCATAGCAGATCTAATAGAGTTAAATATGATTGAGTTTGATATTATCATGGGCATGGATTGGTTGGCTGCTTGTTATGCTAATGTTGATTGCAGAGGAAAGATAGTTCGATTTCAATTTCCAGGGGAACCGATTATAAAGTGGAAGGGGAGTACAGTATCGCCGAAAGGTAAGATTATTTCATACCTTAAGGCCAGGAAGATGGTTAGAAAAGGCTATATTTATCATCTGGTTCGGGTGCATGACATAAAGGCAGAGGCACCGACTCTTCAATCAGTCCCGGTAATTAATGAATTTCCCGATGTATTCCCAGAGGAACTGGGCCTTCCTCCAGAACGAGAGATAGAGTTTACTATAGATGTACTGCCAGATACCCAGCCTATATCTATACCTCCTTATAGAATGGCACCTGCTAAGTTGAAAGAGTTGAAAGAGCAATTGAGAGATTTGCTAGAAAAGGGCTTCATCAGGCCTAGTACGTCACCTTGGGGAGCACCGGTACTGTTTGTGAGGAAGAAGGATGGGTCGCTGCGGATGTGTATTGATTATAGGCAGGTGAACAAAGTAACAGTAAAGAACAGCTATCCCCTCCCAAGGATTGATGATCTATTTGACCAGTTGCAGGGTGCTAAGTGTTTTTCAAAGATAGACTTGCAGTCAGGTTATCATCAGGTGCAGGTAAGGGAGACAGATATTCCAAAGACGGCATTCTGGACCCGATACGGGCATTATGAGTTTAGAGTGCTGTCTTTTAGGCTGACTAATGCTCCAGCGGTGTTTATGGATTTAATGAATCGAGTGTTTAAACCATTCCTTGATATGTTTGTTATTGTATTTATAGACGATATTCTGGTCTATTCACGTTCAGAAGAGGAGCATGCAGACCATTTAAGGACGGTACTTAGGGTGCTTCAGCACCAGAAGTTGTATGCTAAGTTCTCCAAGTGCGAGTTCTGGTTGACTTCAGTGGCATTCTTGGGGCATATTATTGGAGCTGATGGTATTCGGGTAGACACGCAGAAGATTGAGGCGGTAAAGACTTGGCCCAGACCTACGACACCTACTGAGGTACGCAGCTTTCTGGGGTTAGCAGGATATTAGGAGATTTGTAGAAAAGTTTGCCTCAATTTCAGCGCCTTTGACAAGGCTAACTCAAAAGGAAGCCAAGTTCCAGTGGACTGATGCTTGTGAGCGAAGCTTCCAGCTATTGAAAGACGAATTGACTACAGCTCCAGTCCTAACTCTTTCGAGGGACCAGACGGCTATGTTATTTATTGTGATGCTTCAGGTGTTGGGCTAGGATGTGTATTGATGCAGCATGGCAAAGTTATAGCCTATGCCTCCCGACAGCTTAGGAAGCATGAAAAGAATTATCCTACTCACGATCTGGAGTTAGCAGTCGTGGTTCATGCCTTGAAGATATGGAGGCATTATTTATATGGTGTCCATGTGGACATCTATACAGATCATAAGAGTCTCCAATATATCTTTAAACAGAAGGAGCTAAACTTACGACAAAGGCGGTGGTTAGAGTTGCTAAAGGATTATGATGTTGATATTTTATATCATCCAGGGAAAGCAAATGTTGTAGCAGATGCTCTTATCCGTAAGTCCATGGGTAGCTTGACAGATGTACAACCAAAAAGGAGGGAGATGGTTCGGGAGATTCAGCGGCTATCCAGCCTTGGAGTCCATCTGGCTAATTCAGAAGATAGTGGAGTTTCTATTCGAGAGGTTGCTGAGTCCTCAATCATAGATGAGGTAAAGAGACACCAGTACGAGGACCCTATTCTGGCACAGTATAGAGATGCAGCTCTTCAAAAGGAAAAGACCCCATTTAAGGTTACACCTGACGGAGTGTTACGATATGGAGGCAGATTGTGTGTACCTGATATTGTGGGGCTACGACGGCAGGTTATGGGAGAGGCACACTCTGCCCGTTATTCTATTCACCCAAGGTCAACGAAAATGTATCATGACCTCAGATGCTTATACTAGTGGGATGGCATGAAAAAGGACATAGCAGAGTTTGTTGCTCAGTGCCCGAATTGTCAACAAGTCAAGATCGAACATCAAAAGCCTGGTGGATTATTACAGGAGATAGAGATCCCAAATTGGAAATGGGAGATGATTAATATGGACTTCATTACAGGCTTACCTCGCACTCAACGGAAGTATGACTCTATATGGGTTATTATAGATAGGCTGACGAAATCGGCCCATTTTCTTCCAGTCAGGACTACTTATTCGGCTGAATATTATGCGAGGTTATATGTCAGGGAGATAGTGAGACTTCATGGGGTTCCCACATCCATTATATCAGAAAGAGGAGCTCAATTTACAGCCAAGTTTTGGAGATTGTTTCAGAAGGGACTGGGGACACATGTGAACCTTAGCACAGCATTTCACCCTCAGACTGATGGGAAGGCTGAGCGTACTATTCAGACATTAGAGGATATGTTGTGGGCCTATATTATTGACTTCAAAGGTAGCTGGGATGACCACTTGCCGCTCATTGAGTTTGCCTATAATAATAGCTACCATTCTAGTATCTAGATGGCACCGTACGAGGCCTTATATGGGAGGAAGTGCAGGTCACCTATTGGTTGGTTCGATGTTGGCGAGACTAAGTTAATAGGCCCGGATATGATTCAGCAAGCTGTTGACAAGGTGAAGCTTATTCAGGAAAGATTATTAGCATCCCAGAGTCGACAGAAGTCATATGGAGATAATCGGGCGTCGAGATTTGGAGTTTAAGATTGGTGACTGGGTATTCCTGAAGGTATCACCCATGAAGGGTGTGATGAGATTCGGCAGGAAGGGGAAGCTCAGTCCGAGATACATTGGGCCTTATCAGATTGTTCGTAGGATAGGCAAGGTTGCCTATGAGTTGGATCTACCATCTGATTTGGAGGCGGTACATCTAGTCTTCCATGTATCGATGCTACGTAAATGTATTGGTGATCCTTCTAGAGTATTCCCTGTAGATGATGTTCAGGTAACAGAGGAGTTGTCATATGAGGAGAAACCCATAGCTATACTTGATCGCCAGATTAGAAGGTTACATACTAAGGATGTGGCTTCCGTCAAAGTGTTGTGGCGAAATAATAATAGGGAGGAGATGACTTGGGAAGCGGAAGACGAAATGAAGAATAAGTATCCTTACTTGTTCCCCGTACCTGCAGGTAATTCAATTCCTAGCTTGACTATATTGATTGATAAACGAGATTATGTAGTAAGTCATGACTCTGTGAGGCATCTGTAGGTTACAAAATGCAGGTTGATAGGTATAACTGTTAGAAAGACCTCGCTGCAATGTTTTTGTAAGACGCTAACTTAACATTCGAGGACGAATGTTCCTAAGGGGGAAGGATGTTATGCCTCATATTTTTATACGTAGTGCGCGTCATGGGCTAGTCGATGTAAGTCCGGGGAATGAGATTTTATTTTAAGTTCCAAGTGATTAAAGAAATATTAGGCAAGGATGTTAATTCCAAATGTGATATTAGGTATGATTTGGCTAATGTAAGTGTCATTAACTTTAAGTGAGGGATTAATTAGTGGCTGATTAGGATTAAATTAATCAAGTGGGCCCCGCCACTCAAGGCAAATTAAAAGAAATCAGATTGGGAGCTGGGCCTTAGTGGGGCATGTGTAGAGGGGGGATGCCTCCACTTCATATAATGAATGAGGTGGTGAAATGCATTACAAACATATCATCTTCACCACTTAGCTTAGGCAGCCATGGAAAGGGAGAAAACCAGCCATGCAACTCTCGGCCAGCAGCTACAAAGAATTTGGTTAGTAATCTCTTTGATTGGTGTGTTAATTCCTTAGAATTCCATTTTTAATTAGCCATTAATGTTAAGAAGGGGGCGTGACCAGTAGCTTAGAAAATTGTTTTAGTTATTGAATGTGCTAAGTATGAGCGGAAACCATAATTGGATTATTAGTGGGTGTAAGTGTTTGGGCTGTTTTGATTAAAGCAAAATGCGGGAAATTCTGTTTTGGCGTTATGTATATGTTAATGTGATTATGGGTATATACTCCAAGGGAAGAATACGATAAGGTAGATGTGTTGCGAATTATAAAACGAGTTATCGCTCAGTGTGTCGTTGTTTCGTTACTATGGTTGCCGAGACGGAACTGTTTTGGGGGGGCTGTTTAATATGATTCGTTGGGTTATATGTGTTATTGGTATTGCTGTGGATAATTTGGGTTGTTGTCGGATTGGGACGAAGTAAGGAAAATAGGGGAAGTGCTGCCGGATTTTCGTTAGATTATTAGCTAGCTTACAATAAGTAGTAAAGCGCGACGTCTATCTAATTGCGGCACGATTGTTGCTTGTTATAGATTAATAGCTTGGGCAGTAAATATTGGTCGTGCGGATCGACTATACGGTATGTAACGCTATCCTTTCTTTCTTTGTTTGGCATGACTTTTAAAAATGAGCGAATGATGGACATATTTGATACTTACTTCTAGAGCGTCTAGGTGACGTATATTCTTGCTTCCACAAACTATTCTTCTATATATCAGCTATGTCTAAGGCTATGGTGATTTCTCATATCTATGGTAGTGCTTCTTAGAGTCATTGAGATTTTACGTTTTCATATAGTGTTAAAGGTTCATAATCTTGACAAAACGTTAATCTTTGGTAATACTCCTTGCTGGTTCACGTTGATTGTTCTATTGAGTTATAAGAAATGATTTTCATTGCATATGGTTGCTCATAATGTTCTGCTCGTGCATAGAGTCATTTATCATTTCACCGAGTCCCGGGCCGGGTAATGTTCGTGCGGAGTTTCTTGCATATGTCACCGAGTTCCTCACTAGAGGGCCGGGTATGTATATTATATATATGATTGGTGATGAGGATGGTTATGATGATGATGATGATGATGACTGAGATGATGTGATGACTATTTCACTTAGTCCCTCACTAGAGGGCCGGGTACGTATGATGTATATATATGATGATTATTTTGCCGAGTCCCTTACTAGGGAAGCTGGGCACCTTATATGTTAAAGATATGCATGATTTTCACTTATAAGGTACATGTGTAGCGATATCATGTTTCGACTTATCATGTTGGTATCCTGTCATCTTTACCTTATGCTTTACATACTCAGTACATTGTCCGTACTAACCCCCTTTCCTCGGGGGGCTGCGTTTCATGCCCGCAGGTGTAGATGCACAGTTCGGTGATCCTCCCGCCTAGGATATCTACTCTGCTGATTGGGAGAGCTCCACTATTCCGGAGCCCAGTCGTTTTGGTACATAACTTTCTATGTAGTCTTTTGCTTATCTATGGGTACGGCGGGGCCCTGTCCCGTCGAGTTTCACTACTATACTCTTAGAGGTCGGTAGACATTATGTGGGTTGCATATATATGTTTTGGATAATGGTCTGGACATGGTTTGTTTGGGATGTCCGCTTGTACAGGGGCAGCCTTGTCGGCTGCGTACATCATTGTGTATTGTGAAGTGGCAGCCTTGTCGGCTTGGGTATGCTATTATGCTTTCGATAGTGGCGGCCTTGTCGGCTCGCGTATGTTGTTACGGTTGAATGGTTATGACTCCTTATGAGGCAGATCCACTTTATATATATATGGCGTTGGGGTTGGCTTGATTTGATTAAATTCCATATTGTCTTAGTTTCAGTTGGTTATACTTAACAGGTTTGTATGTGAGTGTCCAAAATGGGCACTAGTCACGGCCCATCGGGTTGGGTCATGACAAGATGCTCTTAGGAAGAGCCTTCTGTGCTTGCATCTCACGTACATCAATTCTTCTATGTGCAAGATCCATATGATCAAGATAGACATTATGTTATGAAGACTGTTCCTAGAGACTTGTTTAACATGAGGGATGAATTTGAATATGATCTCCCCCAAAATTATGAAAATGAGTTGTCTGAACACTTTAGGGGACCATCTATACCAGAAGATGATGGTGAAGTTCCCTTAGTAAGGAGTGATGTACCCAAAACTGTTATTGATGTGCCTTCAGAGGAATTTGATACTCAAGAGCTTGAGGTCGAGTATGAAAAGGAGTTTGAGGATGAGTCTGAATAAGAGTTTGAAATGAGTTTGAAGAACTGTGTGATGACGGGTCTGAAAATGAGTATGAAGATGATTCTGTAGATGAGTCGGAAGATGAATCCGAAGACAAGTTTGATGATGACACACCAGGAGATTTATCATTTTTGTGATGACCATATAGTGCTAACTTACTCTTTAGCTCATTTAACTGTTTTTGTACAAATATCTTAAGATTTCTATGTATTCTATTTGCTTCGTTCATGCGCCTGATTATTGTTTGGTCACTACTTTTTGTTGGCTTCTTTCAATTATGTAATTATTATTTTGTTGATGAACCTGTAATTCTAGCTTACTATTATTTTATTTGACTGTTTGTTGGCACAACTTGTATGACTAAGGTTAGTAATATATGGAGTATTATTGTTACAATTATGAAATTGATTTGTGATCAGTAAATGTGAATTGTTGTTGTCATCTTAATACTTATTATTTCCTATTACTATCAGGCATTGAACATTACAGGCAGCACAGTGATGGCAGTGAAGGCAGCACAATGAAATCAATCCTCTGTATGTAGTACTCTCTTATCTTTCTGGAAGCTAATGATTAGTTCCCTACTCATTCTAATTAGCACAATAAATGCAACACATTTAAATCTTTTGAAGTTAGAATTATGTATATTTTTCTATCTAATAATCCTAGAATGTATATAAATCTGCAAATTTGTAATCTACTATATATCTGTAAATCTGCAAATGTGCAACATGCAGATCTGAAGATCTATGTTGCGGCTTAAAACTGTGTTGTGGTATCTTGTTGTGCTATATATAGTGAAAAAATTGTAATCTACAATATATATTTAAATCTGCAAATATAGAATATGCAAATCTGCAGATCTATGTTGCGGCTTAAAATTGTGTTGTGGTATCTTGGTTTGCATAAATGCAGTTTCAAGTTTCCGTTTGTACTTTTGGTCTTCTAAATAAAGTGTTTGAACTTCTTTAAAATGTTGTTTACAATTTGAACCTGCTTCTCGATAGAATTTCTTAATCTTGATTAGTTTATTTAATTGTGTCTATCATATTGGTTTACTTTTTTTCTTAATTGTGTCTATTCTATTAATTTTACTTTTTTTCCCTTAATAGTATAATCAACATTCAGAAACATTTTTTGAGTATTCAAGGTTTGCTTTTTCTATTTAACAATAACCTGATTATTGTTTTGTAGGTAAAAAGGAAAAGAAATTAAAGTGATCAAAAGAAAGGGGGGATAATGAGTCAAACAACAACACTAAAGAAAAAGGGTTAAAATCCGAACAAAGCTCAAAGTCCATTGAAGAATCTGAACTTTGATATGCAATACCGATCAAGTACTTAATTGGCTAACCAATTCAAGATTAAGAGAGAACAACTTTCTAACGAACGCAATCATAAAGCTAAGAAAGAGCATGCACCAATAGCACATAAAAGAAAGAATTTTGAAGATTTCATTCCACAACAAGGAAAGAGTAAATTGCTCGAGTACAAATCAGTTATTCACTCATCTTCAAGGGAAGAGCTTGGTACATCACATATGGTTTTTAGGAAAGGACAAACTAAAAAAGAGCTTATTTCAATCTGGAGAGTCCATTAAGGAGAAACAAATTAAACTTCCTATGCACAACTTTAGGTTCCAAACATCTTCCAAGAAAGGTATTATTGATTCAGTGTATGTGACTGAGGAAACACTTGGTAATGCAGAGGTACAACATGAAATTCGAGATCTGTTAAACTTCAAATAGGTGAAGAGGAAGTTTGTCAAACCCGAAATCTTGACCTTGGATGAGATCGGCGTCGTTAACCTCTCAGAGGTCGCAGACAAGCCTCTTCTTAGTATTCGTCATAACATGCGATAGTAAAATTGCGAAAAGATTAAAAACATTTAATATACTAATTGAAGTATACTTAGACTTCATACATTATATTTTTACGGTGTTCTAAAACTTGTCTCATATATATAAAATCATCTAAGAGTGCAAAGACAATAACAATCAATATTCCATATAGGCCTTATTACAAAAGAATCCAAAGAACATAGCGGAATAACGTATTCTAAGAACTACTAAATCTTCACAAGGATGGAAATTGAAAAGTTAACGTCCCAAACTTGAGGACCTACCATGACTTGGAGAAAGAGTTCCAAGCTTCTTCAAATCGACCTCCTTAACTTCAATGGCCGGAACCTACAGTTGTAGTAAAATAAAGTAATGGGGTTAGTATGCCACATGTACTATGTATGGGTATATGCACATAACACATATGGATATGCATGAAAAAATATCATTTATCATTCTTTAGAAAACATGCTAAGTCATATAAAAGTCTTCAATGCACATACCATATAACACATACAAGTTAAAGCATGATCATAATCAAAGACATATTCTCATAGAGCCATCTTAATATTTCATATTCAATAAATCATATAGACACAACATAAAAAATATTTACCCATGATCCCATCCCCAACCTACAAGTACAATGGTCATGTGAAGCCCCATAACGCCACACAACCAAGTAGATAAGATAGGAGACCATAAGTAAAGATTTGCTTCATATAACTTGTAACATAGTTAGTTATCATTAACATAGCAATATAGGCAAATAACATATTTAGCATAATAGCCAACATTCATATAAAATTAACATCATATATCATAAATATATATCTTTCATATCATCATATTACTTATGAACAATCTCTTAGGATTTCCCTTAGAGTCAACTTGTGTAATGTCTAGGTAGCGTCCCATACTACTACCTACACTAAGACAACTCCTCAAGTCACCCTAGTCAACGTTTGTTTACTTGTCTTTCTTTTAACATGAGGGAACATACACATTAACCGACATAGACCATGTGAGCTAAACATGGAATCCGGTTTCTTCCACACACCAAAAAGAGGTGGTCCTACCGGACAAAGTAGAACCGAACATGACGTAGCTTTCTAGGTGAATCCACTAGCTAGTATCCTATGGTGGCAGCATAGTTAAAGAACTAGGAGATGTATTAGAGACCCATAGTTCAACATTACATGGCAGCCTCAATCTCATGAGAATCTTTGTGAACCTACCTTCCCGCTGGGGAAGGGACACTTCCATATCTAGTTCATCGGTGCTTAGCTTAAGTCCCTTTTCCTGAAATAACCTTTAAATTTTCTTTTATCAAAAAATTATCATAGGTCATAGGAAATTATCTCCTTTTATAACATCATCATGATCTCTTTTAGATTAGATTAGAATTTTCCTTTCATCGTAACCCTTCATACGTGAGATTTACATGGCATAATCATCTTGTGTAAAGCACACAAGAGAGTATTATAACTTGCATATTCATATTCTTATCATTATATCACAATTTACATGTTCATAGACAGCATATTCACATAGTAACATCATACATACTTTCATAACATAGCACCATGACTAATAGGCTAGCATAAACATCGTGGAGTAATCACAATTTTAGAAGACTAACCTCTTGCGTCCAAGAATCTTATTCATCGTGCAATATTCATAATCTTACATAGTGAAATACTCAATGACATAATCAAGAACAACTTATAAAATCATGTACAAGATCAATTCATAACATAGGAGAAAGTAAACGGGCAATAAAAGGGTTCATTGAAACCTTAAATTCTAACCCTAACGTTTTCATATTATCAAACTCTACAAACAACCCATTCGAGACCATCACATAGAGAAAGATCATGTATCAAATGTTATTCAAACATTATCAATCAATTATTCAACAATTCATGCAAAATTATATATAGAAAACATTTATTTTTCATTGAAAAACATAAATCTAGAGTTAGGAAGAAAATCCGTTTTGTAGAGTAAAAACCCTAGTATTTGAAGTTCTTGAAAACTTATCTTGAAAGGACCTCTTGGGTAAAGGAATCCCAAGAGTGAAAACCCATACCTTATAGATGAATAATCCACGAAATCTTGGTTGGAAACTTCGAAACCTTCGTCCTATTCCTTAAGCTTTTCTAGTTCTTCAATGGAGTTTGGAAAAGAGAGCGTTCTTGAGAGATTAAGAGAATTTCATTTGATTCTGACTTGGGTCATGTAATTGTAGTCTAAAACTGACCTAATATCAATATATAGAAGTCCCAAGTATTACCCTAAATACCATCCACTTAAATTACCAAAACACCCCTCCTAAATTGACTACAACTAGGAGAACATTTGACTAAGGGTTTTGGGTTTGACTAGGAATTAAATTAATTAATTAAGTTGATAATTTAATTAATTAAGGGAACCTAGGGTAATTACTAAAGTTCCCCTAAGTCATTAGGACCATAACAAACACCTTTGGACCATCCTAGGTTAGGTACTAGGATGTTTATTTATTTAGTTATTCGGTTAGTGTACCCGGCTAGGTCTTAGGTTTTTTGGCACACTAGTTAGGTAATTTTAGTTAGTCCTAGGTTATTTAGTTAGTTAGGGAAGTTAGTTAGGACCTAGAATTAGCTAGGGAGCTCGGCCCTAGATGGTTTGGTCCGACACGAGCCTGCCCCCTAATCACCATAACCGAATTCGGTTGGGCTTTTCTCTCGGCCGTTGGTAGTACATGTGCTTGCACATGTGTTGCGTGAACTTTCCCTAACCTTGCACTCTGGAAAGTTCACTTCTTATCTAAGGATCCTCACTATGTCCTTAGGCACTGCTTAATCTACATGGTCATTTTAAATGGTCATGTGCTATGATACATAGGCTTGTAACTTGGATGTCTAGTACCTAATGTGTGTATGTGAAGAATACTGTATTTTAGCTTAGGGTCTTAATTGCAGGTACATTTCCTAAACAAGCTTGGATTGGAGCATTTGGACATCAAGTTGTATTTTCATTTACTTGTGAATACATACAAAAAATATTGGCTAACACCCTTAAGCCAATATTCTCTAACATGCCCAATATTACTAAATATTCGACAATGGGATGCCTATATACCTCAATACCTATTCTTAAGACCTAAGAGGCTCTTCACTAGACAAGTACATTTTCTGGGAATATCATTTTAAGCATCATTAAATAGATTAAGCTCTAGTCTAAGTCATGAAATTTTCGGAGTGTTACAAAGTCGGTCATACCGGCCAGTCTTGATTAGTTTCTAGAAGAACAATAGCTACAGAAAGAACATGATATTAATAATCTACCAAACTGCAAGCAGGTAAAGAGGAAGTCGGTCATACTAGCTACTAGTCAAGATCAGTTTTAAAAAAAAACAAGCGACACACATAGCTGATGAAA
The DNA here is from genome assembly GCA_016801875.1 of Solanum sitiens. Classification (NCBI taxonomy): domain Eukaryota; kingdom Viridiplantae; phylum Streptophyta; class Magnoliopsida; order Solanales; family Solanaceae; genus Solanum; species Solanum sitiens. The sequence goes on along the minus strand of JABWTJ010000220.1, from coordinate 396,020 downwards.
CAAAAACTGATAACCGCAAAGTAGTTGATGATCTTGTGGATCAAGAAGAAATCGACAGGGATGAGTGTGCTACAGATGAGGAAATTGGCATTGATTGTAGTACAAAAGGTATGTCTTAAGCTTTATAAGATATATTACTTATATATAAGAAATTTCTTATTTCTTACTATTAAATAAATCTAGGTATATTGGAGCCGAAAAAAATCCGAGGAAAAACAACATGTAAGGATATTCACGCAAGAAATTTTGAAGAAAGAAAGGAGGTGACATTTGATAAAGGACAAGCAGTGGGACCAGATGGTAAGATAGTGTCTGAATTAACAAACTTTATAAGAACAATTTCAAGGAATCCAAGATTCATCAACTTGATGTACACTAGTTTGCATGCAGTGCCAAAAGATACTAAAAAACGCATGTGGGAATATATCAATGTAAGAATAATCAATTTTGATATTGTATATTCTATTGTTTATTTTTACGGACTGAAACTAAATATATTTTATTTTGCATAGTCCAAATTTATGATTTGAATAGAAGGAAAGAATTGAGTGATGACTGGTTTTCGTGATGCTTGGATGCGACACAAGCAAAAAATCAAAGAGAGATTTTTTGATAAAAATAGTACCGTTGAGGATATGCTATCAAAATGTCATGCTGACATTTCAAAAGATGAATTTCGTCAATTGATCGAGTACTGACAACTCTGAACTTTTCAAGTAAGGCTAAAATAGTGCATTTCTACTCTTTAACTTATTTTGGATCATATCTATTCTATTTTGTTTTATTTATTAATTCAAACATCTCTTTTTATTTAATTATAGGCCATGTGTTAGTGGAATTCTCAAAACACGAAAAAGCAAAAAAGAAGGCATCGAATAGGACCTATTAGTTTTGCAAGAGTACGCGTGGCATTTGTAATAATTATCTTTTTGAACTATTTCTTTCTAACCACTGTCCGTTGTATCATCTTCGGCCATACAATTTTAGTCCATTTGCATTCCTCAAGTAGATGGATTGTGGTCTCAATAACCTTTAACCCACAAAGACTCCTTTAACTATTGATATGTTTTTTAAATTTCTTTTGATATAATTTGTAGCGTGCAACCAAAGAAAACAATGAGGAACCATCAAAGTCTTAAATGTTTATTGCAACTCGTATAAAAAGGGGAAAGGAAATTCAAGCCGATACACAAGTCGCAATAGCAAGTTTTTTAAATTTAATTAATGATGAATATAATTCAGGTTTAAATGTTATATATAGGTGGGAGGCCTATAATTTTATTTTAATATGCTTGAGTCGCTCCACATTTTGCTTGGAAGGGATGTCAATTGAACTAAACTTAACGAACCATAAACTCAATTAATCTGGAAAGACATTAGAAGCATTTGAATTTAATATGGATGTCAATTTTATTCAATAGGCTGAACTTCAAAATTGCCAAAATTCTGGGGAAACTGCAGATGATGCTTTTACGGCATTGTTTGGAAAGGAGCAACCTGATTGATAAAGGTGCTATGGTAGATCATCGACAACAAGTTCTTTAAAGAAAGATGAGGAATATAACAAGTTGAAACATGCCAATAAAATAAGTTCTCTAAAGTAAGAAATGAATGAAATGAGAGAAGAAATGCGATTTCTTTAGTCAAGTGCTTTTAAACAACGCTGGATTGAATGTTCGAGGTATGCCAGGGTGTGTTGGATCTTACATTGCTTCACCTATTGATGCGGAAAGTGCACAAGCTATAAAAGGCAAAAATCCTCTACAATCTTCTGGGTCAACTCATCCGATTCTTTAAAAGGTATTTAGTTCTTTTTAAAATGATCTTCTTTAGAACAATAAGTTAGCAAATTACTATCCTAAAGATCAATATAATATGTGATTGTAAATTTGTGATAGTTGGCTAATTAGTCCTCTTAGTTTCTCCGAAATTCTTATTTGTGGTAGTTGGCCTATTGATGCAATTAATTTGCAATCTTTCTAACTTCATGTTTGAATCATTCAAAGTAGGTCTAGTTTTTGCATGACTGATCTGAAATTTATATTGAGAAATCTCTGAATTTCAATTTCTCTATACAAAAGCCTAAGTTCATTGCGGTCCTTGAATCTACTATTTGTATAGTGGGTTAAATGCTTATATCTGTCATTTTTTTACAACTTATGAAGATATGAGTTTTTTTCGAAGTAGTACAAATAGTAGTATGGGTTTATTCCCACTGTTGAGTATTGCAATACATTTATGAGCGTGTTTCTTAGTTTTGATAGGGTAGATGTTCCATTGGATTTTTATAAGAAGATCTGTACAAATACCAGTATAGGTTTGTTCCAACTGTATAACCAGGTTGGTAATTCTGAAATGGTAAGTAGGCTTTTCGAGGAGATGGCAAACAATGGATTGATGGCTGAATTGGGCGTCCCTTTTGGAATCCATGCAAAGGGTATTTTCGATGGTTTAGTGCCTACTGCACAAATATAGATTGAACATCGTAAAATATGTTTAGAAATTTCTGAAACACTCTAATTTAAACCTACACATATTGATCAACTCATAGCATTTTCCTTCTACTTGGCTACTTTTCCACCAGCAATCATATTTGACATTGTATATATATTCTAGTCTGACAGGTATCCTACAATAATATGAAAATGAAGTAAAAGCAGAAAAAGAGATCTTTTCGAACATCTAGGTTGCAAAGGTATGTGATTAGTTTATTGCTATCAAGTTATATCCTAGTGAATTAGGTTCCTCTCTTGATACTTGAAATAAGTGCATTGTCTCGCATATATACAAATCTCAATTAAAATTTTGTTACACTTTGCCTCGCTTTGATGAATATTAAGTAAGTCTGAACTTGTTTCATATTCTCGATATGGTTTTGAATATTGTTGAATGCTGGCGAAACACTCTAAATGAGGCTGAGTTTTCTCTTTTAGTTGTTGTTAGTGGCTTTGGTTTGAATTGATCTAAGGTTTTTCTTCTCTTGTTTGACTCTTGATCTTGCTTGTTTGGTAATGTTGTAGTCTAGTTTTTGCTATGTGACATTTTGTTTCCAGTTTTAATTATGTTCTGGGTGTTAGCTGTTAAGATTCGAAATGGGGGTCTAATGTGATACATATGTGTTTAGATGATTTCATGAGTTATCATACTGTCGACTTAAGTCCTTTGTTGTTCTGTATCTAAAGTTGGTATTTCTCTACTACTCTATTCGAGTGATGAGCCTTCAATATATACCAAATGCAATTTGCTAATTTATTGTTTTCTATAACTTCCAGATGCAATCTGGAATCTGCAATCTGTAGATTTATTGTTTTCTGGAACTTCTAGATGCAATCTGGAATCTGCAATCTGCAATTTGCAGATTTATTGTTTTTTGTAACTTCTAGATTCAATCTGCATTCTGTAATATGCTGATTTTTGGTTTTCTGCAACTACTGCAATCTACAATCTTTTTTTTATTCTATAAACTACAGCAATCAAGAAAAATGCCAAATCATTAGCAAATTGATTCTTCATTTGTCTTCCCATTAAGATGATTTGGATTCTTAAGGCTAGATGGCAATTTTTTTTCTTTTATTTGTGTGTTATAGGATGGAGGAACTAGGAAATTATATAGCTTAACTAAGAAGGTGATTAGATGATCTGGATGTTATCAAAGTTCCAAGAATGTTGTTTTTGATCCCTTTTGTTAGAACATTGAAAATTTAACTAGATAAAAATTTTAAAGTTGAAATATATATGTTGTTGGCCTAACAAATATTGTTTATTAATTAATAGTTATGTATACTTTTGATTCTTTGAGCACAACTTAAAATTCTCATTATTGGACCATATATGCATACTTTGAATCACCAAGAATGATAATATAAACTACTGCAATCTGGACTTCTTGCCTCTTCAATAAATGTTGCGATATAAAACTTCGTGCCTCTTCTATAACTGTCGCAATCTGATTTGTGTAGGGAAATGGAGGTGAATAAATTTGAAGTGGATGATGAAGAGTTTTTGAACTATTGTATAAGTTTGAATATATTATGTAACATTTTGAAATACCGAGGTCATGTGATAAGACTTAAATGGTCTCCTTAGGATCTAAACCAGTGTCCCTAGCCAATTAGGCATATTTGGAGTCTTTGAAGTGGTGTTGGAACCGAAACTCTTAAATGTCCGGCAAATTGGTTCATAAGAGGGCAAGAGTGTCCTTTTGATTTAACCAAGTTAAAGAGTCGGAATTTGGTAAACAGTTGTAACCATTGGTGTGGAATATTGTGTGGGATGGTATCATGCTGGAAAAGTCAGGGTACGACTCCCCACGAACCAAACAAGGACCCTCGAGGAGGACCCCTGAAGCAGCAGGGCATGACGGACCCCATGGCGGGTCGTCACAGGCGCGACGGGGCGTCGAAGCCTCCGTTATGCCAGCCTTAGCGCTTGGGGAGAAATCCTCCGCCTGCACAAGTCTTTGACCAACGTGATGGATGTGCAGGACGGAGGGATGTCAGTCCGTCACGCCCACGATGGACCGTCGTCGGGGATCCGTCGTGGAAGGTCTGTGGCAGTTTGGGAAAAGTTAGTTTTTAGTTAGTTAATTAATTAAGTGACTTAGGGGTAATTAGGGGTTTAATAGAGACTAATTAAGTTACTTAAGACCCTACTATAAATACCCCAACCCTCATTAGGCTAATCATTCTCTCAAAAAGAAAACTCTCTTCCTTCTCTCTACTTTCTCTCTCTATTGGAAGACTCCATTGGAGATCAATTTGGGCAGATCATTGGGGGCTGGATTAGCACAAAATTCACCATCAAAACGTCATCAAGCCTTAAGGTATGGGATCTAATTCACCTTTGAGATTCTTTCCTCAAAGGGTTCCTTCAAAGCTTTTTCCAAAAAGTAGAGTTTCTATTGGGTTTCATCCAAATCCGAATTTGATCATGTGAATTGAGTTAATTAGGTATTCCTTGGGTTAGAATGAATAGATTATCATGAATTGTAACTTGATATTGGTTAATTAATGTAGTTTGATCTAGATTGTGGGTGATGACCCCTAACCCTTAACCCTAAATGTAGAATTGATACGAATTAGGTTGTGTTTGATTGATCTCATATTTAGTTAAATGGTCTTTAATGATTGATATTGCATTGATTATGGATCTATTATGATGAATTAAAGTTCTTCACACCTATGTTCTTGAATATTGAATTTAAGTTAAGAAGATACACTTGAGATCATGTTACTAAGCTTTGATGTAGTATTGCTTCATAGTATAGTGCTTCTTTTTGGTTAGTTCTCGTGATTTGTTATTGAAATTCATTGATGTGATGATCTAAGATTGGTTGATCTATGGGTTGATGGTAATGCCCTTTATTGATGGATTATGGAGGAGTATGGGTAAGTCTTGATGATCCTAGCCTTTACTTCAAATTATGGTTAATTGTCATCAAGTGATAATGTTATGTTGAAGTATGCTTTGATTGATGTGATAAGTTGATATGATACATGAATTGATATGCTTAGGTTGGTTGTGAGGTTGCTAGGTGTAATGTAATATAGGGAAGTTGTACGATGTGCCCTATTATGATGAGTTGTACGAGGGTTGACTTCACCTATATGAATTGTTAATGAAAGGACTAATTCTCATACAATTCTTATTGAGCTATAATGATGATTATACGAGGGATTGACCCTCCTATCTAATTAAATTGAGAAAATTAATAAAGACTAAAGATTTCTCTAAATGGGGACTTAGCTTAGCACCGAGCGAACTTGACAATGGGAGGTGATGACTTGTCCCTAGAAAGGAAAGATTCATCCTAGAAGTTGCCCATGTGACGATAACTCCCATGTATGAGGGATGTGTCACTTTAAGGGATTCCATGAGGAGCGGCCCATATTACCAAATGGTATAAATAGGGATATGTACCTCTTAGTTCTTGAACTATGTTGCCACCATAGGATACTAACTAGTGGATCCACCTAGATAGCTATGTTTACATTAGGTTCTACCTTGGCCGGTAGACCACCTTCCATCGGTGTAAGGTTTCACTATACCGGATTCCACATTCGATTATGTGGTCTATGTCGGTTAAGGCAAATGTTCCCTAAACTAAAATGAATGAATAAGGTATAGGCCAATCAAAGTAACTTCAGAGGTTGGCTATAGCTTAGGTAGGGGTATGGGACTCTACCTACGCCTTGCACTAGTTTTCCTTGATAGGAACTTTGAGAGGTCAATATTATATATGTAAAGCGATGGTATAATGTAAATGGTTTGTATGTTGAATAACATGCTTATGAATATAATGTTGTTGTCTTTGCTTGAAGAAGGACGTATTATGATATGAAGAGTATGTTGGTAAGCAAATTGCTAATTGTAGTCTTGGTAGGATACTTGATTGAGTAGGAGACATGGTAATTTTACTTGATCATTGCACTTGTGACTTATTGAAGGTTATCATTAGTATACTTTGCTTTGCTATGGTTTAATTGCATATGTAGTCTATTATGTTTTCATAAATGTCCCTTTTTAATTATATTTGATTGGTAATTGTATATGAGATTCCATACTTAGTACATGTGGAGTACTAATCCCTTTTCTTTCCCTTTTCCCAAACATTTTAGGTTCGGGTCGTTGAGCTTGATCCAAATTGCTAGGAAGGAAGACTTGGGTATTTTGCCATCCAAGTGGTAGGTCCTCACTCTCTCGAGGACGTGGCCGATATCTCTCTTTTATGATGTGTAGTTACTATGATTCTATGTTGACTCTGTTATTCTCTTGAGACGATGTAGTAAACAGCCTATATGCGGCTTCTTTCATTTGATGTAGGGCTATGCCCAAGACTTATTGTAATCGATAGATGGTTTATGAGATGAGACGGTTTTATGACTATTATTTTCTAAATATATAAGTGTATGAAATAAAAGTAGAAGACTAAGTAATCTTCGTATATGAACAAGTCTATGTATACTTGATATATATATAATGATGTGTATGTAGAGGTCTATGTAAACCTCCGGGTAGTTTTAGATAAAACGTTTTTAATTCTTCTGATTTTTAGTCGATGAATGCTATGACGAAGCTAAGAGGCTTGTCTTAGTCCTCCGAGAGGACGATGATGCCGGTTACGTCTAGGGGGTAAACCCGGATGTGACATATTATATTTGATTTTGTGAAATATATTCATTGGTGGAATATATTGAACTGTTGTAAGAGTACTTTTTGAACTATTGTGTACACATTTTAGAATATTGTTTTATAAGTATGCGTATGTACACAACACATATTAGATTTTGAAGTTTATGGAAAATCTATAAATTTGAATTACTTATTAGCTAATTTAATGCTTGAGGTTATTTATTGCAAAATAATATTGGTGTATTTTAATTAGAAATTGTGGCATATAAATATTTTATGGCAAAAATAATATTACCTCACCTAAAAAGTGTAGCCATAAGACTGTAAATTGTGTATGCACATGGTCAAAGACTACACGTCAAAGTATTGACATATATTAGATAAAAAAGGCAACACTTCCTAATTGTGGGCAATATGGTAGCAAGGCCACGCTTAAAACTATAGCTGATAAGGAAACACTTTTAAGTGTAGCTGCAAAGTGTGGCCTTTTTTCCTATTAGGCTACGCTTGAAAAAGTAGCTGATAAGGCAACACTTTTAAGTGTAGCTGTAAAGTGTGGCCTTTTGCCTATTAGGCTACGCTTGAAAGTGTAGCTGATAAGGCAACACTTTTAAGTGTAGCTGCAAAGCGTGGTCTTTTTGCCTTTAAGGCTACTCTTAAAAGTGTAGCTGATTAAGCGTAGCTGCAAAAGCGTGGCCTTTTTGCCTTTTGGCAACACTTTTAAGTGTAGCTGATTGCTTAGACTCTAAGTTTACGGGGCTTTCAGCCACCCCTGAAAAAGTGTGGCTTAAAATAAAAAATAGAGGCCTTTTATCAAAGGTCACACTTTTTCATAGTTTAGGCCACATTTTTCCTTGGGTGGTTGTAGACACAAAATGTTGTAGTGACGCTAGTACCTCATTGAACTAGTTTTCGGACGTCATGGACTTATATTCATTAAAAGGAACCTTAAAATAGTGTCTAGACCTTATGAAACTTATCTTAGGCTCTAGAACACGTTTTAGATTTTCGAACTGTTACAGATAACCTTAGTAAGGAGAATGTCATATTATATGTTATGTGATTTTGTGTCTTGTAAGTGTATGTATCTCATCATAGGTAGTCCCAAGGATCATTTAGGTGTGGTTAGAGAGGGTTTATGGGCGGTCTCTCTTTGTCTTACTTAAGTGAGTCTTACGATAGCCTTTAGTGAGAATGTTGTATGCAAAGTGAGTTCCCTGTAACATGGATTTCAGTTCACTGTATCACTAAAAGGGTTCACTGTAAAAGTTTTGAGTTCACTGTTATGTTCCTAAAAATATGGTGAAATGTTTATATGTTATCTTATGTGTTTCTAAGGTATTAAATGTTGTTCTTATGCTTATACTATGATGTTTAAAACAAAAAGATCATATTTCAATTAAATGTCCGTTATCATGATTTTTATGCATTAAGCCATACTTAGTACATTTGTTTGTACTAATTCCATATTTTATATATCTCTAAAGTGATTCATAGGTGAAGGTTCTATTGGAAGAAAAGTCTAGATTATAGGATCTTTCAAGCAAGTTTGAAGTATGTCCTCATTTGACTCGAGGGCATAGATGTCTTTAGAGTTCTTTTATTAAAGCATTGTAATAGACTTAATAGTACTATATATCAATTGTATGGGCCGTGTCACAAGTATATTTTGAGTCTTAGATTTGATGACATTATACTTACTATTTTCTTTGGCTATATGAAAGATATTTTGAAAGACTATTTGACTGTTTGTGAAAAGTTTTAATGCCGCACTACTTTTCATATATGTTTATGCAATGAATGATACAAAAGGGCTTGTACAAGACCTCCGAGAGGTCAAGTACGCCGTGCCACCATGTATGAATGCCCTAACTTCTAGGGTATAGGTCTGGGTCATGACAAGCTTGGTATCAGATCATAGGTTATGGGAGTGGTCTTAGGAATCCAAAAGTCTCATCAAGTCAGGTCTAGTAGAGTCTTGACCATCGGTGTAGGTTGCGACACATCTATCGGTGAGAGTCTATAAGACGATAGAGTTTCTCTTTTTTTCTACTCCTATGTCGTGCCAAATAGATTTAGAAGTAATGAGTGTTCTTTCTTATTGTTTTTCTTGTATTATAGGAGATTAATACGGGGAGGACATCGGCTAGGAGAGTTGAGGAGAATGATGTGAATGAGGATATTCCTCCTCAAGTTGAAGAAGTTGAGCAAGTTCTTCAAAATGCTCAAGGGGCTAGAGATGCTCAAGTCCCTATTATTGAAGGAGGTAATGACGTTCTGGTGGTTCCCTCGGAAATGACTAATGGGGAGATTAATGAGGATTTACTTCTTTTAGACCGAGCCTTGAATCCCCATGTGAATAGGGGTATTGCGCCTAGAGTGAATGTGTCACATCCGGGGAGCACCCCCTAGACGTAACTGTCACGACCCGGATTCTAGAATCCGAATCGCGATAGGCGTCGTTAACTTCTAAGAGGTCGCAGATAAGCCTCTTCTTAACTTTCATTACAATTATATAGTTAAATTTGTGGAAAATTTAAAAATTTCAAAGCATAATGAAGTGTACATAGACTTAATATAATTACTACATATTCTAATCATCTCAACTCAACAACCATCTACAATCTATTACACAATTCAAATGAAAGAATCCATATATATATCGTAATAGTTTGGCAAAACGGCCTTAATACAAAGCTTTGAATAAAATATCAGAAATGAAACGCTAGGGACAACATCCACTAGTTATGTATAAAGTACTAAGCTATAAATATAGATGTAACATCCTCGAACTCAAGAGTACCTACCAAAGTCTGTAGATCGCTAAGCCCAAACCGCTTCAATGAGTCTAGAACCTTCTCTCTGACCTGCACCTATACAAATAGTAATAGTATAGGGTTAGTACACACTTGTACTAAGTATGGGTGTATGCACACATACACATAAGGACAATGCATGATCAAGGATAGCTCTTCCTAAAGCAACATGCCATTTCTGGAAAGTGAAGTCACTAGACTTTCTCAATTCGTTATTTGTAATTCATTGTGTGAATATGACCTATTTTAATGCATTCAAAGCACACAACTAATTTTCTATATGAACATAAGACCTTGGAATCATGAACATAATTTTATGACAACTCGAACGAAAAATTATAAATTTGCTCCCTCGAGGCTGAGAACACCATTTTCCATACTTAGTTTATTTTTCAGTATTTTCTTCTTTTTGTTGTCTAGTTCAAAGATCTCCTTTGATCCCATGTTTTACTTAAAAGTGCAATGATTCATTATAGTCTCATACCTACAATGAATCAAGTAAGTAATCCAAAGAACTAAGGAAATGATTTAACTACAAATGGGCATGTACTCTTATTAAGCCAATCTTTATTGGTTATGCCTATTATTTGATTCTTTGCATAACATAAGAAGTCATTATAGGCCAATCTAATTTGTCTATGATCATTTGCATAATATAAGAAGTCATTATAAGCCAATCTCATTTGGCTTTGGTCATTTTCATAATACAAGAAATCATTTTGGCTATGCCCCTTTACTTGTTGAAAACTTCATTCTTATCAAACATTGATGATTGATATTCTTAAACTCTTGCTTTTTTAGTTCACTTTGAACTTACATCTTGTAACGTTCAGGAAAATTACATGTCTAATGAAGATCCCAGTATGTCCTTAAGAAAGCCTATTAGGGGTACATAGACACCCCAATGCCCAATATTGAGAAATATTAGGCATAGTATAGAAAAATTGGCTAAGAGATATTAGCCAATTTTCTATATACGAATATAAAATATACTTTTTGGGTTGCCATACCCCAATCCAAGATTGACGTTTAAGAAATGTACCTGCAATGAAGACCCTAAGCTAATAAAATATATTTCGTCCAACTCACAAAAGGTATGAGGCATCCAAGTGTCAAGCCTAGATACCATGGCACATGATCAATTAAAATGATCATGTAGATTAAGAAGTGCCCAAGGACATGGTGAGGGTCCTTGGGACAATAAGTAAATATTCCAAATGGGACATCAAGAATAGTTAGTTAGGAAAGTATAACCAACCCATGTGCAAGCACATGGGCAAAGTATGTGGGAACCGGCCGAGAGGGGGACCACGCGACATGCTAACCGAATTCGGTTAGGTGGTTAGGGGCATATGTACGGATGGATCCATCCAGGTGGGGCCGGGATTCCTAACCAACTCAACACCCTAACTAACTTAACCAACTAGCTAACTAACCTAGGATCAATCAAAAATTACCAGCCAAGGGACCCGACAACCTAAGACCTAGTCGTGTGACACCTAACTAACTTAGGGGCAACCTAGTACCTAACCTAGGATGGTCCAAAGTTGTTAGTTGTTGTCCTAGTGACTTAGGAGTGTTTTGGTAATTTCTTTAAGTCCCATATTGAATTAATTAAGACATCAAATTAATTAAATTAAGCCTTGGTCAGCCAGACACTTAGTCAAAATTTCAATCGGCTAAGTCAATGGTCCTCCTATGTCTAGTCAACTTAGGAAGGGCGTTTTAGTAATTAACTAAGTAGTTATGTAATTAAATTAATTAAGTCTTAAGTTTTATAATTAAAGATCAGTTCCTAAACCTATAATTCACGATCAAATATTGAGAACTCACGACGCTAAGGTAGTAGAACGTAAACAGCAAGAACGTAGAACGCTAAAGTCTCTCTTAGGCGATTTCAAAGTACTTTTCAAGGATTTCGTGTAGAGTGATTGTCGTAGATTCGAATATACATAAGGTATGAGTTTCTCTCCTGGAATTCTTTCTCCAAGAGTACTTTCCATCGTCGTAATTCATGAAATCTCCAAAACTAGGGTTGTTCCCAAAGTTCTCGTCGAACTTCCTTTCCCTAGTATACTTATTACGATTTCAATGTCGAATATGTTAGAAATCATGTTGTTGGTATGTGGTGCTGGCTGATTTTATGTGTAATGTTCTTGAATGATGAATGTCACATGAACCTATGAACTTAAGATCGTATGAAGCTAATGTTTACAACGTGAATTACGAATTGATCATATGTTAGTTACGTCCGTAAAGGTCAAGTGTTGATGTGTGTGTGACGAATGTTGACTTGCTATTTTGTAACGTTATGAAGATGCTAAAGTCATCAAATGTTAATATGATGCTGTACAATATCTCTTAAAAATGTTACCCTAAAGTCATGAACTAAGATTGGCTTAAAAGACAACTATCAAAATCACATCTTGAATGAATTGGCTATCTGATTCCATTAAAATTGGCTAACACTGCTTGGTCAAAACGAATGTATTCTAATGGCTAGGAGCTTATGTAATTAATTGAAAGATTGGCTAAGGGTTCATACATATGGCAATTTAAATTTGAACATACGTAAAATTGGCTTATGCCAACAAAAATGGTTTGCTAGTTTAACATCCCAAACGTTGAGGCCAATACTAATCATACCCCAATCTTGTGTAGTTAGAGTATCAAATGATATTACAAGCAGTTCTAAAGTAACATCAATGAATCCATAACCAAAGGCATGACATTCATTGGGACAACTCCCAACATGCTCTACAAGAATGAACCATGAAAATATGTAACTCGTTGAAAGAAGTGCTCATCATCCACAAACGATGAAATGAAGCTACTACATTAAAGTAAAGAAGTAAGTGAGTTTACAACATAATTAAAGGGGTTTAAATTAAGTAAGTGACCAGAATGGGGTGCTAAAGAAAGTGAGACAAGTCTTACTTACACCTAAGCTACTATGTTAAAAGAATACTCACAAATGAAGGTGTTAGAATGTGTGAGACTAGTCTCATTAACACCTAAGGATGATATGTAATGACAATTCACATTCATCAATGTAAATTAAGGATGATATGTAAGGACAATTCACATTCACCAATGTAAAGTAAGGATGATATGTAAGGACAATTCACATTTCATCAATGTAAAGTAAGGATGACAAGTTATCAAAGGAGTAAGTAAATCTCAATCTAGAAGTAAGCTTCCATAATGTTTGAGTCAACTCTAAAAGATAATGAAGATAATGAGAGTGAGCACAACACCGATAGACTAGTTATGAGCATGTGCTTGCACGTGTAAGTCTCATGCGACGAGGCTACCACCGAGGTGGATAAGTAGTCTCATTAAGTCCCTAGTCTTCGAACTATTCTAGCCAATAAAGGAACTAGCCAGTGGTTTCCACCTAAGCGAGCTAGGCATGTACGGTTTCACCTTGCTCGGTGATTCCATCCCTTTTCGGTGTGGGGCAGACACATGATTCATGTTTAGATCACATGATCTATGTCAGTTAATTCTCATGATATGTTCTTGGTTCACTATAGCCGTGAACCACTCTTTTTCGGTGTGGAGTGATCTTGAGATGGATTCTTCTTAGCCGGGGATCACCCCTTTTCGGTGTGGGATAGACACTGGATTCAATGAGTAGCTCACATGGTCTAGATTCACTTTAACCAGTGAATTACCTCTTTTTAGTGTGGGGGAGACACTAGATTTCATGTTAAGCTCGCATGATCTTATTCCTAATGATGTCACTATGAAAGTGAGAATGATGATGATTATGAAACGTATGTTTAAAGTGAGCAATGAAAAAGAGCTTAAGAATGTCAAGTGCCAATATCACACTCATGAAGTTTCAGCAAATAATGGGCAAATCCAAATAAGATTGGCTTATAATGACTTCTTATATGATGCCAATAAAGGGGAGTAGAAACGTAAGGTTAAATAAATACCTCATCTTCCCTAAGATTAAAGTAATGAAATAAATGTCATGACCAATATAGAAAAGCTTATGAAATGCAATGAATCCATAGTGTAAAGAATGACTCACTATAAGGTAGTGAAATCATTCATTAGTCCTTGGATTACTTACATCGATTCATTGTGGGTATGGGACTACAATGAATCATTGCACTTGTAAGTAAAACATAGGACCAAAGGAATTATTAAACTACACTACAAGAAGAAGAAAAAGACTGAAAAATAATCTAAGTATGGAAATCGGAGCTCTTGAGTTTGGAGTATCAAATTTTCATATCTTCGCTCGAGTTGTTCTAAAATTATGTTGATGATACTAATGTCTTGTAATCATATAGAAAATGAGTTATGTGCTTTTAATGCATTAAAATACATCATATTCATACCACAATTCACAAATAACGAATTAGGAAAGTCTAGTGATGATACTTTCCAGAAATGGCATGTTGCTTTGGAAGAGCTTTCATTGATCATGTATAGCCTTATGTGTATATGTGCATACACCCATACTTAGTACGCGTGGTGTACTAACCCCCTACAATTTACTAGTTTATAGGTGCAGGTCAGAGAGTAGATTGACGGCACTTGCAGCGGTTTGGACTTCATCGTTTCTCCATACCATTTGGTAGGTCCTCTTGATTTCGAGGATTCTACACGTATTAGTCCAGCTTTAGATATAGACATAGCTAGTGGATGTTGTCCCTAGAGTTTCTTTCATATTTCATTTTGAACCTTTTGATGTAAGGCCGTGTTTGGCACACTATTTACGATATATTTATCTTTAGTTTCGAATTGATTCTTTATGTTAGATAATTGTTTTCTTTATGTTGAGCTTAGTATATGATTTAAAGATGTAAGACTATATGAAGTCTAAGTAAACTTCATATATATAAAAAGTTTTAAATTTTCCGCAAATTTAACTAGATGAATGTGATGAATGCAAGATAAGGCTTGTCTGCGACTTCTTAGAGGTCAACGACGCCGGTGGCGATTCGGATTCCAGAATCCGGGTCATTACAAACTTGGTAACAGAGTATGATGTTAAATTACCTAGGATCTAAAGCTCAACACAACCACGTTACGTACTTTATAGCTTATGGTTGTGAAGCGCACCACAATCATGACTTAGAGACTACGCGATGATACGAAATTCTCCCTTCTTCTACTCTTTATTGTGCCATGTAAAGTTGTGACATGTTATGTTATTTTGAGAATATAACTCTTTTTTTGTGTATATGTGTAGAAAATGAACACAAGGAGGAATGCCGTGAGAAGAGTTGAGGAAGCAGATGCGGAAAGGAATCAAGCTCTTCCTTAAGCCCCAACTGCTGCTAAACAAGTGCCTGTCAAACCAGATGGATTGACGGATGGTGAAGTGAGGAATGCTTTGCTGCAGAGGGCACATACCATCACCACTCAGGCTCAAGCCATCACGGCTCAAGCCGCGAGAGAGGGTGCTCCCAGAGAGAACCCGCATGATAGTACCATGATTAGCCAGCTGAGGGACTTCACCAGTATAAATCCCCCAGTGTACTACGGGTCCAAGGCCAGGGAGGATCCTCAGGAGTTCGTAGATGAGATCCACAAGATTCTGTGTGCCATGGGAGTTGATGAGGAGGCAAAGGCTGAGTTGACTGCATATCAACTCAAGGATGTGGCGCAGGTTTGGTATCGAATGTGGGCTGATGGCCGAGCTAGATGAGATGTTCGCATCACTTGGGATGTTCTCAAGACTGCCTTTCTGGAGAGGTTCTTCCCAAGGGAGCACAGAGAAGCCAAGGCTCAAGAGTTCATCAACCTGAGACAGGGAGGTATGTCTATCGAGGAATATTCCTTGAAGTTTGTTAAACTTTCAAAGTATGCTTTGTCTCTGGTGGCAAATAGCATGGATGAAATGAGCAGAATTGTGACTGGCGTGTTGGAGGATCTAGTAGAAGATTGTCGGGCAGCCATGTTGCATGACAACATGGATTTGGGTAGATTAATGGTACATGCTCCGCAAGTGGAGGAGAGCCACCGCAAGAGGCGAATTCACGAAGGCAAGAAGCCTAAGGCGGCGGACCATTCTGGTTCTAGCTCGGGTAGGAGCTCATTTGAAGTCCAAAACAGGCCTAAGTTCAAGAATCACTCAGGTAACTTCGCTCCTTCAGGTAATTCAAGAGTTAAGGTGAATAAGTCTGGCTGCAGAAAGGGCAATGACCGTAACGTCCAGCGAACCAACAGGCCTTGTGGTAAGTGTGGGCGTTCGCATGGAGGTGCATGTTTGGTAGGTACTAACACTTTTTTGTGTGTCTGAAAAAGTGGACACATGGTCTGAGACTGTCCTCAAGTGAATAATCAAGTAAAGGTAAATGCTCAGCCTCGTCCGAATGCAAATGCTGCAGCCGAACCTCCCAAGAGGAACAGTTTCAATATGCTTAAAGGTAGAAAAGAGCAAGAGAGGTCAGCTGATGTAGTCACGGGTACGTTGCGTGTCTTTACTTTCCCTGTGTATGCATTATTAGATCCAGGATCCACTCTATCATTTGTCACTCCATTGATAGCTAGTAGATTTTATGTGCTTCCTAAAATCTTGCATGATCCAATTTTAGTAAGTACTCCCATAGGGGACGGCATTAGAGCCGAGAAAGTGTACAAAAATTGCCCAATTAAGGTCCTTGATATAGTCTTCACGCTGAGGTTTTAGTTTCCGAATGAGTTAGAACTGGAATTGGAAGGGCGTGGTTCAAGTCCTGTCGGCCAAATTGTTTCAAACTTAGAGGCCAATAAAATGATAGCTAAGGGGTATTTATACCACTTAGTTAGCGTCAATGGCTTAGATCAAGAAGTCCCTTCCATAGATGCTGTGCCAATAGTGATTGAGTTCCCAGATGTCTTTCCGGAGGATTTACGAGGAGTCCCTCCTGAATGTGAGATTGACTTTGGTGTTGATTTAGATCCCAACACCAAGCCAATTTATATTCCCCCGTATAGGATGGCACCAGCTGAACTCAAAGAGTTGAAGTTACAGTTAAAAGATCTACTTGATAAGGGCTTCATCCAGCCGAGCATATCCCCATGGGGTGCTCCAGTGTTGTTCGTATAGAAAAAGGATGAAACCCTTAGAATGTGCATCGATTATCGGCAACTCAACAAAGTCACTATAAAGAATAAGTACCCTCTTCCCAGAATCGACGTTCTATTTGACCAACTCCAAGGTTCAAGTTTATTTTCCAAGATAGACCTTCGGTCAGGCTACCATCAGCTTAGAGTGAGGCGAGAAGTCGTCCCTAAGACGGCTTTCGTACTAGATATGGGCACTATGAGTTTTAGGTCATGTCATTCGGTCTCACTAACGCACCAGCCGCATTTATGGACCTTATGAATAGGGTCTTTCGTGAGTACTTTGATTCCTTCATCATAGTATTCATAGATGACATTTTCACATACTCTAAGTCTAAAGAAGAGCATGACGTACACTTAAGAATTACATTGCAAGTACTCAGAGAACATCAGCTGTATGCAAAGTTCTGCAAATGTGAATCCTTGTTGAGATCAATGACCTTTCTTGGTCATGTTTTGATCGACCAAGGTGTTGAAGTTGATCCTTAGAAGGTTGAGGCGGTGAAGAATTGGCCGACACCCCTTACTCCAACAGATATTCAAAGCATTTTGGGTTTAGCCAATTATTATCGCAAGTTTGTGGAAGGGTTTTCCACTATTGTTGCACCATTGACCGCATTCACAAAGAAGAAGGCAAAGTTTGAGTGGTTCGAGAAATGTGAAAAGATTTTTCAAGAACTCAAGGACTGACTCACTTTGGACCCAGTGTTGATGTTGCCGAGAAGTGGTGTGGGGTACGTGGTATATTGTGATGCTTCCCGAGTAGGTTTGGGATGTGTTCTTATGCAGAATGGTAAGGTGATTGCATACGCATCAAGACAATTGAAAATCCATGAAAATAACTACCCTACTCACCGTCTTGAACTAGCCGCGGTTGTCTTTGTATTGAAGAGAGACATTATTTATATGGTGTACATGTTGATGTGTATACTGACCACAAGAGTCTTTAGTATGTATTCACGCAGAGGGAGTTGAATCTTCGTCAGAGGAGATGGCTAGAACTTTTCAAGAATTATGACATGAGTGTGTACTATCACCCAGGTAAGACCAACGTGGTGGCCGATGCATTGAGTGAGTATGGGTAGTGTTTCACATATTGATGATGAGAAGAAGGAGTTGGTTAAAGAGGTACACCAATTGGCAAGATTGGGGATACGGCTGACAGATGCACCAAAGGGGGGGGTGTTTCAGTTCACTCAAGTTCCGAATCCTCATTTGTTGTAGATGTTAAACCCAATAAACACCTTGAACCAGTAATCATGGAGTTGAAAGACTCGGTATTGAGTAAGTTGAAAGAGTCATTTTCGTTAGGTGGAGATGGCGTACTCAGATATCAGAACAGATTATGTGTGCCCAATGAGAATGATTTGAGGTCAAGTATTTTGGAAAAAGCTCATGGTTCCCGATATTCCATCCATCCAGGTGCCACCAAAATGTACCAAGACCTTAAAGAGGTCTATTGGTGGGAAGGAATGAAGAGATATATCTCTAAGTTCGTGGAGGAGTGTCCGAATTGCCAACAGGTTAAGGCTGAACAACTTAAGCCTGGAGGTCTCACTCAGACGATCGAGATCCCAACGTGGAAGTAGGAGGCTATCAATATGGATTTTGTGGTTGTTCTGCCAAAGACTAGGAAACTACATGATTACATTTGGGTTATTGTTCATAGAATGACCAAGTCCGCTCACTTTATACCTGTGAAGTCTACCTTCAAGGGCGAAGACGATGCCAAGCTTTATATAGATGAGATAGTGAGATGGCATGGGATTCCTCTATCTATTATTTTGGACAGAGGGGCCTAATTCATTTCTCATTTTTGGAAATCTTTCTAGAAAAGTTTGGGTACACAGGTGAAGGTTAATACTGCTTTCCATCCGGAGACAGATGGGCAAGCAGAGCGTACCATCCATACCCTTGAAGACATGTTGAGAACATGTGTTATTGACTTCAAGGGGAGTTGGGATGATCACTTTCCGCGGATAGAGTTCTCTTACAAATATAGCTACCATTCCAGTATTGGAATGGCACCTTTCGAAGCATTATATGGCCGAAGATGTAGATCTCAGTTTGGATGGTTCGAAGTAGGAGAATCATCCATCCTTGGTCCCGATATCGTGCATGAGGCTGTGGAGAAGGTGAAGATGATTAGGGATAGATTGGCTACTGCTTACAGTCGTCAGAAATTCTATGCAGATAACCGAAAGAGAGCTCTTGAGTTTGAGGTAGGTGATCAAGTCTACCTGAAGATATCACCCATGAAAGGGGTGATGAGGTTTGGTAAGAAAGGAAAGTTGAGTCCGAGGTATATAGGTCCTTATGAGATCTTGCATCGAGTGGGGAACGTTGCATACGAGCTGAAATTACCTCAAGACTTGGCTTCTGCTCATCCAGTGTTTCACGTTTCTATGCTTAAGAAATGTCTAGGCGATCCAGCATCCATCCTGCCTGTTGACGGGTTAGGAGTTGATGAACACCTTTCTTATGAAGAGGTTCCAGTCGAAATTTTAGATCGCCAAGTAAAGCGGCTGAGGAACAAGGAGGTCGCCACAGTGAAGGTCCTATGGCAGAACCAACTTGTTGAGGGAGCAACGTGGGAGGCCGAGGCCGACATGAGATCTCGCTACCCTCATTTTTTCAGTTCTTAAGGTTAGATATTCTCTTCCTAAGTCTGGTTTATGCTTAAGAAAACTCTAAGTACAAGTGCTTTAGTCGATTAGGTGTAATAGGCCACTAATCATATGTCTTATAATATCACTATGTGAGTTAAAATTAAGTCATGTTTGCATTTCATGTTGCTATTTTTGTGTAGCATAGACATGATTTTTGTATTGCATGAGTTGTGATGTGCATTAAGTTAAGTGTGATTGAGAAGGAAATTCCTCAATCTCAAATATGAAGCTTCAGATAAGCTTGAATGTTATTCATCATCCAAATAAGTGTGAATCATATATTCACAAAAGAGAAAAGTTTAAGCATGAAAGTAACTTTCGAAAATCACCCTCTTTTTTTTAAATGATGTGTAAGTGTCATTCAGGGACGAATGTTCCTAAGGGGGCGATAATGTAATGTTTCGAAAAATCACATGTCTAATTAAGATCCCAGTATGTCCTTAAGAAAGTCTATTAGGGGTACATAGATACGCCAATGCCCAATATTGAGAAATATTGGGCATAGTATAGAAAAATTGGCTAAGAGATATTGGCCAAGTTTCTATATACGAATATAAAATATACTTTTTGGGTTGCCATACCCCAATCCAAGATTGACGTTTAAGAAATGTACCTGTAATGAAGACCCTAAGCTAATAAAATATATTTCGTCCAACTCACAAAATGTATGAGGCATCCAAGTGTCAAGCCTAGATACTGTCACAACCCGAGACCATACCCTAGAAGATAGGGTGCAATCTTGGATTGCGACCGGCGTCGTCGAACTCTCAGAGTTCTAAGACAAGACTCATTCATATCATTCATCGCATATACATAGTGAAAAGTAGTGCGGAATTAAAACTTTTCACAAAAACATAATAGAGTCTTTAAAAACCTCTTTCATATAAAAATAATAGAAATGCTAAGTCTCAATCTCATCATCTTAAGACA
This sequence comes from Solanum sitiens, assembly GCA_016801875.1. Lineage (NCBI taxonomy): Eukaryota > Viridiplantae > Streptophyta > Magnoliopsida > Solanales > Solanaceae > Solanum > Solanum sitiens. The sequence goes on along the minus strand of JABWTJ010000220.1, from coordinate 375,403 downwards.
CAAGAGTACTTTAATACGAAAAAAGAAATAACATAGTCTTATTACAATACTTCATGAAAGATACATAAAACGACATGTATATGCCCTCGAGTCAAATGAGGACATACTTCACTCTTCTTCTCGGACGATCCTTCTAAGGCCAAGACTTCTTCTCCAAAGCTCCTTACCTACCAAGGACTATAGATAGAAAATAAAGCATGGAATTAGTACAACCACATGTACTAAGTATGGCTATATGCATAAAATCATGAAAACGGACTTTATTGGAAATATGCATCTTTTCATTTAGAAATCATAGATTAAACATAAGAACATTATTTAGCAATTAAGAAACACATAAGATAACATTTAATCAAAGATAGCATTTAAAAGCTCACTTTACAGTGAGTTGACTTCACTGTACAGTGAAGTCCAAACCTTCCCTTTTAACATCTTCTAGCATGTAATTCCCTCACTTAAAGTCATCCTAAGATTCACTTAAGTCACAGAAAGAGAGACCGCCCATACACCCTCTCGAGATGTGCCTAAACGACCCTTAAGATTACCTACGATGAGTCACATACATACTTAGAAAACAATCATAAACATCTATGTAAGATTCATCTACCAAAGGTCAATTCCAAGGTTCACTTGAGTAAGTGTGGAGCGACCGCCCATACAATCTCTATCACACACACACAAGAGATCCTATAGACTACCTATAGTAGAATCATTCTCACTAAACACACCAACACTTATATGATAAGACATTCTCCTTCCAAAGCCAATCAAAAGACCTACTTAAGTAAATCGAGAAGATAAAGTCCATAGTACAATGACCTCTCCAAGATTACCTAAATAGTCCTTAACACTTCCTAAGGTTTAGATCATGTCAACAAGATTAACCAACTTCCCTAACTAGAGTCATACTCAAGACTTCCAAAGATAAGACATGAAGAGACCATCCTTTCATGCCCTCCTCATACTTTAGCTAAGGAATGCTTAAGTCACTTTAGATTAGGTACTCAACCATTTACATAGTTACTACATAGGTCATTAGTTCATTAGTTCATTAAGACTGATACATCACCTAAGACACTCACATAATGGATCACATAATGGTCTTTGGACAAGACCTAGGAACTCCACATAACACCTTAAAAGTCTATTGTGCAATGTCTAGATAGCGTCGCATACCACCACCTAAACCTCATAAACTTATCTAATGCTAAAAGGTATTCCGCAAGATGAGAATAGGCAATAACCGACATAGACCATGATAGCAAGACATGGAATCCGAAGTCCTATCCTACTTCGATGAGGTTGTTCTACTTGCCAATGGTAGAACATGGACACATCCCATGTAGGCACATGGTTAAGGAATATGAAGAGCTTAATAAGCATTCAGTCTGTTCTTTAACTGAATCCACTTAGCCCTACCCATACTCACTCGGTGCTATCCTTCGTTCTCATAGATTAGTTCACATTAAGGTTCATATAAATAGGTCCTTATCTAGTTTATGACCCCCTTTACATTCACCCTACCAAAGAAAGTTCCACTAGGGCATACCTCACTTTAGCGACAAGAAGCTCATAGCGATTTTCCTAAGGTATGATATGATGCCGTTCCAGCCAACCATCCCTAAGTCCATCACTCATAACATGAAGGATACCATTACGGCTAACTACTTCACAATTAATAACCTCACCACTAAGTTCAAGGTTCCACATAACATTGACCTTCTTATCATTAAGGTCACACCTATATTTATTATTCAAGACTAAGAGTTATGACACCCTAAATAAAGACATCACATATCCATAATCATATGTACATCAAGCAAGAGATACAAGTCAACCAAGACAAGACATCACATACTTCACTTTTAACCCATAATACAAGCCATTCTAGAAACACTTCTAAAACAACCTAACATCTTCAAGTCATCCTATATATCATCATAACATCATTAATATACTCCACATAGACTCATAAAAGTCAAGTAGGAATAACCAAGACTTAACCCTAACACTATACTCATAATGTCAAAGTCAAAGTCTAACATGATCACTTAAGGCAACATAACTAGAAGAATACATACATGACTATATAACTTCACATGTAGATAAGTAATGTCATATTCACATCATCAACTACACAAATAGCCACATAACTTCAAGTAATTGCAAATAAGGCCATGCTCATAATATTGCATAAAGTAACGCCGACAAGGCCACATCAATTGCAAATTAAACACATAACACCGCCACCATAAGTGGACCATACCAAACACAATAGAATCGAAGTATAATTAGTATCAAATTAAGGAAAATAGGGCAGCATACCTTCATCCCCTTATCCACACCTCAATTAAATGCCAAATCAACCAATTCAACATCACAAGGCCCTTACCCATGGCCATGAGCAATAATTTAAATCAATAACACTAAAACTCAATGAATCTACATCAATTAAATCTAGGTTTAACAATATAATATCAATTACATATCAATTGAACACAATTCTTATATCATTAGAAAGCCCATAAGAAACTACACAACAATTCATCAACATAAGCTTAATATCAAGTAACCCAATTAGTAGTCAAAACTAATGTTCATCAATTCACATGGATTCATAAGTAATTTATGTTGAAATCATCAATACAATATAAATTAGATCATAATTCAATGTTTAGAAATCATTTATGCAAGAATCCATGGTAGAATCCCGAAATTGGACAATTCTCTTTAGAAAACTTTGTAAAACACTTTGAGGATTGGGCTCCTTGATGAAATAAGTTTCAAGGATCAAAAGCCATACCTCAAGGATGATAATTCTTCACTTTGATTAAGAATTCTCCTTCAAAACGCCACACCAAGCTGATCCTTCAAGTTGGACTTCAACGGAGTCTTTGGGATTTCTAAGGGACTTTGGGGTTTTGATTTTAGAAGAATGAATTATTCTAAGTGTTAAACACTTATATACTCATCTAAAGTACCCATAAGACCCTTAATAAACCGCCTAAACTCTTATTTGGAAGTGGGGTGAATTTACCAATTCACCCCTGACTTGGCAGAAAATCTGCGCACAGGTATAGTGGCTGCGACGACTGCCTTGTGACGGGGCGTCACGGCTGACACGGGCCGTCATGGACCTCAGTTGCAAGCTCCAGTGGCTTGACAAGGGTCCCCTCTACACCCTTGTACTAGGCCCCCACTACGGAACCTTGTGACGGGGCGTCACAGCCATGACTGGCCGTCGACTGCTCCGTCGCCAAGGCTGCGTGGGACAACCTGCCATCAGGTTTTGGGTCCTTTCCTCAAGGACCCTTTGATGGTCCTTGGGGATAATTTCCCAGACGTTTCCAACCCAAATATGATAATACATGAGTTTAACACCTCTCACATGAATTTCATCCAAAACGAACATGTAAAACTCGACGAAACTCGCCTAGACATACAAGGTTGACTCAAGGCATATCTTTCGAATGCGTTGGACGTTCTTGATCGTTTGAACTCCAAACTTCACGAAACTTTAACCACTTCCTATACATACTATAATAAATCTATTAAGAACCTGAAAACACCATGAAACACACATAAATACATAGAACCACATAAGAGACAATTAGGTGACTTAGTCGTCAAACGTCTTAGTCGTCCCTTGACGTTTGACTTCCAACACCTCTAATATTTTAGATACTGACTCTATACTACATATTAAACATATTTAGGACCTTAGACATCAAGATCAACATATTAGGCTCTAGTTAACCTATGCTATTTTCAAGTATTACAATCTCCCCCACTTGGACAACATTCGTCCTCGAATGAAACTTGCCACTCTCCGAACACTTCCAAGATTAGAGATTCAACTAGAAGCACATAACCAAACCATACAACACATTATCAAACTCGTTATGCTACAAAACTCACATGCTTCAATCCAAATAGAAAAAACTCATTTTACATTCAACATCATACTCATATACATCAGTTCTAACCACATAACAAGAATTTAAACCAAAGAATCAAATAGTCATTTTTAAAAAAAATTGATAGTGAGCAGTTCATAAAGAAACAGTGATTTTAGCAACTTTTCCAAAAATGCAATTTTTAGGCAATTCTCTATATAGACATGCTAGAATTCAAGATAACATCATGCAAACACATCATACAACATGCTCAAAGCTTCATAAAACACACAATGCAAGAAGTAAATGAAATTCTATTTCAATCAAACTCCTAAACATCATGCACATGCAACAATTCAAGAAATTTTATCCCATTTACAAATCATACTCCCCCACTTAGAAGGAACTCATGCTATCAAAAGAGAAACAAGAAATTACCAATATCATCATCACCATCACCCGACTTCTCAATTCTAGTACGGAGTGCATAGAAACGCCTCTTAGTTGGAGCATCTTCCTTTGGAACACTAGGCTCAACTTGCTTACCCTCTCTACCTCTAGAAGCAATCATAGGACAATCTCTAGCCTTATGGCCTCCCTTACCACAACCAAAGCAATTTCCGGTACCCAATAGACACTCAGCATAGTGACCTTTGCCACAATTGGCACAAGTAGGCTTACCATCCTTAGAACCACTTCCTTTTTCAAACTTCTTCTTAGGAACACTAGGTCCATCTTGAGTTCGAACCCTCTTTTTGAACCTAGGTTGCACTTGGTCACTAGCAACACCCCTCTTCAAGCTACTAGACTTCCTCCCAAGATTAGATTCTTCACATAATTGTGCATACATCAAGTGTCTAGATAAGGCTACATTATCATGTAGTATAGTCGCATAGCATTCTTCCCTCACTAAGTCTCTCAACCTAGATGTCATAGTGCTCTTCATAACCCTAGGCACCATACTCAAATTGATTTGAGTAGTTACGGCTTGAGCCAAAGCCATCAAAGCCTCTCCAATCACCCTATTAGACAACTCCGGTACCTCATAACCTCCTCCTATATTAGGAACATGATCACCTTGGGGAGGCACTTGATCACCTTGAGCACCTTGCCCACCTTGAGCACCTTGAACACCTTGAGCACCTTGAGCAATTTGCTCAACTTGCTCAACTTGGGGAAGAACTTCCTCATTCACCCTCTCCTCTTCCAACCTTCTAGCGGCCATCCTCCTAGTAAACACAAGGAAACTCATAAGAAGGATAATCATAAAATTTACTCTACCGCATGATATAGGAGTAGAAAAGAAGGGAAACTCTATCGTCCTGTAGCATCTCACCCATAGATGTGTCGCGATTCACACCGATGGTCAAGACTCTAGACATGACTTGATGAGACTTTTTGATACCTAATACTACTTTCACCAAACTATGCTTTGATACCAACTTTGTCACAACCCGAGACCATACCCTAGAAGATAGGGTGCAATCTTGGATTGCGACCATCGTCGTCGAACTCTCAGAGTTCTAAGACAAGCCTCATTCATATCATTCATCGCATATACATAGTGAAAAGTAGTGCGGAATTAAAACTTTTCACAAAAACATAATATAGTCTTTAAAAACCTCTTTCATATAAAAGTAATAGAAATCCTAAGTCTCAATCTCATCATCTTAAGACACAAGAGTACTTTAATACGAAAATAGAAATAACATAGTCTTATTACAATACTTCATAAAAGAAACATAAAACGACATGTATATGCCCTCGATCCAAATGAGGACATACTTCAACTCTTCTTCTCGGACGATCCTTCTAAGCCCAAGACTTCTTTTCCAAAGCTCCTTACCTACCAAGGAATATAGATAGAAAATAAAGCATGGAATCAGTACAACCACATGTACTAAGTGGCTATATGCATAAAATCATGAAAACGGACTTTATTGGAAATATGCATCTTTTCATTTAGAAATCATAGATTAAACATAAGATAATCATTTAGCAATTAAGAAACACATAAGATAACATTTAATCAAAGATAGCATTTAAAAGCTCACTTTACAGTGAGTTCACTTCACTGTACAGTGAAGTCCCTTCACTGTTACAGTGAAGTCCAAACCTTCCCTTTTAACATCTTCTAGCATGTAATTCCCTCACTTAAAGTCATCCTAAGATTCACTTAAGTCACAGAAAGAGAGACCGCCCATACACCCTCTCTAGATGTGCCTAAACGACCCTTAAGATTACCTACGATGAGTCACATACATACTTAGAAAACAATCATAAACATCTATGTAAGATTCATCTACCAAAGGTCAATTCCAAGGTTCACTTGAGTAAGTGTGGAGCGACCGCCCATACAATCTCTATCACACACACACAAGAGATCCTATAGACTACCTATAATAGAATCATTCTCACTAAACACACCAACACTTAAATGATAAGACATTCTCCTTCCAAAGCCAATCAAAAGACCTACTTAAGTAAATCGAGAAGATAAAGTCCATAGTACAATGACCTCTCCAAGATTACGCAAATAGTCCTTAAGACTTCCTAAGGTTTAGATTATGTCAACAAGATTAACCAACTTCCCTAACTAGAGTCATCCTCAAGACTTCCAAAGATAAGACATGAAGAGACATCCTTTCATGCCCTCCTCATACTTTAGCTAAGGAATGCTTAAGTCACTTTAGATTAGGTACTCAACCATTTACATAGTTACTACATAGGTCATTAGTTCATTAGTTCATTAAGACTCATACATCACCTAAGACACTCACATAATGGATAACATAATGGTCTTTGGACAAGACCTAGGAACTCCACATAACACCTTCAAAGTCTATTGTGCAATGTCTAGATAGCGTCTCAGACAACCACCTAAACCTCATAAACGTATCTAATGCTAAAGGGTATTCCACAAGATGAGAATAGGCAATAACCGACATAGACCATGATAGCAAGACATGGAATCCGAAGTTCTATCCTACTTCGATGAGGTTGTTCTACTTGCCAATGGTAGAACATGGACACATCCCATGTAGGCACATGGTTAAGGAATATGAAGAGCTTAATAAGCATTCAGTCTGTTGTTTAACTGAATCCACTTAACCCTACCCATACTCACTCGGTGCTATCCTTCGTTCTCATAGATTAGTTCGCATTAAGGTTCATATAAATAGGTCCTTATCTAGTTTATGACCCCCTTTACATTCACCCTACCAAAGAAAGTTCCACTAGGGCATACCTCACTTTAGCGACAAGAAGCTCATAGCGATTTTCCTAAGGTATGATATGATGCCGTTCCAGCCAACCATCCCTAAATCCATCACTCATAACATGAAGGATACCATTACGGCTAACTACTTCACAATTAATAACCTCACCACTAAGTTCAAGGTTCCACATAACATTGACCTTCTTATCATTAAGGTCACACCTATATTTATTATTCAAGACTAAGAGTTATGACACCCTATATAAAGACATCACATATCCATAATCATATGTACATCAAGCAAGAGATACAAGTCAACCAAGACAAGACATCACATACTTCACTTTTAACCCATAATACAAGCCATTCTAGAAACACTTCTAAAACAACCTAACATCTTCAAGTCATCCTATATATCATCATAACATCATTAATATACTCCACATGGACTCATAAAGTCAAGTAGGAATAACCAAGACTTAACCCTAACACTATACTCATAATGTCAAAGTCAAAGTCTAACATGATCACTTAAGGCAACATAACTAGAAGAATACATACATGACTATATAACTTCACATGTAGATAAGTAATGTCATATTCACATCATCAACTACACAAATAGCCACATAACTTCAAGTAATTGCAAATAAGGCCATGCTCATAATATTGCATAAAGTAACGCCGACAAGGCCACATCAATTGCAAATTAAACACATAACACCGCCACCATAAGTGGACCATACCAAACACAATAGAATCGAAGTATAATTAATATCAAATTAAGGAAAACGGGGCAGCATACCTTCATCCCCTTATCCACACCTCAATTAAATGCCAAATCAACCAATTCAACATCACAAGGCCCTTACCCATGGCCATGAGCAATAATTCAAAGCAATAACCATAAAACTCAATGAATCTACATCAATTAAATCTAGGTTTAAAAATATAATATCAATTACATATCAATTGAACACAATTCTTATATCATTAGAAAGCCCATAAGAAACTACACAACAATTCATCAACATAAGCTTAATATCAAGTAACCCAATAAGTAGTCAAAACTAGGGTTCATCAATTCACATGGGTTCATAGGTAATTTATGTTGAAATCATCAATACAATATCAATTAGATCATAATTCAATGTTTAGAAATCATTTATGCAAGAACCCATGGTAGAATCCCAAAATTGGACAATTCTCTTTAGAAAACTTTGTAAAACACTTTGAGGATTGGGCTCCTTGATGAAATAAGTTTCAAGGATCAAAACCCATACCTCAAGGATGATAATTCTTCACTTTGATGAAGAATTCTCCTTCAAAACGCCACACCAAGCTGATCCTTCAAGTTGGACTTCAATGGAGTCTTTGGGATTTCTAAGGGACTTTGGGGTTTTGATTTTAGAAGAATGAATTATTCTAAGTGTTAAACACTTATATACTCATATAAAATACCCATAAGACCCTTAATAAACCGACTAAACTCTTATTTGGAAGTGGGGTGAATTTACCAATTCACGCCTGACTTGGCAGAAAATCTGCGCACAGGGACAGTGGCTGCGACGACTGCCTTGTGACGGGGCATCACGGCTGACACGGGCCATCATGGACCTCCGTTGCAAGCTCTAGTGGATTACCAAGGGTCCCCTATACAACCTTGGACAAGTCCCCCACGATGGAACCTTGTGACGGGGCGTCACAGCCATGACTGGCCGTCGACTGCTCCGTCGCCAAGGCTGCGTGGGACAGCCTGCCATCAGCTTTTGGGTCCTTTTCTCAAGGACCCTTTGATGGTCCTTGGGGATAATTTCTCGGACGTTTCCAACCCAAATATGATCATACATGAGTTTAACACCTTTCACATGAATTTCATACGTAAAACTCTACGAAACTCGTCTAGACGTACAAGGTCGACTCAAGGCATATTTTTCGAATGCCTTGGACGTTCTTGATCGTTTAAACTCCAAACTTCACGAAACTTTAACCACTGCATATACATACTATAATAAATCTATTAAGAACCTTAAAACACCATGAAATACACATAAACAGATAGAACCACATAAGAGACAATTAGGTGACTTAGTCGTCAAACGTCTTAGTCGTCCCTTGACGTTTGACTTCCAACACCTCTAATATTTTAGCTACTGCCTCTATACTACATATTAAACATATTTAGGACATTAGACATCAAGACCAACATATTAGGCTCTAGTTAACCTATGCTATTTTCAAGGTCTTACAGATACCATGACACATGATCAATTAAAATGATCATGTAGATTAAGCAGTGCCCAAGGACATGGTGAGGGTCTTTGGGACAATAAGTAAATATTCCAAATGGGACATCAATAATAGTTAGTTATGAAAGTATAACTAACCCATGTGCAAGCACATGGGCAAAGTATGTGGGAACCGGCCGAGAGGGGGACCACGCGACATGCTAACCGAATTCGGTTAGGCGGTTAGGGGCATGTGCGCGGATGGGTACAGACAGGTGGGGTCAGGATTCTTAAACAACTCAACACCCTTACTAATTTAACCAACTAGCTAACTAACCTAGGATTAATCAAAAATAACCAACCAAGGGACCCGATGTATGACCCCGAAAATAACCTAGGTTCACTAGAGCCTAACATGTTGGTATTGATGTTATAAGGTCCTAAATATGTCTAATAGGTGATATAGAGGCAGTAGATAAAGTATTAGGTGTGTTGGAAGTCAAACGTCAAGGGACGACTAAGACGTTCGATGACTAATTCACCTAAATGCCTTGTATGTGGTTCTATGTGTTTATGTGTGTTTCATGATGTTTTAAGGTTATTAATTGAGTTATTATAGCATGTATAGGCAGTGTGTCAAGTTTCGAGAAGTTTGGAGGTCAAACGTCCAAGACCGTCCAAGGCATTCAAAAGATATGCCTTGAATCGACCTTATGTGTCTATGCATGTTTCGTCGAAGTTTATGTTTTCGTTATGTATGAAATTTATGTGAGAGGTGTTAAACTCATAGAATATCGTATTTGGGTTGGAAACTTCTGGGAAATTATCCCCAAGGACCATTCAAGGGTCCTTGAGGAAGGACCCAAAATCAGTGTGCAGGCTGTCCTAGGCAGACCTTGGCGATGGAGTAGTCAATGGCCCGTTGGCCTGATGACGCCCCGTCGAGGGTCCCGTCGTGGGGGACTTAACCAAGGGTGATGATTGGAACTTTGGCCAGCCACTGTAGCCACCAACGGAGGGCTGTGACGCCCAGTCGTGGCTGTGACACCCCGTCAAGGCCAGGCGTCGCACGCACCTGTGCAGGCTGCTGTCCACTTAGGAGTGAATTGGTAAATTCACCTCACTTCTAAATTAAATCATGGACGGTTTAGTAAGGGTCTTTTGGGTATGTTAAATGAGTATACAAGTGTTAAACACTTAGAAGATTTCATTCTTCCAAAAACCAAAACCCCAAATCCCTTAAGAATTCCCAAAACCTCCATGAGAGTTCAAAGTGAAGATGAAGCTTGAAGATGGTTCTTCAATGGAGTTTATTATTCAATTAGCATTGGGTTCTTCAAATAATGTATGGGAGTTCTTCATCTAAGGTTTGCTATCACCTTAGAGCCAATTTCAAAGATGATTTCAAAAAGATGAAAAAGTCCAATTTCTACTCGAAATCATGGGTTCTTGCATGAAACGTTTTCAAATGTTAAGATATGATATTATTGATGTTTAAATGATATTTTCCAATGAAATTCTCCATGAACCCTTGATCTTCTCTAATCTCTAAATTTGACAAAAATATGGGTTATGTGATGATGTCTTGAGATTGATGAATTCATGTGTATATTTCTATGGGCTTTTGATTCATGTATATATTATGTATGAATGATGTATAGGCTGTTTCAATTTGATTAATTGAGTAATGGATACTCTTGGATCTATTGCATGTTAAGCTTGTTGAATCGATATGAACTTAATCCTTATAAATTCTAGTGTAGTTTTTTATGGGTTTTCTATTGATGTAAGTATTGTATTCCATTGATGTATATTTGGTCTTAGGTTGGTAAATCTATATTGAATTGACTTAGATTCATCGATTATTATGGTTTATGCTTTGAATTGATGTTTATGGCCATGGGTAAAGGCCTTATGGTATTTAATTGAATGATTTGGCTTTGGATTAAAGTGATGAGATCAAGTGGGTGGTATGCTGCCCGTAATCTTTTATTATTGAGTATATTTAATGTAATTTAGCTCTTGAATTATGTGTGATTGGTATGGTCCACTTATGGTGGCGGTGTTATGTGAATTGATGTGGCCTCGTCGGCGTTACTTTATGCAATAGGATGATCATGGCCTTGTCGGCATTACTTGAAGTATATGATAATTATGTAATGTATGATAATGTCTATCTATATGTGAAAGTATTTGTGTTCTTATATGAAGTTATGTTAGAGTATACGATGTTATTCCTAAGTACTTCTAGAATGACTTATATTGTATGTAAAAGTGAAATATGTGGTGGCTTGTTTAGGTAGACTTATGTCTCTTGCTTGATGCTTATATGAATATGATTATGTGATGATTTGACTTAGTATGTTAAGAGTCTTGAATGTGTGAATGACATGTGACCTTGAATGATGAAAAGAAGGTCTTTATGTGAAACCTTGAAACCAATGGTAAAAGTAATATAAATTGAAGTCGAACGCCGTAAGGGTATCTTTCATGTGGGATGATGGACCTAGGTTGATTGGCTGGAACGGCATCATATCTCCCTAGCAAAAGTCATAATGAGCTTCTTGTCGCCATTGGAAGGTAATCCCTAGAGGACCTCTTTGGTAGGGTAAATGTAATTGGGTTATGAACTAGATATGGAACCCTCTTGTATGAACCTTAATGTGAATCAATCTATGAGAACAAAGGCTAGCACCGAGTGAGTATGGTAAGGGAAGTATTTCTAGTTAAGTATGAGAATATAATGCAAAGAAACCCTTCATATTCCTTAACCATGTGCCTACATGGGATGTGTCCAAGTTCTACCATTGGCAAGTAGAACAACCTCATCGGAGTAGGATAGAACTCCGTATTCCATGTCTTGCTACCATGGTCTATGTCGGTTATTGCCTATTCTCATCATATGGGATATTTACTAACATTAGATAAGTCTATCAGGTTTAGGTGGTGGTATGGGACGCTATCTAGACATTGCACTATAGGCTTTGAAGATGTTAGTGAAAGTCCCTAGGTCTTCTCCAAGACCATTATTTGAATGTCCTTATGTCATGAATATATCTTGATGAATTAATAAACTAATGACTTACGTTATGAAGTATGTAAGTCAATAAGTAGCTAATCTAGAGTGGCTTAGGGATTCCTTAGTTAATTTGTGAAGAGGGCATAAAGGATGATCTCTTCATGTCTTATCTATTGAAGTCTTGAGGATGACTCTAGTTAGGGAAGATGTTTGGTGTTGTTGACATGATCTAATCCTTATTTAGTCTTAAGGACTATTTAGGTAATCTTGAAGAGTTCAATCATGGACGTTATCTTCTTGATTTACTTAAGTAGGTCTTATGATATCCTTTGGATAGAGAGTGTCTTATCATCTATGTGTTGGTGTGTTTAGTGAGAATGACTTTATCTTAGGTAATCTATAGGGTCCCTTGCGTGTGTTTGAAAGGGATTGTATGGGCGGTCACTCCACACTCACTCAAGTGAACCTTGGAACTCACCTTTGGTAGAAGAATCTCATGTTCATGTAATTGATGTTATGATGCTTTGTAAGTGTGTATGTGACATATTATAAGTAATCTTGAGGGTCGTTTAGGCACATCTAGAGAGGGTGTATGGGCGGTCTCTCTTTGTGTGACTTAAGTGAATCTTAGGATAGCTTTGAGTGAGAAGATTACATGCTAAAGGGTGTCTTAAGTGAAGTGAAGGAACTTCACTGTAACAGTGAAATGAGTTCACTGTACAGTGAGGTGAATTCACTGTAAGTTTCCTTAAAATGTAATACTTTGCTTAAATGATTTATTATGCATTTCTAATGTGTTAAATGTTGTTGTTATGCTTATAGGATGATATTTTAGTCGAAAATTCAGGAAACGCATGTTATTACTAAATGTCCCTTTTTCATGGTTTTAGCATGGCTTCCATCCTTAGTACATCAATGTGCTAACCCTTTTCTATACTTTTGACTAAGGTGTAGGGAATTGGAAGTATTGACGTGCCATGGAATATGGATAAGTTTCTAAGGTTGAAGATGAAGTATTGGTGAGTGCTCATCGATTCGAGGATAATATCCACATGTTCGTTATGTTTTAGGTCTTTTCTTTATGTCTTGTATGGGCTTAGTCCCAAGTGTTGTAAACTCTAAAGTTAGATGGTTCAATGGGATGTTGTAAAGGTTTATAGTTTTAATGGAAGTCTTCCGTTTGAGTAATATTTATGAAAGAAGCTCTTCGTGTGTAAAGAAAGTTTTAATTCTTACTCGTTTTACAATGTTCATTATGCAATGAATGATACGAGAGGCTTAAATGAGACTTCTTGAAGTCTCATTGGCCGTGTAACATCACAAGGATACTCTAACTTCTAGGGTGTACTTGTGGGTTGTTACAAACTTGGTATCAGAGCATAAGGTTTGGGAGTGTCTAAATTGTGTCATGAACCACATCTAGTAGAGTCTTATTTATAATGTGAAGCGCGCCACATTATAAATAAAGAGCTATTGGGTGCTAGGAAAAGTTTCACTTCTTCATTGATCTAATAGTGCCTAAGAGTTTAGTATATGGTGTCTTTCCCTTGTTTCCCTTATGTGTTGGCCCCTTGGGGGAGACTTTATGAAGATTTGGGTTGAGGGAGAGAAAAGATGAGATGTGACTTATAAGATGAGGTGTGAAAGATGGTGTTGATGACCTTAGATTTGTTTAGATACCTTTTGAAGGGTAGATATGCTTGAAAGAATGGTAAGGTGTAGTGTGAGAATGAGAATGAGTGGTTGTTAAGGTGGGTTGAAGTTGTTTAAAACCTAGCCATAGGAAGGAAGTTGAATAGATAAAATGAGTAAAGGTGAGTTTCTCCTAGTGAGGGGGTGTAATGGTAAGATGGTTGAACCTTGAGAGTCTTTAGCTCTCATGAGCTAGACTTTAAGTAAGAAGTGTTAGTGAAGTTTGATGTCATGACCCAACCCGATGGGCCGTGACTAGTGCCCGTTTTGGACACTCACATACAAACCTGTTAAGTGTAACCAACTGAAACTAAGACAATATGGAATTTAATCAAATCAAGCCAACCCCAACGCCATATATATATAAAGTGGATCTGCCTCATAAGGAATCATAACCATTCAACCATAACAACATACGCGAGTCGACAAGGCCGCCACTATCCAAAGCATAATAGCATACGCAAGCCGACAAGGCTGCCACTACACAATACACAATGATGTACGCAGCCGACAAGGCTACCCCTGTACAAGCGGACATCCCAAACAAACCATGTCTAGACCATTATCCAAAACATATATATGCAACCCACATAATGTCTATAGACCTCTAAGAGTATAGTAGTGAAACTCGACGGGACAGGGCCCCGCCGTACCCATAGATAAGCAAAAGACTACATAGAAAGTTATCTACCAAAATGACTGGGCTCCGAAACAGTGGACCTCTCCCAATCAGCAGAGTAGATATCCTAGGCGGGAGGATCACCGAACTGTGCATCTACACCTGTGGGCATGAAACGCAGCCCCCCGAGGAAAGGGGGTCAGTACGGACAATGTACTGAGTATGTAAAGCATAAGGTAAACATGACAAGATACCAACATGATAAGTGGAAACATGATATCGCTACACATGTACCTTATAAGTGAAAATCATGCATATCTTTAACATATAAGGTGCCCAGCTTCGCTAGTAAGGGACTCGGCAAAATAATCATCATATATATACATCATACGTACCCGGCCCTCTAGTTAGGGACTAAGTGAAATAGTCATCACATCATCTCCGTCATCATCATCATCATAACCATCCTCATCACCAATCATATATATAATATACATACCCGGCCCTCTAGTGAGGGACTCGGTGACATATGCAAGAAACTCCGCACGAACATTACCCGGCCCAGGACTCGGTGAAATGATAAATGACTCTATGCACGAGCAAAACATTATGAGCAACCATATGCAATTAAAATCATTTCTTATAACTCAATAGAACAATCAACGTGAACCAGCAAGGAGTATTACCGAAGATTAACGTTTTATCAAGATTATGAACCTTTAACACAATATGAAAACGTAAAATCTCAATGACTCTAAGAAGCGCTACCATAGATATGAGAAATCACCATAGCCTTAGACATAGCCGATATATAGAAGAATAGTTTGTGGAAGCAAGAATATACGTCACCTAGACGCTCTAGAAGTAAGTATCAAACCTGTCCATCATTCGCTCATTTTTAAAAGTCATGTCAAACAAAGAAAGAAAGGATAGCGTTACATACCGTATAGTCGAGCCGCACGTCCAATATTTACTGCCCAAGCTATTAATCTATAACAAGCAACAATCGTGCCGCAATTAGATAGACGTCGTGCTTTACTACTTATTGTAAGCTAGCTAATAATCTAACGAAAATCCGGCAGCACTTCCCCTATTTTCCTTATTTCGTCCCAATCCGACAACAACCCAAATTATCCACAGCAATACCAATAACACATATAAACCAACGAATCATATTAAACAGTCCCCCCCCCAAAAATAGTTCCATCTCAGCAACCATAGTAACGAAACAACGACACACCGAGCGATAACTCGTTTTATAATTCGCAACACATCCACCTTATCGTATTCATCCCTTGGAGTATATACCCATAATCACATTAACATATACATAACGCCAAAATAGAATTTCCCGCATTTTGCTTTAATCAAAACAGCCCAAACACTAACACGACACCACTAATAATCCGATTATGGTTTCCGTTCATACTTAGCACATTCAATAACTAAAACAAATTTCCTAATCTACTGGTCACGCCCCCTTCTTAACATTAATGGCTAATTAACAATGGCATTCTAAGGAATATACACACCAAGCAAAGAGATTACTAACCAAATTTTTTTGTAGCTGCTGGCCGAGAGTTGCATGGTTGGTTTTCTCCTTTTCCATGGCTGCCTAAGCTAAGTGGTGAAGAAGATGATATATTTGCAATGCATTTCACCACCTCATTCATTATATGAAGTGGAGGCAGCCCCCCTCTACACGTGCCCCACTAAGGGCCAGGTCCCAATCTGATTTCTTTTAATTTGCCTTGAGTGGTGGGACCCACTTGATTAATTTAATCCTAATCAGCCACTAATTAATCCCTCACTTAATGTTAATGACACTTACATTAGCCAAATCATACCTAATATCACATTTGGAATTAACATCCTTGCCTAATATTTCTTTAATCACTTGGAACTTAATAAAATCTCATTCCCCAGACTTACATCGACTAGCTCATGACGCGCATTACATATAAAAATACGAGAACATTCTTCCTCGAATGTTAAGTTAGCGTCTTACAAAAAAATTCCAGCGAGGTCTCTCTAACAGTTATACCTATCAACCTGCATTCCGTAACCTACAAATGCCTCACAGAGTCACAACTTACTACATAATCTCGTTTATCAATCAATATAGTCAAGCTAGGAATTGAATTACCTGCAGGTACAGGGAACAAGTAAGGATACTTATTCTTCATTTCGTCTTCCGCCTCCCAAGTCATCTCCTCCCTATTATTATTTCGCCACAACACTTTGACGGAAGCCAAATCCTTAGTACGTAACCTTCTAACCTGGCGATCAAGTATAGCTACGGGTTTCTCCTCATATGACAACTCCCCTATTACCTGAACATCATCTACAGGGAATACTCTAGAAGGATCACCAATACATTTACGTAGCATCGATACATGGAAGACTGGATGTACCGCCTCCAAATCAGATGGTAGATCCAACTCATAGGCAACCTTGCCTATCCTACGAACAATCTGATAAGGCCCAATGTATCTCGGACTGAGCTTCCCCTTCCTGCCGAATCTCATCACACCCTTCATAGGTGATACCTTCAGGAATACCCAAACACCAATCTGAAACTCCAAATCTCGATGCTAATTATCTGCATATGACTTCTGTCGACTCTGGGCTGCTAATAATCTTTCCTTAATAAGCTTCACCTTGTCAACAGCTTGCTGAATCATATCCGAGCCTATTAACTTAGTCTCGCTAACATCCAACCAACCAATAGGTGACCTGCACTTCCTCCTATATAAGTCCTCGTACGGTGCCATCTGGATACTAGAATGGTAGCTATTATTATAGGCAAACTCAATGAGCGGCAATGTCACGACCAAACCCGATGGGACGTGACTAGTGCCCATTTTGGACACTCACCTACAAACCTATTAAGTGTAACCAACTGAAACTAAGACAATATGGAATTTAATCAAATCAAGCCAACCCCAACGCCATATATACATAAAGTGGATCTGCCTCATAAGGAGTCATGACCATTCAACCGTAACAACATACGCGAGCCGACAAGGCCGCCACTATCCAAAGCATAAAAGCATATGTAAGCCGACAAGGCTGCCACTACACAACACAAAATGATGTACGCAGCCGACAAGGCTGCCCCTGTACAAGCGGACATCCCAAACAAACCATGTCCAGACCATTATCCAAAACATATATATGCAACCCACATAATGTCTACAGACCTCTAAGAGTATAGTAGTGAAACTCGACGGGACAGGGCCCCGCCGTACCCATAGATAAGCAAAAGACTACATAGAAAGTTATGTACCAAAACGACTGGGCTCCGAAACAGTGGATCTCTCCCAATCAGCAAAGTAGATATCCTTGGCGGGAGGATCACTGAACTGTGCGTCTACACCTGCGAACATGAAACGCAGCCCCCCGAGGATAGGGGGTCAGTATGGACAATGTACTGAATATGTAAAGCATAAGGTAAAGATGACAGGATACCAACATGATAAGTCAAAACATGATATCGCTACACATGTTCCTTATAAGTGAAAATCATGCATATCTTTAACATATAAGGTGCCCAGCTTCCCTAGTAAGGGACTCGGCAAAATAATCATCATATATATACATCATACGTACCCGGCCCTCTAGTGAGGGAGTCGGTGAAATAGTCATCACATAATCTCCGTCATCATCATCATCATAACCATCCTCATCACCAATCATATATATAATATACATACCCGGCCCTCTAGTGAGGGACTCGGTGACATATGCAAGAAACTCCGCACGAACATTACCCGGCCCGGGACTCGGTGAAATGATAAATGACTCTATGCACGAGCAGAACATTATGAGCAACCATATGCAATTAAAATCATTTCTTATAACTCAATAGAACAATCAACGTAAACCAGCAAGGAGTATTACCAAAGATTAACGTTTTATCAAGATTATGAACCTTTCACACGATATGAAAACGTAAAATCTCAATGACTGTAATAAGCACTACCATAGATATGAGAAATCACCATAGCCTTAGACATAACCGATATATAGAAGAATAATTTGTGGAAGCAAGAATATACGTCACCTAGACGCTCTAGAAGTAAGTATCAAACCAGTCCGTCATTCGCTCATTTTTAAAAGTCATGCCAAACAAAGAAAGAAAGGATAGCGTTACATACCGTATAGTCGAGCCGCACAACCAATATTTACTGCCCAAGCTATTAATCTATTACAAGCAACAATCGTGCCGCAATTAGATAGACGTCGCGCTTTACTACTTATTGTAAGCTAGCTAATAATCTAACGAAAATCCGGCAGCACTTCCCCTATTTTCCTTACTTCGTCCCAATCCAACAACAACCCAAATTATCCACAGCAATACTAACAACACATATAACCCAACGAATCATATTAAACAGCCCCCCCCCCCAAAAACAGTTCCGTCTCGGCAACCATAGTATCGAAACAACGACACACCGAGCGATAACTCATTTTATAATTCGCAACACATCTACCTTATCGTATTCATCCCTTGGAGTATATACCCATAATGACATTAACATATACATAACGGCAAAACAGAATTTCCCGCATTTTGCTTTAATCAAAACAACCCAAACACTAACACGACACCACTAATAATCCGATTATGGTTTCCGTTTATACTTAGCACATTCAATAACTAAACAAATTTTCTAAGATACTGGTCACGCCCCCTTCTTAACATTAATGGCTAATTAACAATGGCATTCTAAGGAATTAACACCAAGCAAAGAGATTACTAACCAAATTCTTTGTAGCTGCTGGACGAGAGTTGCATGGCTGGTTTTCTCCCTTTCCATGGCTGCCTAAGCTAAGTGGTGAAGAAGATGATATGTTTGCAATGCATTTCACCACCTCATTCATTATATGAAGTGGAGGCAGCCCCCCTCTACACGTGCCCCACTAAGGCCCAGCTCCCAATCTGATTTCTTTTAATTTGCCTTTAGTGGTGGGGCCCACTTGATTAATTTAATCCTAATCAGCCACTAATTAATTCCACACTTAATGTTAATGACACTTACATTAGCCAAATCATACCTAATATCACATTTGGAATTAACATCCTTGCCTAATATTTCTTTATTCACTTGGAACTTAAAATAAAATCTCATTCTCCGGACTTACATCGAGTAGCTCATGACGCGCACTACGTATAAAAATACGAGGCGTAACAGGCAAGTGGTCATCCCATCTACCTTTGAAGTAAATAATACAGGCCCGCAACATATCTTCTAATGTCTGAATAGTACGCTCAGCCTGCCCATCAGTCTGAGGGTGAAATACTGTGCTAAGGTTCACCTGTGTCCCCAATCCCTTCTGAAACGATCTCCAAAAGTTGGCTGTAAATTGAGCTCCTCTGTCTGATATAATGGACGTGGGAACACCATGAAGTCTCACTATCTCCCTGACATATAACGTCGCATAATCTTCAGCCGAATAAGTAGTCCTGACTGGAAGAAAATGGGCCGATTTCGTCAGCCTATCTACAATAACCCATATAGAGTCATACTTCCGTTGAGTGCGAGGTTAGCCTGTAATGAAGTCCATATTAATCATCTCCCATTTCCAAGTTGGGATGTCTATCTCCTGTAATAATCCACCAGGCTTTTGATGTTCGATCTTGACTTGTTGACAATTCGGGCACTGAGCAACAAACTCCGCTATGTCCTTTTTCATGCCATCCCACCAGTATAAGCATCTGAGGTCATGATACATTTTCGTTGACCCTGGGTGAATAGAATAACGGGCAGAGTGTGCCTATCCCATAACCTGGCGTCGTAGCCCCGCAATATCAGGTACACACAATCTGCCTTCATATCGTAACACTCCGTCAGGTGTAACCTTAAATAGGGTCTTTTCCTTTTGACGAGCTGCATCTCTATACTGTGCCAGAATAGGGTCCTCGTACTGGTGTCTCTTTACCTCATCTATTATTGAGGACTCAGCAACCTCTCGAATAGAAACTCCACTATCTTCTGAATTAGCCAGACGGACTCCAAGGCTGGATAGCCGCTGAATCTCCCGAACCATCTCCCTCCTTTCTGGTTGTACATTTGTCAAGCTACCCATGGACTTACGGCTAAGAGCATCTGCTACAACATTTGCTTTCCCTGGATGATATAAAATACCAACATCATAATCCTTTAGCAACTCTAACCACCGCCTCTGTCGTAAGTTCAGCTCCTTCTGTTTAAAGATATATTGGAGACTCTTATGATCTGTATAGATGTCCACATGGACACCATATAAATAATGCCTCCATATCTTCAAGGCATGAACCACGACTGCTAACTCCAGATCGTGAGTAGGATAATTCTTTTCATGCTTCTTAAGCTGTCGGGAGGCATAGGCTATAACTATGCCATGCTGCATCAATACACATCCTAGCCCAACACCCGAAGCATCACAATAAATAACATAGCCGTCTGGTCCCTCCGGAAGAGTTAGGACTGGAGCTGTAGTCAATTTGTCTTTCAATAGCTGGAAGCTTCGATCACAAGCATCAGTCCACTGGAACTTGGCTGCCTTTTGAGTTAGCCTTGTCAAAGGCGCTAAAATTGAGGCAAACTTTTCTACGAATCTCCTGTAATATCCTACTAACCCCAGAAAGTTGCGTACCTCAGTAGGTGTCGTAGGTCTGGGCCATGTATTTACCTCCTCAATCTTCTGCGTGTCTACCCGAATACCATCAGCTCCAATAATATGCCCCAAGAATGCCACTGAAGTCAACCAGAACTCGCACTTGGAGAACTTAGCATACAACTTCTGGTGCTGAAGCACCCTAAGTACCATCCTTAAATGGTCTGCATGCTCCTCTTCTGAACGTGAATAGACCAGAATATCGTCTATAAATACAATAACAAACATATCAAGGAATGGTTTAAACACTAGATTCATTAAATCCATAAACACCGCTGGAGCATTAGTCAGCCCAAAAGACAGCACTCTAAACTCATAATGTCCGTATCTGGTCCGGAATGCCATCTTTGGAATATCTGCCTCCCTTACCCGCACCTGATGATAACCTGACCGCAAGTCTATCTTTGAAAAACACTTAGCACCCTGCAACTGGTCAAATAGATCGTCAATCCTTGGGAGGGGATACCTGTTCTTTACTGTTACTTTGTTTAGCTGCCTATAATCAATACACATCCGCAGCGACCCATCCTTCTTCCTCACAAACAGTACCGGTGCTCCCCAAGGTGACGTACTAGGCCTGTTGAAGCCCTTTTTTAGCAAATCTCTCAATTGCTCTTTCAACTCTTTCAACTCAGCAGGTGCCATTCTATAAGGAGGTATAGATATAGGCTGGGTATCTGGTAGTACATCTATAGTAAACTCTATCTCTCATTCTGGAGGAAGGCCTTGAAGTTCCTTTGGGAATACATCGGGAAATTCATTAACTACCGAGACTGATTGAAGAGTCGATGCCTCTGCCTTTATGTCATGCACCCAAACCAGATGATAAATATAGCCTTTTCTAACCATCTTCCTGGCCTTAAGGTATGAAATAAACTTACCTTTCGGCGATACTGTACTCCCCTTCCACTCTATAATCGGTTCCCTTGGAAATTGAAATCGAACTATCTTTCCTCTGCAATCAACATTAGCATAACAAGTAGCCAACCAATCCATGCCCATGATAATATCAAACTCATTCATATTTAACTCTATTAGATCTGCTACAGTACGACGACTATATATAACCACTGAACTCTTATATACTCTCGTAGCTATGACAGAATCTCCTACAGGTGTAGCTACCTCAAATGGTTCTATCAACTCAGACTCTATTCCGATCCTACTAGCAACGAAGGGGGATATAAATGATAAGGTGGAACCTGGGTCTATCAATGCATACACACTTCGGGAGAATAGTGATAATATACCTGTGATCACATTAGGTGACGCCTCCTGATCCTACCTACTAGTCAAAGCATATATGCGGTTCAAGGGACCGCTAGAACTGGAAGCTCCACCAGGACCTCTACCACGGCCTGCTGGCGCCTGAATACCCTGCCCCATAGGGCGCATAGCCACAGAAGAAGATGAACCAGCAACGGACCCAGTAGGCTGTGCCATACCACCTGTACTACCTCTAAGGTGACACTCCCTCGTAGTATGACCCTAACGGCCGCAAGAAAAACACGCACCTGTAGCCCAACGACATTTCCCCAGGATGGGACCTACCACAGCGAGAACACCGAGGCAAAGGTGGCCTCGACTGGCTCAAACCCCTGCCCATCTGTGACCCTAACGCCCTAGAGCTCTGACCAACTTCCGAATATCCCGTACGATCGAACCCCCTACCCATGGAACGTGGGGGTGCACTCTGTGCTGGGTGGGAAGAAAATCTAACATGCTGCTGAGACTGCCCGCCTCGAAACTCATCAGGATAACCTGCTAATCTAGCGCTCTTATGCTGGCCTCTATTATAATCTCTATCTGGCTGACATCCCCGATGCCGATCCTCTACCCCCTGTGCATATGCCTGCACCCGAGCAATGTCCATACCTGGCTGAAGAGTAACTGCTATACAACCGTCAATCAGATAACGATCCAATCCAATCACATAACGATGTACCCTGTCTGCCATATCAGCCACAATAGTAGGCGCATGCCTAGCCAATGAATCAAACTCGAGGCTATACTCTCGAAAGCTCCTGCCATTCTGCCTCAAACGCAAGAATCTATCGACTCTAGCTCACTTCATCGCTGGAGGTAGGAAGTGACCCTGGAAAGCCTCCACAAATTCATCCCATACCGCTGGAGGATCACCCTCACCCCTAGATAACTCCCAAGACTCATACCAATTAATAGCTACATCCCGCAAATGATACGTAGCCAACTCAACAGACTCGGTCTCCGAAGCCTTGATTATCCTCAATGTACGCTGCATCTGACGAATAAACTCTTACGGATTATCCTGGGGCCTTGACCCAAAGAACTCTGGATGATTACAGCTTAACAAGTTACGAGCCCTTAAGCTATCAGATCTGTCCGCATGATCAACTCCTAGTCCATGCCTGCGAGCCTGACCTGCCATTAATCTAGTCAGCAACTGAATCGCATCTCTCATGGCCCTATCCTCCGCCCCTGGCTGAGGAACTGGAGGTTCAGGTGCTGGGACCTCGGGGGCTGGTAGTGGTGTCCCCCAAACTGGAGCTGCTGCTGCTCTAAGCTCCTCTGACGGTGGCGGTGTAACAGAGCTCTCTGACTGGAGCACAATACCAGGCATAGACTGGGCACGGGCCCTAGTAACTCTCCGGGTTTGACTAGTACCTTCTGCTACCGATTTGCCCTTCTGGGCAGCTGTCGCTTTCTTTGGAGGCATAGCTGAAAACACAGGGATTCGTTAGAGAGGGATTATCCTGTTAATATAGCTCTATCGCACGATCTAGAATAAGAAGAAAGGATGACATCCTAAATGTCCTGTAGCTTCCTGTTTATAGATGTGGTGCTCAACACACCGATAAACAAGACTCTACTAGACACGGTCTGTAGACACTTCCGAGGAAGGACCGCTCTGATACCACTTTTGTCACGACACAACCCGATGGGCCGTGACTAGTGCCCGTTTTGGACACTCACATACAAACCTGTTAAGTGTAACCAACTGAAACTAAGACAATATGGAATTTAATCAAATCAAGCCAACCCCAACGCCATATATATATAAAGTGGATCTGCCTCATAAGGAGTCATGACCATTCAATCGTAACAACATACGCGAGTCGACAAGGCCGCCACTATCCAAAGCATAATAGCATACGCAAGCCGACAAGGCTGCCACTACACAATACACAATGATGTAGACAAGGATGCCCCTGTACAAGCAGACATCCCAAACAAACCATGTCCAGACCATTATCCAAAACATATATATGCAACCCACATAATGTCTACAGACCTCAAAGAGTATAGTAGTGAAACTCGACGGGACAGGGCCCCGCCGTATCCTTAGATAAGCAAAAGACTACATAGAAAGTTATGTACCAAAACGACTGGGCTCCGGAACAGTGGAGCTCTCCCAATCAGCAGAGTAGATATCCTAGGCGGGAGGATCACCGAACTGTGCGTCTACACCTGCGGGCATGAAACGCAGCCCCCCGAGGAAAGGGGGTCAGTACGGACAATGTACTGAGTATGTAAAGCATAAGGTAAAGATGACAGGATACCAACATGATAAGTGGAAACATGATATCGCTACACATGTACCTTATAAGTGAAAATCATGCATATCTTTAACATATAAGGTGCCCAGCTTCCCTAGTAAGGGACTCGGCAAAATAATTATCATATATATACATCATACGTACCCGGCCCTCTAGTGAGGGACTCGGTGAAATAGTCATCACATCATCTCCGTCATCATCATCATCATAACCATCCTCATCACCAATCATATATATAATATACATACCCGGCCCTCTAGTGAGAGACTCGGTGACATATGCAAGAAACTCCGCACGAACATTACCCGGCCCAGGACTCGGTGAAATGATAAATGACTCTATGCACGAGCAGAACATTATGAGCAACCATATGCAATAAAAATCATTTCTTATAACTCAATAGAACAATCAACGTGAACCAGCAAGGAGTATTACCAAAGATTAACGTTTTATCAAGATTATGAACCTTTAACACGATATGAAAACGTAAAATCTCAATGACTCTAAGAAGCACTACAATAGATATGAGAAATCACCATAGCCTTAGACATAGCCTATATATAGAAGAATAGTTTGTGGAAGCAAGAATATACGTCACCAAGATGCTCTAGAAGTAAGTATCAAACCTGTCCGTCATTCGCTCATTTTTAAAAGTCATGCCAAACAAACAAAGAAAGGATAGCGTTACATACCATATAGTCGAGCTGCACGTCCAATATTTACTGCCCAAGCTATTAATCTATAACAAGCAACAATCGTGCCGCAATTAGATAGACGTCGCGCTTTACTACTTATTGTAAGCTAGCTAATAATCTAACGAAAATCCGGCAGCACTTCCCCTATTTTCCTTACTTCGTCCCAATCCGACAACAACCCAAATTATCCACAGCAATACCAATAACACATATAACCCAACGAATCATATTAAACAGCCCCCCCCCAAAAAAAAAAAGTTCCATCTCGGCAACCATAGTAACGAAACAATGACACACCGAGCGATAACTCGTTTTATAATTCGCAACACATCTACCTTATCGTATTCATCCATTGGAGTATATACCCATAATCACATTAACATATACATAACGCCAAAAAAGAATTTCCTGCATTTTGCTTTAATCAAAACAGCCCAAACACTAATACAACACCACTAATCCGATTATGGTTTCCGTTCATACTTAGCACATTCAATAACTAAAACAAATTTCCTAAGCTACTGGTCACACCCCCTTCTTAACATTATTGGCTAATTAACAATGGCATTCTAAGGAATTAACACACCAAGCAAAGAGATTACTAACCAAATTCTTTTGTAGCTACTGGACGAGAGTTGCATGGTTGGTTTTCTCCCTTTCCATGGCTGCCTAAGCTAAGTGGTGAAGAAGATGATATGTTTGCAATGCATTTCACCACCTCATTCTTTATATGAAGTGGAGGCAGCCCCCCTCTACACGTGCCCCACTAAGGGCCAGCTCCCAATCTGATTTCTTTTAATTTGCCTTGAGTGGTGGGGCCAGTTTGATTAATTTAATCCTAATCAGCCACTAATTAATCCCTCACTTAATGTTAATGACACTTACATTAGCCAAATCATACCTAATATCACATTTGGAATTAACATCCTTGCCTAATATTTCTTTAATCACTTGGAACTTAAAATAAAATCTCATTCCCCGTACTTACATCGACTAGCTCATGACGCGCACTACATATAAAAATACGAGGCAGAACATTTGAGGTACCTTGAGGAAGTTCATTGTGGTAGAAGTTATGTTTACCTTAGAACGGTTTCTCCTAAGTGGGGGAGTGAGGTGAAGAGTATGGTTATAGGGAGTGAGGTTTCCTTAACTTTTCACTATGTGTTTATTCAAGCCTAAAACAATGAGTTCTTGGTGACTTGATTATATAGGAGTCTTTGTGGAAGATGAGTTCCTAACTTTCTCCTTATGAAATGCATGTTTGGTTGAAATTGAATTTCATTAATCTATTGCATTATATGTATTATGAAGTCATGATCATGTTATAAAAGATGTTTATATGATGTTAACTTGAATATTAGCATGCCTAAATTTATGAATTGCCAAAAAGTTGCATTTTTTAAAATTTGGTAAAATCACTGTAGTTTGTAAAACAGTTCACTGTTAAATTTTTGGGAAATTGGCTAATTGATTCTTTGGTCTAAAATTGTTGTAATGTTGTTAGAACTGATGTATACCAGTATGATATTGAATATAAAATGAGTTTTTGCTATTTGGAATGAAGCATGTGAGTTTTATTGCATAATGAGTTATAAAATGTTTTCTAGTTTCTTGTTGTGTTATAATTCTCCTAATTATGTGAAATTGATGTTCTCTTCTTGATTATGTGTTATGTGTAATGGTCATGAGTTGATAATTGAATCCTTACTCTTGGGAGTGTTCAGAGGGTGGCAAGTGTCATTCGAGGATGAATGTTGTCCAAGTGGGGGAGAATGTAAGACCCCAAAAATAACCTAGGTTAACTAGAGCCTAACATGTTGGTATTTATGGTCTAAGGTCCTAAATATGTCTAATATGTGGTATAAAGGCAGTAGCTAAAGTATTAGGTGTGTTGGAAGTCAAACGTCAAGGGACGACTAAGACGTTCGACGACTAAGTCACCTAAATTCCTTGTATGTGGTTCTATGTGTTTATGTGTTTTTCATGATGTTTTAAGGTTCTTAATTTAGTTATTAGAGCATATATAGTCAGTGTGTCAAGTTTTGAGAAGTTTGGAGGTCAAACGTCCAAGAAATTCCAAGGCGTTCGAAAGATATGCCTTGAATCGACCTTGTGTGTCTATGCATGTTTCGTCGAAAGATATGCCTTGAAGGACCCAAAATCAGTGTGCAGGTTGTCCCGGGCAGACCTTAGCGACGGAGCAGTCAATGGCCCGTTGGCCTGATGACACCCCGTCGAGGGTCCCGTCGTGGGAGACTTAACCAAGGGTGAAGTTTGGAACTTTGGCCAGCCACTGTAGCCACGAACGGAGGGCTATGACGCCCCGTCGTGGCTGTGACGCCCCGTCAAGGCCAGGCGTCACACGCACCTGTGTTCCTGCGCAGGCTGCTGTCCACTTAGGGGTGAATTGGTAAATTCACCCCACTTCTAAATTAAGTCATGGACGGTTTATTAAGGGTTTTTTGGGTATTTTAAATGAGTATACAAGTGTTAAACACTTAGAAGATTTCATTCTTCCAAAAAACAAAACACCAAATCCCTTAAGAATTCCCAAAACCTCCATGAGAGTTCAAAGTGAAGATGAAGCTTGAAGATGGGTCTTCAATGGAGTTTCTTCTTCAATTAGCATTGGGTTCTTCATATAAGGTATGAGAGTTATTCATCTAAGGTTTGCTATCACCTTAGAACCAATTTCAAAGATGATTTCAAAGGATTTCAAAAAGATGAAAAAAATCCAATTTCTACTCTAAATCATGGGTTTTTGCATGAAACGTTTTCAAATGTTAAGATATGATATTATTGATGTTTAAATTATGTTTTCCAATGAAATTCTCCATGAACCCTTGATCTTCTCTAATCTCTAAATTTGACAAAAATATGGGTTATGTGATGATGTCTTGAGATTGATGAATTCATTTGTATATTTCTATGGGCTTTTGATTCATGTATATATTATGTATGAATGATGTATAGGCTGTTTCAATTTGATTAATTGAGTAATGGATACTCTTGGATCTATTGCATGTTAAGCTTGTTGAATCTATATGAACTTAATGCTTATAAATTCTAGTGTAGTTTTTTATGGGTTTTCTATTGATGTAAGTATTGTATTCCATTGATGTATAATTGGTCTTAGGTTGGTAAATCTATATTGAATTGACTTATATTCATCGATTATTATGGTTTATGCTTTGAATTGATGTTTATGGCCATGGGTAAAGGCCTTATGATATTTAATTGAATGGTTTGGCTTTGGATTGAAGTGATGAGATCAAGTGGGTGGTATGCTGCCCGTAATCTTTTATTATTGTGTATATTTAATGTAATTTAGCTCTTGAATTATGTGTGATCGGTATGGTCCACTTATGGTGGCGGTGTTATGTGAATTGATGTGGCCTCGTCGGCGTTACTTTATGCAATATGATGATCATGGCCTTGTCGGCATTACTTAAAGTATATGATGATTATGTGATGTATGATAATGTCTATCTATATGTGAAAGTATTTGTATTCTTATATGAAGTTATGTTAGAGTATACGATGTTATTCCTAAGTACTTCTAGAATGACTTATATTGTATGTAAAAGTGAAATATGTGGTGTCTTGTTTAGGTAGACTTATGTCTCTTGCTTGATGCTTATATGAATATGATTATGTGATGATTTGACTTAGTATGTTAAGAGTCTTGAATATGTGAATGACATGTGACCTTGAATGATGAAAAGAAGGTCTTTATGTGAAACCTTGAAACCAATGGTAAAAGTAATGTAAATTGAAGTCGAACGCCGTAAGGGTTTCCTTCATGTGGGATGATGGACCTAGGTTGATTGGCTGGAACGGCATCATATCTCCCTAGCAAAAGTCATAATGAGCTTCTTGTCGCCATTGGAAGGTAATCCCTAAGGGACCTCTTTGGTAGGGTAAATGTAATTGGGTTATGAACTAGATATGGAACCCTCTTGTATGAACCTTAATGTGAATCAATCTATGACAACAAAGGCTAGCACCCAGTGAGTATGGTAAGGGAAGTAGTTCTAGTTAAGTATGAGAATATAATGCAAAGAAACCCTTCTTATTCCTTAACCATGTGCCTACATGGGATGTGTCCAAGTTCTACCATTGGCAAGTAGAACAACCTCATCGGAGTAGGATAGAACTCCGTATTCCATGTCTTGCTACCATGGTCTATGTCGGTTATTGCCTATTCTCATCATATGGGATATTTACTAACATTAGATAAGTCTATGAGGTTTAGGTGGTAGTATGGGACGCTATCTAGACATTGCACAATAGGCTTTGAAGATGTTAGTGAAAGTCCTTAGGTTTTCTCCAAGACCATTATTTGAATGTCCTTATGTCATGAATATGTCTTGATGAATTAATAAACTAATGACTTACGTTATGAAGTATGTAAGTGAATAAGTACCTAATCTAGAGTGGCTTTGGGATTCCTTAGTTAATTTGTGAAGAGGGCATAAAGGATGATCTCTTTATGTCTTATCTATTGATGTCTTGAGGATAACTCTAGTTAGGGAAGATGTTTGGTGTTGTTGACATGATCTAATCCTTATTTAGTCTTAAGGACTATTTAGGTAATCTTGAAGAGGTCAATCATGGACGTTATCTTCTTGATTTACTTAAGTAGGTCTGATGATATCCTTTGGAATGAGAGTGTCTTATCATCTATGTGTTGGTGTGTTTAGTGAGAATGACTTTATCTTAGGTAATCTATAGGATCCCTTGCGTGTGTGTGAAAGGGATTGTATGGGCGGTCACTCCACACTCACTCAAGTGAACCATGGAACTCACCTTTGGTAGAAGAATCTCATGTTCATGTAATTGATGTTATGATGCTTTGTAAGTGTGTATGTGACTCATTATAAGTAATCTTGAGGGTCGTTTAGGTACATCTAGAGAGAGTGTATGGGCGGTCTCTCTTTGTGTGATTTAAGTGAATCTTAGGATAGCTTTGAGTGAGAAGATTACATGCTAAAGGGTGTCTTAAGTGAAGTGAAGGAACTTCACTGTAACAGTGAAATGAGTTCACTATACAGTGAGTTGGATTCACTGTAAGTTTCCTAAAATGTAATACTTTGCATAAATGATTTCTTATGTATTTCTAATGTGTTAAATGTTGTTCTTATGCTTATAGTATGATATTTAAATCAAAAAATCATGAAAAGCATGTTATTACTAAATGTCCCTTTTTCATGGTTTTTGCATGGCTTCCATACTTAGTACATCTAATGTGCTACCCCTTTCTTTACTTTTGACTAAAGTGTAAGGAATTGAAAGTATTGACGTGCCATGGAAGATGGATAGGTTTCTAAGGTTGAAGATAAAGTATTGGTGAGTCCTCATCGATTCGAGGACAATATCCACATGTTCGTTATGTCTTAAGTCTTTTCTTTATGTCTTGTATGGGCTTAGTCCCAAGTGTTGTAAACTCTTAAGTTAGATGGTTCAATGGGATGTTGTAAAGGTTTATAGTTTTAATGAAAGTCTTTCGTTTGCGTAATATTTATGAAAGAAGTTCTTCGTGTGTGAAGAAAGTTTTCATTCTTACTCGTTTTACAATGTTTATTATGCAATGAATGATACGAGAGACTTAGATGAGACTTCTTGAAGTCTCATTTGCCTTGTGACATCACAAGGATACTCTAACTTCTAGGGTGTACTTGTGGGTTGTTACACCCGACAACCTAAGACCTAGTCGGGTGACACCTAACTAACTTAGGGACAACCTAGTACCTAACCTAGGATGGTCCAAAGTTGTTAGTTGTGGTCCTAGTGACTTAGGGGTGTTTTGGTACTTTTCTTAAGTCCCATATTTAATTAATTAAGACATCAAATTAATTAAATTAAGCCTTTGTCAGCCGAGACACTTAGTCAAAATTGCAATTGGCTAAGTCAATGGTCCTCCTATGTCTAGTCAACTTAGGAAGGGCGTTTTAGTAATTAACTAAGTAGTTATCTAAATAAATTGATTAAGTCTTAAGTTTTATAATTCAAGATCAGTTCCTTAACCTAGAATTCGTGATCAAATATTGAGAACTCACGACGCTAAGGCAGTAGAACGCAAACCGCAAGAACGTAGAACGCTAAAGTCTCTTTTAGGCAATTTCAAAGTACGTTTCAAGGAATTCGTGTAGAGTGATCATCGTAGATTCGAATCTACATAAGGTATGGGTTTATCTCCTGGAATTGTTTCTCCAAGAGTACTCTCCATCGTCGTAATTCATGAAATCTCCAATACTAGGGTTGTTCCCAAAGTTCTCGTCGAACTTCCCTTTCCCTAGTATCCTTGTTACGATTTCAATGTTGAATAGGTTAGAGATCATGTTGTTGGTATGTGGTGCTGGCTGATTTTATGTGTAATGATCCTGAATGATGAATGTCGCATGAACGTATGAACTTAAGATCGTATAAGCTAATGTTTACAACGTGAATTAGGAATCGATCATATGTTAGTTACGTCCGTAAAGGTCAAATGTTGATGTGTGTGTGACGAATGTTGACTTCCTGTTTTGTAACGTTATGAAGATGCTAAAGTCATCAAATGTTAATATGATGCTGTCCAATATGTCTTAAAAACGTTACCCTAAAGTCCTGAACTAAGATTGGCTTAAAAGACAACTATGAAATCACATCTTGAATGAATTGACTATCTGGTTCCAATAAAATTGGCTAACACTACTTGGTCAAAACGAATGTATGCTAATGGCTAGGAGCTTATGTAATTAATTGAAAGATTGGCTAAGGGTTCATACATATGGAAATTTAAATATGAACATACGTAAAATTGGCTTATGCCAACAAAAATAGTTTGCCAGTTTAACATCCCAAACGTTGAGGCCAATACAAATCATATATCAATCTCGTGTAGTTAGAGTATCAAATGATATTATAAGCACTTCCAAAGTAACATCAATGAATCCATAACCAAGGGCATCACATTCATTGGGACAACTCCCAACATGCTCTACAAGAATGAACCATGAACATATGTAACTCATTGAAAGAAGTGCTCATCGTCCACAAATGATGAAATGAAGCTACTACACTAAAGTAAAGAAGTAACGTGAGTTAATAACATAATTAAAGGGGTCTAAATTAAGTAAGTAACCAGAATGGGGTGCTAAAGAAAATGAGACAAGTCTTACTTACTCCTAAGCTACTATGTTAAAAGAATACTCACGAGTGAAGGTGTTAGAATGTGTGAGACTAGTCTCATTAACACCTAAGGATGATATGTAAGGACAATTCACATTTATCAATATAAAGTAAGGATGATATGTAAGGACAATTCACATTCATCAATGTAAAGTAATGATGATATGTAAGGACAATTCATATTTCATCAATGTAAAGTAAGGATGACAAGTCATCAAAGGAGTAAATAAATCTCAATCTAGAAGTAAGCTTCCATAATGTTTGAGTCAACTCTAAAAGATAAAGAAGATAATGAAAGTGAGCACAACACCGATAGACTAGTTATGAGAATGTGCTTGCACGTGTAAGTCTCATGCGACGAGGCTACCACCGAGGTGGATAAGTAGTCTCATTAAGTCCCTAGTCTTCGAACTATTCTAGCCAATATAGGAACTAGCCAGTGGTTTCCACCTAAGCGAGCTAGGCATGTATGATTTCACCTTGGCGGTGATTCCACCCCTTTTCGGTGTAGGGCAGACACAAGATTTCATGTTTAGCTCACATGATCTATGTCAGTTAATTCTCATGATATGTTCTTGGTTCACTGTAGCCGTGAACCACTCCTTTTCGGTGTGGAGTGAACACTTGAGATGTATTCGCCTTAGCCGGGGATCACCACTTTTCGGTGTGGATAGACACTGGATTCAATGAGTAGCTCACATGGTCTAGATTCACTTTAACCGGTGAATCACCTTTTTTCAGTGTGGGGGAGACACTGGATTTCATGTTAAGCTCGCATGATCTTATTCCTAATGATGTCACTATGAAAGTGAGAATGATGATGATGATGGAACGTATGTTCAAAGTGAGCAATGAAAAAGAGGTTAAGAATGTCAAGTGCCAATATCACACTCATGAAGTTTCAGCAAATAATGGGCAAAGCCAAATAAGATTGGCTTATAATGACTTCTTATATGATACCAATAAAGGGGAGTAGAAACATAAGGTTAAATAAATACCTCATAACTTCCCTAAGATGAAAGTAATGAAATAAATGGCATGACCAATATAGAATGGCTTATGAAATGCAATGAATTCATAGTGTAAAGAATGACTCACTATAAGGTAGTGAAATTTTCAGATCTTCGCTGGAGTTGTTCTAAAATTATGTTGATGATACTAATGTCTTGTAATCATATATAAAATGAGTTGTGTGCTTTGAATGCATTAAAATACATCATATTCATACAACAATTCACAAATAACGAATTAGAAAAGTCTAGTGATGATACTTTCCAATTGCATGTTGCTTAGGAAGAACTTTCATTGATCATGCATAGCCTTATATGTATGTGTGCATACACCCATACTTAGTACAAGTGGTGTACTAACCCCCTACTATTTACTATTTTTATAGGTGCAGGTGAGAGAGCAGATTTACGACACTTGCAGCGGTTTGGACTTCAGCGTTTCTCCAGACCATTTGGTAGGTCCTCTTGATTTCGAGGATGCTACATCTTTAATCTAGATTTAGATATAGAAATAGCTAGTGGATGTTGTCACTTGCATTTCCTTCATATTTCATTTCGAACCTTTTGATGTAAGGCCGTGTTTGGAAAACTATTTGCGATATATTCATCTTCAATTTCGAATTGATTCTTTATGTTAGATGGTTGTCTATTGATGTTGAGCTTAGCATGTAATGATAAATATGTAATGACTATATGAAGTCTAAGTAAACTTTATACATATAAAAAGTTTTAAATTTTCCGCAAATTTAACTAGATGAATGTGATGAATGCAAGATGAGGCTTGTCTGCGACCTCTGAGAGGTCAACGACGCCGGTGGTGATTCGCATTCAAGAATTCGGGTCGTTACACATCTCTTCTTCTTTCTTTCTTACTTTCTTAAAGAAGTCTTTAGCATTAAGATCATGTGAAATGACATGAAATCCAGTGTCTTCCCCACACCGAAAATAGGTGGTTCACCAATCAAAGTGAACCTAGATCATGTGAGTTAACATGAAATCCAGTGTCTGCCCCACACCGAAAAGGGGTGGTTCACCGGCTAAAGTGAAACCAAGTCCAGTTTCTTCCCCACACCGAAAAGAGGCGGTTCATGGCTAAAGTGAAACCAAGAACTTTCGATTGAGCATTAACCGACATAGATCATGTGAGCTAAAGATGAAATACAGTGTCTGCCCCACACTTAAAAGGGGTGGTTTAACCATCCAAAGGGAAACCGAATCTACCTAGCTCTCTTAGGTGGAATGCACTGGCTAGTTCCCATGTTATCAACATAGTTCGAAGACTAGGAGATTTTAGGAGACTCTTTTCCACCTTGGTGGAGCCTCTTCTCATGAGACTTACATGTGCTTGCACAAGCTCATTGCTAGTCTATCGGTGCTTTGCTCAATTACTTTTACTTCATAACTTTTAGAGTTGAATCAAACATTATAGAAGATTGCCTCTAGTTGTGAGGTTTACTTACTCTATGGATAACTTGTAATCCCTTTCTTTACTTGATGAAATGTGAATTTAACCTTACATTATCATCTTGGTGTTAATCAGACTCGTCTCACACTTTTTAACACCCTCTTATCTGAGTATCTTTAACATAGTTGTCTTAGGTGTAAGTGAGACTTGTCTAACTTCCTTTAACACCCCATTCTGGTTATTTTCATAACTCTTGAGCTTTTAGTTATGTTATTACTCACTTTATCTTGTTCAATGCAATTTGATAGCTTTATACCATTCTTTATGAATGTTATGAACTTCTTTCAACGTAGTTACTATATTCATAGTTCATTTTGATAGAGTATGTTAGGACTTGTCCCAATGATTGGCATACCCTTGGTTATGTATTCAATGTTACATTGGTCATGCTTAATTGGTCATTACAATACATTGGCCATACAAGATTAGTTTGAATTAGTATTGGCCTATTCTAACAATATTTTTGACATAACTTTAATAGCCAATTTATTGGCACAAGCCAACCATTCACTCAATATTTTTCATGATATTATCATTAGCCAAGTCGATTAACCTCGTATATATACTTTGGTGAACTCATCATCTCAAGAAGGTCAACTTTTAACAGTAAACTAAACTTCATAAACTATCATATCAAACTTCATATTCTCAAACACAATTAAGCTTTTCATCATTCTTTGTTTCGTGTAACTAATATCCAAATCATATGAATCAAATCTATAGGCCTCATTAGTCATTAACAAATCAAGAAACCTACACATAAGAATCAGTTAGCACCACATACCAACAACATGTTCGAGATTACATCTACATACTTATTAGAATCGAAAACAAGGATAACTAGGGCAAAGGACGTTCAACAATATCATTAGGAACAACCCTAGTTTCGATATTCATGGATTCAAAACATTTGAAAGGCCTCTTGGAGAAAGAGTTCCAAGAGAGAAAACCCATACCTTATGTAGAATTGAACCTACGACGATCACATGCACGAAAACCTTGAAGAGTACCTTGAAATTGCCTAAGAGAACCTTTGTCTTTCTACGTTTTTCGCTTACTGCCCTTGCGTCGTGTTTCTAAGTGAATAATCGTGGTTTTTAGGTCTTAGGAACTGATGTTGAATAATTCAATTTTAGACTAATTAACTTAATTAATAAATTAATTAGCTAATTACTAAAATACCCCTCCTAAATTGACTAGACCTAGGACAGCATTTGACTAGCCAAATCTGAAAATAGGCTAAGGGTCTCGGCTTGAACAGGGCTTTAAATTAATTAATTAAGTTGATTAATTAATTAATTAAGGGACCTAGGGAAATTACTAAAATACCCCTAAGTCACTAGGACCACAACTAACCCCTTTGTACCATCCTAGGTTAGGTACTAGGTTGTCCCTAAGTTAGTTAGGTTAGTTAGGTGTCACCCGACAAGGTCTTAGGTTGTCGGGTCCCTTGGCTGGTCGTTCTTGGTTGGTCTTAGGTTAGCTAGCTAGTTGGTTAAGTTAGTTAGAGTTCAGATTTGGTTAGGAATCCAGGCCCCACTTGGCTGGACCCGTTCGCGCAGCTGCCCCCAACCGCCTAACCGAATTCGATTAGCTTGGTCGCGTGGTCCCCCTCGGCTAGTTACACATGTGCTGGCACATGTGTTTCTGCCTACTTTCCCAACCGCGCACTTCTATTGTTGCATTTGGAAAGTTCACTCCTTCTCCAAGGATCCTCACTATGTCCTTGGACACTACTTAATCTATATGATTATTTTCATTGATCATGTGCTATGGTACTAGGCTTGACACTTAGATGCCTAGTACCTAATATGTATTATGTGAAGAATACTATATTTTAGCTTAGGTTCTTCATTGTAGGTACAATTCTAAACAAGCTCTTTAACACATAGAAAATTGGCTCACACCCTTAGCTAATATTTCTAATATTCCCATATTGTTCAATATTGGGCATTGGGATGCCTCTGTACCACAATACGCTTTCTTAAAACCTATTAGGCTCTTTACTAGACATGTACATTTTTCTGGAATGTTACATCATCACCCCCTTAGGAACAATCGTCCCCGAATGACACTACACATCATTTTAAAACAAAGAGGGTAATTTCGAAAACACTTTAACATACTTGAAACTTTACTCTTTGTGAATATCTAATTCAAACTTACTCTGGATGATGCATATTACCCAAAGCTTATCTGAAGCTTCATATTTAAGATTGAGGAACTTCCTTCTCAATCACACTTAATATAATGTACATCACAACTCATGCAACACAAAATCATGTCTACGTTATACAAAATAGCAGAATGAATGAAAGCATGAACTCATTTTAACTCATATAGTGAAAGTATAAAACACACGATTATGGACATACAACACCAAAATCGACTAATGCACTAAAAACTTAGAGTTTATTAAACAAAACTAGATTTAGGAAGAGTATATCAAACCTCAAGAACTGAACAAGTCAGGGTAATGGGATCTCATATTGGCCTCGGCCTCCCACGTTACTCCGTCAACAAGGTGGTTCCTCCATAATACCTTCACGGTGGCAACCCCCTTGTTCCTCAATTGCTTCACTTGTCGATCTAAAATTGCAACTTGAACCTCTTTAAAAAAAGGTTCTCATTGACTCCTAACCGCTCAACAGGCAGGATGGATGCTGGATCGCCTAGACACTTCTTAAGCATCAAAACGTGAAACACTAGATGAACAAAAGCCAAGTCTTGTGGTAACTTCAGTTCGTAGGCCAAATTTCCTACTCGTTGTAAGATCTCATAAGGACCTATATACCTCGAACTCAACTTCCCATTATTACCAAACCTCATCACCCCTTTCATGGGTGATATCTTCAAGTAGACTTGATCACCTACTTCGAATTCAAGAGCTCTCTTTCTGTTATCAGCATAGGATTTTTGACGACTATAAATAGTAGCCAACCGATACTTGATCACCCTCACCTTCTCTATAGCTTCATGTATGATCTCAGGTCCAAGGATGGTAGATTCTCCTACTTCAAACCACCCAACTGGAGACCTACATCTCCTACCATACAATGCTTCAAAAGGTGCCATCCCAATACTGGAATGGTAGCTATTATTATAAGAGAACTCAACCAATGGCAAGTGATCATCCCAACTACCCTTGAAGTCAATAAAACATGCTCTCAACATGTCTTCAAGGGTCTGAATGGTACGTTCTGCTTGTCCATCCATCTGCGGATGAAAAGCAGTACTAAGTTTCACCAGTGTACCCAAGCTCTTTTGGAAAGACCTCCAAAAATGATAAATGAATCAGGCACCCCTATCCGAAATGATAGATAAAGGAATCTCATGCCACCTCACGATCTCATCAATATATAGCTTGGCATAATCTTCGGCTCTGTAAGTAGACTTCACGGGAATGAAGTGAGCAAACTTAGTCATCCTAACAACGATAACCCAAATGGAATCATGTAGTATTCGGGTTCTGGGCAGACCAACCACAAAATCCATATTAATAGCCTCCCACTTCCACGTTGGAATCTCAATCGACTGGGTGAGACCTCCAGGCTTAAGGTGTTCGGCCTTAACTTGTTATGAATAGGGACACTCCTCCACAAACTTAGAGATGTCTCTCTTCATACCTTCCCACCAATAAATTTCCATCAGATCATGATACATTTTTGTGGCACGTGGATAAATGGAATACCTGGATCCATGAGCCTCTGCAAAAATATTAGGCCTCAAATTATCAACATTGGGCACACATAATCTTCTCTGGTATCTAAGCACACCATCCCCCCTAGGTATAATGATTCATTTAGCTTATTCAACACTGAGTCTTTCAGCTCCATGAGTACTGGGTCTGTAAGACCTCGAAAATGAGATAAGGTGTCTAGAGCCTAACATGTTCGTCTTATCGTTATAAGGTCCTAATATGCCTTATTATGTCATATAGAGTCAGTGTGCAAAGTTTGAAGTGATTTGGAAGTCGAACGTCAAGGGACGTCCAAGACGTTCGACGAATAGTCGCTAATGTGCCTCATGTGTGTATGCATGCCTAAATAGTGTGAACTGAGTCAAATAAGTCTTGAAATGGTTTTAAATGATGTTTAATGTTACTATATGAAGTTTCGTGAAGTTTGGAGGTCAAACGCCCAAGAACGTCCAAGGCGTTCAAAAGATAGCCCCTAAGACGTTCATCGTATGTCATGTTGGGGTCAAGGCTGTTTGGACGTCTTGTAGGTGTTTGTTTTGGATGAAACTTATGTGGTAAGTCTATAACATGTTAAGGTTTGTAATCGCATTGGAAACGTCCAGGTACGACTTCTAAAGGGCCCCACAAGAGGCCCCAAAAGAAGGACCCCAAGGCTGCCTATACACTGCCTGGGCAGTGTCTCTTGACGGACCCAATGCGGACCGTTGGGACCCCAACGGACCGTCAAGCAGGTCCCGTCGAAGGAGACATGCCTTGGCAGGTTGTAAGCCAAGAAATTGGCCAAGTCCCCTGCGACGGAGTCTGCCACGGCCCGTCATGGGCCTCGTCGCGGGTGGCCTGCTAGTTAGCTGCCTGCGTGCTGCCTCTTAAAGGGGTGAATGGTAAATTCACACCACGTCCTAACCTGACTATAATAGGTTTAATTAAGTGATTTTAGGATATATAAGCCATCCAAAACGTGATTTACCCATTCTCAAATCCCCTCACTCAAATTGAACCCTTCCTCTCCAAAATATATTCTATCTAGAAACCCCCATGGTTTTTGAAGCTCAAGAACAGCTTGTACATGGGATTCTCATGGGTTCTTCATCAAGTTTTATGGGTCTTCATGAATATTAAGGTATGGTGATCCTTCATCTCTAAGTAACCTTTCACTTGGAGAGTTCTTCTCAATGTTTTTCAAAGAAATCTTATGAACAAGTTTCCAATCTTCCAATCTAGCCATGGGTTCTTTCTCAAAACGTTTCTAAAGATTAAATCATGATGAATTTGTATTTATATGATGATTTGAATGTGATTTCACTTCAATTGCATGATGAACCCATGTTCCTTCCAAAAATGGTTTAGCTCTTGAAAGGGTTTTGTGATTATGGCTTGTTCTTGATGAATTGGTGATTCTCTTATGTTGAATTGCTTATGGTTATTGTTATTGACACTAAATGATGTTGAATTGATGATGATAAGTCCATGATGATAAATATATGAAGTTTTGAGCATGAATAACCTATGTTTCTATATGTTGTGTTGAAGACGATTGCGAGATCGGTTGTGTAGGCTCTTGATTATGTATGAACTGCTGTAGCTACTCTTTTAGGGTGATGTAATCGATGAATTCTTGTAAGTATAAATCCTTAATGTACAAATTAAGAAGGGCTTGCATGAATTGGTATAGATCCCTTTTAGGTTATGAAGTCAAGAGGCTAAGTATGTGATGGATCTTGAATTGTGATTAGATGATGCATGCCTTAGGCTTGATTTCTTACCTAATTAGCTACTGCCTTAGACTTAATATGTATGAACTATGATCTAAAATCAATGTAAGGGAAGTTAGCTAATGACCTATGTTATTCTACTTTCCTAGTATGTTGATATGTTTCATTATGTTATGGCATAATCTTGTAGCGACTTGTACGTGGTTTCTTATATGTTTAAAGTACATATAGCTACTGCCATTTAAGTGTTTTATTGATGAATAAGGTGTATTGATCAATGATGATCAAAGGGTGAGAATTGGGTAAGAATGCTTAATTCCTTTACTTTTCTACTTCTCTATTCTTTATAGTAAAGTTGATGAAGCCTTGTATGACATTGTGTGGTATGGTCCACTTATGGTGGCGGTGTTTACTTTATTGTTATTGTAAATGTGTTGACCATGGCCATGAAGGCAAATTGATGAACTTATGAACATATGCTTAAAATGATACTATGAGAAGCTTATGCCTACTTTCCTATTCTAGTTGTGAATTAGGTTATGTGGCTATTGTATGGGCATGTGTATAATCATGTTAGGGTGTTGTATAGGTGCTGCTATTGATGTGTTAAAGTGGTTAATAGCCTCTACCCATGTATCCCTTATATGGA
Organism: Solanum sitiens; assembly: GCA_016801875.1. Classification (NCBI taxonomy): domain Eukaryota; kingdom Viridiplantae; phylum Streptophyta; class Magnoliopsida; order Solanales; family Solanaceae; genus Solanum; species Solanum sitiens. Next base: position 334,126 of record JABWTJ010000220.1, on the reverse strand, counting down.
AGTGTAAATAGCTAAAGTTAGGAGTCTTGATTATAATGTATATATAGTCTTGTCTTCTATGCTATTATGTGTTGTGTGCTATGTGCTTGGAAGTGTAATGTGGTCCAATAGGGTGGCTGACTTAAGGAGTTATTGATAGCCATTATGTGATCATGTTGGTTAATGTACACACACTCTCACTTACATGCGTTTTATAAGTAGTATAAGTCATTGTGTCTAAATGAAAGGTAGTTCTCATATTCACTAGTGTCTACTACTATGCATACTAAGGTGATGTTTATGAATGTATGATTTGTATTCCCTTACTAGGATGACTTGATAGGTGTACTAGTATGGACAAGGGTATGGGACCTTGTCTATGCATTGCACATGTATATCTTGATAGGATAGTTCCTAGGTTCGGTTCTTATGCATATGAAGGATGATTATATGAACATGTTATGAATATGATATGATGAAGTATGAATGTGTATAGTGTCTTAGTAGGTTTATATGAAAGGATTGCTCATATAGTTATGCCTATAGACTTATGCATTGATATATGAACATGTGTGACTTGATGTGTTATGTGAAAGGTTTGCTCACATCTATATATACACTCACACACATGGATGATCTAGTTAGGGAGAAGAGGTCCAACTAGGAGGGCCCAAGAATACTCCAAAACTAGATAGGTGCTTGAATATGCTATAAGCATATGAATGATGAATATCCTAAGAGTATGTTTTATAAACAAAGGTAATAAAGGCTTTTCAATAAAGGGAACTTAGCTTAGCACCGAGTGAACCTGACATTGAGAGGTGTTGACTTCCCTTAGAGGAATATTTCACCATTTGTCCCTTATAGAGTGTTGACTTCCCTTAGAGGAATAATCACCTATGGACCTACATATGGTGTTGACTTCCCTTAGAGGAATAATCACCTATGGACCTACATATGGTGTTGACTTCCCTTAGAGGAATACTCACCTATGTACTTACATGAAGTGTTGACTTTCCTTGAGGAATATTCACTCATGTTTTCTCATGAGGTGAGGCCCCATTACCAAATGGTATATAGAGGGAATACCTATCTCTTAGTTCCATAAACTATGCTTGCCACATAGGATCTAGCAAAGTGAATTCACTTGATATGCTAGCATGTATGTTAATGTTCTACCTTGGCTAGGTAGTAACACCTTCCTTTGGTGTAAGGCTCTACAACACCAAATTCCATGATTAGCACCCATGGTCTTAGTGTCGGTTAAGGCTATGGTTTCCCTAAAGGTAAAATGGACAATGGAAGTAATTGAATAGGATCCTAACTAGGAGGACTTAAGGTAAGTTACTTAGGATAGATGGAAGTAATGAACCCATCTAGACATTGCACAAGTGACTCCTTAGGAAGTATTAGGAAGGTTCTCTAATGCATATGATTATGTATGTGTCCTTTATGTATGATGTTGTAGTCTTGGTTTGACTATGTTTATGTTGTACTATACTTCTATGATGGCATGTGTTGTCTTGTGTAGATACTATATATGGTATTCTCTTATGTTCCTAAGGTGATGCATTGCACCAAGTATCCCTAAAGGATTATTTAGGAGATTAATGAATTGAAAGAAAGAGTTAAATGCTAAGAAGGGAGAGTTCACTATAAAGTGACCTTTATGTGCACTTATATTCTATATGTGCTTTCATATGATGATTGGCCTTTGATTGTGTTTCTATGACGTATGTGGATGATATAAATGATGTTAACAAAGGTTTTATGATGATTTACTCAAAATGGCATGAAGTATGATTTCAAGGAAATGTCCCTTTTAAATGCATGTTTTTGCATGGTATCCATATTTAGTACATTCTTGTGCTAATCCCATTCTTCTTTACTTTTTACACAAAGTGTAGGTATTGGAATGCTTAAAAGAGGTCTATGATCGAGAAGCTTGATAGGTGTTTTCTCAAGCTCAAGGAAAGGAAATCCTTAAGTTCAAGGATGTCCTACTTATGTCTTTAATATGAAGTCTTTAAATATTGTATAGTTATGTATGGTATCGTATGGGCCGTGTCCCTAATGTATTCTAAAGTTATCGAGTCTAAGATGGCAAAGAGACTTAAAGTCTAAATATGTATTATGACTTATGTTTTATATATATACGATGTGATGTTTCTAGCATATGATGTGCTATTAAAAGTTTTAAATTTTCCGCTAAATTTACTATGCCAATGCAATGAGTGATATGAGAGGCTTGTCTTAGACCTCCGAGAGGTCGACGACGCCGATTACAATCCAAGATTGTACCCTATCTTCTAGGGTATGCTTTTGGGTTGTGACAAACTTGGTATCAGAGCATGAGATTTATAAAGCGGTTTTAGGTTCTAAAAAGTCTCATATTGCCACGTCTTGTAGAGTCTCTTATCATTGGTGGTGAGTCACAACACATTCAATGGTACGAGAGGCTATAGGACGATAGAGTTTCCCTTCTTCATCAATCTCATATCGTGCCATAGAACTTAATCCTATAAGATCTCTCTCTTATGTTTTCTTGTCCGGTGGTCTTTTAGATGTGATTGCTTGGATGATATTGATCTATGCTTGAGGGAGAAAAGGCAAGTTTGAAATGCTTATCCTTGTTTTATGGTTTGAATGAGTATGTGTGAAGGTGACAATTGTCCTTATTTGATGATGTATATACTAACTAAGGCGACTTGAAGGGTTAACTAGACTTAGGTAGGGGTATGGGACTCTACCTATGTCTTGCACTAGTTTTCCTTGATGGAGACCTTAGGAGGGTAATACTATGTATGTGTATGATGATAAATGTGAATGTGCTTATGAGATGATCTCTATGCTTATAAACATGCAAATAGCCTAGTGTACTAAAGAATTGGAGTTATCCATGCATGAAGGCTATAGATGAGTGGAGTATGGTGCTAAATGTAGTTCTCGTTGGGTTACTTGGTTTAGTGAAGTATGGAGATTTACTTGATCATTGCACATGTTAACTCTATGAGGATTATGATTGGTCATCTTACCTTGCTTTATATGAAATATCTCTTATTTGATGATGTGATGCCAATTATGGCAATATATGAAATCTATGTGAAATAGCATGTTATGTCGGATGATGTATGTCATGATATAGTTGAAGCATGCTAGAAGTTATAGTGGTTAAAGTTATTTCTCTTAAATCGTGTATTCCTATATGATTTTGTATGATAGTAGGCAAATATTTGGATTTGAACTTGGATTGTTTAATAACTACCTATGGAGGTATGCTATCCTATGAGTGCATGTGATTAAAAAGTGTGCATTGTTTTCCTTTGTATATAAATGGTACTTGGTGAGTTGCTAGTATAAATTGGAGTCTTTTGTGGAGACCTGAATTGTAAATATAGTATGCATGCTCATGAGGAATGAGTTGGTAAAGCTTTGTATCTTACAATTCCATACTTGTTCCTTCAAATGTCTAAATGTTGCACTTTTGGGTATTTGGAAGCATGCTCGTTATAAAGACTAGGCAACTTATTGTATCCTATTTGGGGAACTTACTAAATTGTCATTTGATTGGATGTTGTTGAAAAATGTGTAGAATTTAGGAATATGAACATGATAAGGGATGTGGAAAAGAATCTTTGCATTTAGATTGAAGGATGAGAATCTTATGACATGATGAGTCGTAGAGTTATTTCTAAACTTATTGTCGTGTTATGAATTTCCTTGTTGTTTTCCTCTAGTGATGTATGACCTTAGTGTCTATCGCATTGTAGGAAGACCTTAGGTGAATTAAATAGTATGATTTGTATTTGAGATCCTCTACATGTTGGGTTAAATTTGCTCTTAATTGGGTTTACCCTAAGTGGGGGATGGTGTTTAAGTAATGAGATGGTAGAAATGGTCTACATTGTCCTTCTATTCTTACACGAATTTGAGAATATGAATTCTTAGTATGCTTGTTCATGAAAATAGTCTTGCATAAAGTGTGAATTGCATGATCTTTATATGATTGGTATGAATTGATTGACATCATCTTAGAGACATGGTAAATTTTCCAAAAGGCATGAAAAGAAATTTTTGATAAAATCCATGTTTTCTCTTGTTGACTTGCATTTTAATGTGCTAATTGTGAAGTTGACTTCATGAGGTAAGACAAGGAACTTGGAAATAGTCACTTGTAGGGTAAATTGTTTAGCCTTGCAATAGAAGTTGAGTCTCTTTTACCATGAAATATGTTGACTCTCTTGAAAATTTAGTGACTTGATGATTTGTAATATAAAATTGTAGGCTCATTCTCGAAAGGTGAAAGCATGTTTTGCTAAGTGTATACGTGTGTGCCTATGGTTTGTGCTATTTTTCCAAAATGAGGCTTACTTTAAGGGTGAGTAATATGTTAAGAAAAGAGATTTGTGGAATGACTTCATATTTTGTTGTGATGCACTTGGTGTGACTTGCCATTTAGACTTCACCAGGAAGAAAAATATATGCATGACTTTGCTTGAAAGTTGGAATTTCTCATTTTTAAGGAAATTGACCTTGTACTTTGCTAAGGTGTGAACTCATGATACATGTAATGTGTTGAGGAGCAAGACATTCCTCCATGGACACCACTAAGCATGGTATGGTTGAGTATGACCTTCATGGTACTAGGTCTAACTAATGAAGTTTTTTGTTAAATCCAATTAACTCAAATCTATGTGCATTGAAGTATGAATGCCTACTTGTTTTGAGTATTGTTGAAATCTACCTATATGTGGCCTTGCAAGATGATATCTTGATGAATTAAGGTGCAACGACCATGTTATGATTAGGAGAAGTATGTTCCTCCTATGAACATGATAAGAGCCTCTTTGATTAATGCATTAAGGGTGAGTGAATCGAAGTTTTGCTTACTTGTGTGCATGGAGTGCTAAAATGATTTGATGATATTTTAAAGGTGACGAACTGCTCTTATATGCATTGAAGTCATTGATGTGATTAAAGAGTCCTAAGTGTCATTCGAGGACGAATGTTCTCAAGTGGGGGATATTGTAAGACCTCGAAAATGAGATAAGGTGTCTAGAGCCTAACATGTTTGTCTTATCGTTATAAGGTCCTAAAATGCCTTATTATGTCATATAGAGTCAGTGTGCAAAGTTTGAAGTGATTTGGAAGTCGAACGTCAAGGGACGTCCAAGACGTTCGACGAATAGTCGCTAATGTGCCTCATGTGTGTATGCATCCCTAAATTGTGTGAACTGAGTCAAATAAGTCTTGAAATAGTTTTAAATGATGTTTAATGTTACTATATGAAGTTTCGTGAAGTTTGGAGGTCAAACGCCCAAGAACGTCCAAGGCGTTCGAAAGATATCCCCTAAGACGTTCATCGTATGTCATGTTGGGGTAAAGGCTGTTTGGACGTCTTGTAGGTGTTTGTTTTGGATGAAACTTATGTGGTAAGTCTATAACATGTTAAGGTTTGTAATGGCGTTGGAAAGTCCGGGTACGCCTTCTAAAGGGCCCCACAAGAGGCCCCAAAAGAAGGACCCCAAGGCTGCCTATACACTGCCTGGGCAGTGTCTCTTGACGGACCCAATGACGGACCGTTGGGACCCCAACGGACCGTCAAGCAGGTACCGTCAAAGGAGACTTGCCTTGGCAGGTTTTAAGCCAAGAAATTGGCCAAGTCCCCTGCGACGGAGGCTGCCACGGCCCGTCATGGCCATGACGCCCCGTCATGGGCCTCGTCGCGGGTGGCCTGCTAGTTAGCTGCCTGCGTGCTGCCTCTTAAAGGGGTGAATGGTAAATTCACCCCACGTCCTAACCTGACTATAATAGGTTTAATTAAGTGATTTTAGGATATATAAGCCATCCAAAACGTGATTTACCCATTCTCAAATCCCCTCACTCAAATTGAACCCTTCCTCTCCAAAAAATATTCTATCTAGAAACCCCCATGGTTTTTGAAGCTCAAGAACAGCTTGTAGATGGGATTCTCATGGGTTCTTCATCAAGTTTTATGGGTCTTCATGAAGATTAAGGTATGGTGATCCTTCATCTCTAAGTAACCTTTCACTTGGAGAGTTCTTCTCAATGTTTTTCAAAGAAATCTTATGAACAAGTTTCCAATCTTCCAATCTAGCCATGGGTTCTTTCTCAAAACGTTTCTAAAGATTAAATCATGATGAATTAGTATTAATATGATGATTTGAATGTGATTTCACTTCAATTGCATGATGAACCCATGTTCCTTCCAAAAATGGTTTAGCTCTTGAAAGGGTTTTGTGATTATGGCTTGTTCTTGATGAATTGGTGATTCTCTTATGTTGAATTGCTTATGGTTATTGTTATTGACACTAAATGATGTTGAATTGATGATGATAAGTCCATGATGATAAATATATGAAGTTTTGAGCATGAATAACCTATGTTTCTATATGTTGTGTTGAAGACGATTGCGAGATCGGTTGTGTAGGCTCTTGATTATGTATGAACTGCTGTAGCTACTCTTTTAGGGTGATGTAATGGATGAATTCTTGTAAGTATAAATCCTTAATGTACAAATTAAGAAGGGCTTGCATGAATTGGTATAGATCCCTTTTAGGTTATGAAGTCAAGAGGCTAAGTATGTGATGGATCTTGAATTGTGATTAGATGATGCATGACTTAGGCTTGATTTCTTACCTAATTAGCTACTGCCTTAGACTTACATATGTATGAACTATGATCTAAAATCAATGTAAGGGAAGTTAGGTAATGACCTATGTTATTCTACTTTCCTAGTATGTTGATATGTTTCATTATGTTATGGCATAATCTTGTAGCGACTTGTACATGGTTTCTTATATGTTTAAAGTACATATAGCTACTGCCATTTAAGTGTTTTATTGATGAATAAGGTGTATTGATCAATGATGATCAAAGGGTGAGAATTGGGTAAGAATGCTTAATTCCTTTACTCTTCTACTTCTCTATTCTTTATAGTAAAGTTGATGAGGCCTTGTATGGCATTGTGTGGTATGGTCCACTTATGGTGGCGGTGTTTACTTTATTGTTATTGTAAATGTGTTGACCACGGCCATGAAGGCAAATTGATGAACTTATGAACATATGCTTAAAATGATACTATGAGAAGCTTATGCCTACTTTCCTATTCTAGTTGTGAATTAGGTTATGTGGCTATTGTATGGGCATGTGTATAATCATGTTAGGGTGTTGTATAGGTGCTGCTATTGATGTGTTAAAGTGGTTAATAGCCTCTACCCATGTATCCCTTATATGGAAGTGTAAATAGCTAAAGTTAGGAGTCTTGATTATAATGTATATATAGTCTTGTCTTCTATGCTTTTATGTGTTGTGTGCTATGTGCTTGGAAGTGTAATGTGGTCCAATAGGGTGGCTGACTTAAGGAGTTATTGATAGCCATTATGTGATCATGTTGGTTAATGTACACACACTCTCACTTACATGCGTTTTATAAGTAGTATAAGTCATTGTGTCTAAATGAAAGGTAGTTCTCATATTCACTAGTGTCTACTACTATGCATACTAAGGTGATGTTTATGAATGTATGATTTGTATTCCCTTACTAGGATGACTTGATAGGTGTACTAGTATGGACAAGGGTATGGGACCTTGTCTATGCATTGCACATGTATATCTTGATAGGATAGTTCCTAGGTTTGGTTCTTATGCATATGAAGGATGATTATATGAACATGTTATGAATATGATATGATGAAGTATGAATGTGTATAGTGTCTTAGTAGGTTTATATGAAAGGATTGCTCATATAGTTATGCCTATAGACTTATGCATTGATATATGAACATGTGTGACTTGATGTGTTATGTGAAAGGTTTGCTCACATCTATATATACACTCACACACATGGATGATCTAGTTAGGGAGAAGAGGTCCAACTAGGAGGGCCCAAGAATACTCCAAAACTAGATAGGTGCTTGAATATGCTATAAGCATATGAATGATGAATATCCTAAGACTATGTTTTATAAACAAAGGTAATAAAGGCTTTTCAATAAAGGGAACTTAGCTTAGCACCGAGTGAACTTGACATTGAGAGGTGTTGACTTCCCTTAGAGGAATATTTCACCATTTGTCCCTTATAGAGTGTTGACTTCCCTTAGAGGAATAATCACCTATGGACCTACATATGGTGTTGACTTCCCTTAGAGGAATAATCACCTATGGACCTACATATGGTGTTGACTTCCCTTAGAGGAATAATCACCTATGGACCTACATATGGTGTTGACTTCCCTTAGAGGAATACTCACCTATGTACTTACATGAAGTGTTGACTTTCCTTGAGGAATATTCACTCATGTTTTCTCATGAGGTGAGGCCCCATTACCAAATGGTATATAGAGGGAATACCTATCTCTTAGTTCCATAAACTATGCTTGCCACATAGGATCTAGCAAAGTAAATTCACTTGATATGCTAGCATGTATGTTAATGTTCTACCTTGGCTAGGTAGTAACACCTTCCTTTGGTGTAAGGCTCTACAACACCAAATTCCATGATTAGCACCCATGGTCTTAGTGTTGGTTAAGGCTATGGTTTCCCTAAAGGTAAAATGGACAATGGAAGTAATTGAATAGGATCCTAACTAGGAGGACTATAGGTAAGTTACTTAGGATAGATGGAAGTAATGAACCCATCTAGACATTGCACAAGTGACTCCTTAGGAAGTCTTAGGAAGGTTCTCTAATGCATATGATTATGTATGTGTCCTTTATGTATGATGTTGTAGTCTTGGTTTGACTATGTTTATGTTGTACTATACTTCTATGATGGCATGTGTTGTCTTGTGTAGATACTATATATGGTATTCTCTTATGTTCCTAAGGTGATGCATTGCACCAAGTATCCCTAAAGGATTATTTAGGAGATTAATGAATTGAAAGAATGAGTTAAATGCTAAGAAGGGAGAGTTCACTATAAAGTGACCTTTATGTGCACTTATATTCTATATGTGCTTTCATATGATGATTGGCCTTTGATTGTGTTTCTATGACGTATGTGGATGATATAAATGATGTTAACAAAGGTTTTATGATGATTTACTCAAAATGGCATGAAGTATGATTTCAAGGAAATGTCCCTTTTAAATGCATGTTTTTGCATGGTTGCCATACTTAGTACATTCTTGTGCTAATCCCATTCTTCTTTACTTTTTACACGAAGTGTAGGTATTGGAATGCTTAAATGAGGTCTATGATCGAGAAGCTTGATAGGTGTTTTCTCAAGCTCAAGGAAAGGAAATCCTTAAGTTCAAGGATGTCCTACTTATGTCTTTAATATGAAGTCTTTAAATATTGTATAGTTATGTAAGGTATCGTATAGGCCGTGTCCCTAATGTATTCTAAAGTTATCGAGTCTAAGATGGCAAAGAGACTTAGAGTCTAAATATGTATTATGACTTATGTTTTATATATATACGATGTGATGTTTCTAGTATATGATGTGCTATTAAAAGTTTTAAATTTTCCGCTAAATTTACTATGCCAATGCAATGAATGATATGAGAGGCTTGTCTTAGACCTCCGAGAGGTCGACGACGCCGGTTACAATCCAAGATTGTACCCTATCTTCTAGGGTATGGTTTTGGGTTGTGACAGGGTCGAGATGTTTCTTAGCTTTAAAATCTACAACAAGTGAGGATTTGGAACTGGAATGAACCGAAACACCCCAATTTGGTGTATCTACCAATCGTACACCCAACCTAGCCAATTGGTGTACTTCTTTAACAAACTCCTTTTTCTCATCATCAATATGTGACACGCTGACCATACTTAATTGACTCAACGGATCGGCCACTACATTGGCCTTACCTGGGTGATAGTGGACACTCATGTGATAATCCTTAAGCAGTTCTAGCCATCTTCTCTGACGAAGGTTCAATTCTCTCTGTGTAAAAACATACTGAAGACTTTTATGATCAGTATACACATAAACATGTACACCATATAAGTAATGCCTCTAAAGTTTCAACGCAAATACCACAACCGCTAACTCAAGATCATGTGTAGGTTAATTCTTCTCGTGGATTTTCAACTGTCTCAATGCATATGCAATCACCTTGCCATCTTGCATAAGAACACATCCCAAACCTACTCGGCAAGCATCACAATATACCACATACCCTTCACCACTCCTCGGCAACGTGAGCACTGGGGCTGAAGTCAGTCGGTCTTTGAGTTCTTGGAAACTCTTTTCACACTTTTCTGACCACTCAAACTTCGCCTTCTTCTTTGTTAAGGCTGTCAACGGAGCTTTAATAGTGGAAAAACCCTCCACAAACCTGCTATAATAATTATCCATACCCAAGAAACTCCGGATGTCTGTAGGAGTGAGGGGTCTCGGCAAATTCTACACCGATTCAACCTTTTCTCGGATCAACCTCAACACCCTGGTCGGTCACTACATGACCAAGGAAGGTCACTGATCTCAACCGAAACTCACATTTACTGAACTTTGCATACAACTGATGTTCTCTGAGTACTTGCAATGTCTTTCTCAAGTGTTGTTCATGCTCTTCTCTAGTCTTAGATTATATGAGAATGTCATCTATGAATACTATGAAAAAAGAATCAAGATATTCACGGAAGACTCTATTCATAAGGTCCATAAACGCGGTTGGTGTGTTAGTGAGACCAAATGACATGACAAGAAACTCGTAATGACCACACCTAGTATGGAAGGCGGTCTTAGGAACGTCTTCTTGTATCACTCAAAGCTGATGATACCCTGACCGGAGATCTATTTTTGAAAAGAAACTTGAACCTTGGATTTGATCAAATAGATCATCAATTCTGGGAAGAGGGTATTTGTTCTTTATAGTGACTTTGTTGAGTTGTCGATAATCGATACACATTCTAAGAGTTCCATCCTTTTTGTAACATTCCGGAAAATCATATGTCTAATGAAGAGCCTAGTATGCCCTTAGGATATCCTATTAGGGGTACATAGGCACCCCAATGCTCAATATTGAGAGATATTGGGCATAGTATAGAAAAATTGGGTAATGGATATTAGCCAATTTTCTATAGACGAGTTATGAAATATACTTTTTGGATTGCCATACCCCAATCCAAGATTAACGTTCAATAAATGTACTTGAAAAGAAAACTCTAAGCTAATATAATTGGCACTATGTACATATAGACCTACGACGTGTGAGTATGAGGCATTCAAGTGTAAAGCCTAGATACCATAGCACATGACCATTTAAAATGAATATGTATATTAAGCAGTGCCAAAGGACATGATGAGGGTCCTTGGGACAATAAGTAAGCATTCCCAAATGAGCATTCCCAAATGAGGCATCACACGTGAAGGAGCCGGCCAAGGGGGACCACGGAACTACCCTAACCGAATTCGGTTAGGGCAGTTAGGCAAGACACGCGTACACCGGTCTGTCCATGTGGGGACGGGATTCCTAACCAACTCAACACCCTAAGAACTTAACCAACTAGTTAACTAACCTAGGATCAATCAAAAATGACCAGCCAATGGACCCGAAAACCTAAGACCTTGTCGGGTGACACCTAACTAACCTAACCAACTTAGGGACAACCTAGTACCTAACCTAGGATGGTCCAAAGTTGTTAGTTGTGGTCCTAGTGACTTAGGGGTGTTTTGGTAATTTCCCTAAGTCCCTAAATTAATTAAATGTAGGATTTAATTAATTAATTAAAAGTCAAAATATTGACCGAAACAAGGGTCAATACCGATTTCCAGATTTTGGTCAAAGTCAACATCTTCCTATGTTTAGTCAACATAGGAAGGGCATTTTGGTAAATTACCTAGGTCCCTTATTTAATTAATTAAGCCATCAAATTAATTAAATTAAGCCTTGGTCAACTGAGACACTTAGTCAAAATTGCAATAGGAAAAGTCAATGGTCCTCCTATGTCTAGTTAACTTAGGAAGGGTATTTTAGTAATTAACTAATTAATTTATTAATTAAGTTAATTAGGTATGAAGATTATAATTCAATATCATCTCCTAAACCTAGAATACACGATCAAAACACTTAGAACAAAACGCAAGAAAGAGGCAGTGAACTAAGAATGCTAAAACGGAAAAAAGGGCATAGACGTTCTTAGGCGTTTTCAAGGTATCTTCAAGGTTTCGTTCGAGGTGTTTTTCTTAGATTAAGTTCTATATAAGGTATGGGTTTCTCTCCTGGACTTCTTTCTCCAAGAGAACTTTCTTTTCAACGATTCAAAGATCTTGCAAACTAGAATTGTTCCCGTTCTCGTCGAACTCCTTGTCCCTAGTCTACTTTTCTATTTCCAAGTTGAATAAGTTAGTGATAATGTTGTTGGTATGTGGTGCTGGATGTTCTTAACATGTATTTTTCTTGAATGATGAGTATCGAATGAACCTATAAACTTGTAGTCGCGTAAAGTTAATACTATCATGAAAACTAAGAATAGATGATATGCTAAGAACGTCCGTGATTGTGTTAGGTGATTTATGTGTCTTGGCCGAATGTTTACTTGCTGTTGTTCTGACCTTATGAAGATATTAAAGTCATCAAATGTTAAGATGATTCTGTCCAATATGTCTTAAAAATGTTACCCTAAAGTCATGAACTAAGATTGGCTTAAAAGACCACTTGGGAATCACATCTTGCATGAATTGGCTATCTGGTTCCAATAAAATTGGCTAACACAATTTGGTCAAAACGAACATATGCTAATGGTTAGGAGCTTATGTAAATGATTAAAAGATTGGGTATGGGTTCATACATATGGCAATCTAAATATGAACATACGTAAAATTCGCTTATGCCAATAAGAATGAATTTGCTAGTCTAACATCCCAAATCTTCACCCAATACTAATCATATGCCAATTCTTGTGTAGTAAGAGTATCAAGTATATTATAAGCACTTCTAAAGTAACATTAATGAATCCATAACCAAGGGCATGACATTCATTGGGACAACTCGCAACATGCCCTACAAGAATGAACTATAAACATATGTAACTCATTGAGAGAAGTGCTCATCGTCCATAAACGATGAAATGATGCTACTACACTAAAGTAAAGAAGTAACGTGAGTTATAACATAATTAAAGGGGTCTAAACTAAGTAAGTGACCAGAATGGGGTGTTAAAGGAAGTGAGACAAGTCTTACTTACACCTAAGTTAATATGTTAAAAGAATACTCACGAATGAAGGTGTTAGAACGTGTGAGACTAGTCTCATTAACACCTAAGGATGAAATGTAAGGACTATTCATATTTCATCAATGTAAAGTAAGGATGATTTGTAAGGATAATTCACATTTCATCAGTGTAAAGTAAGGGTGATATGTAAGGACAATTCACATTTCACCAATGTAAAGTAAGGATGATATGTAAGGACAATTCACATTTCATCAATGTAAAGTAAGGATGACAAGTCATCAAAAGAGTAAATAAATCTCATTCTAGAAGTAAGCTTCCACAATGCTTGAGTCAACTCTAAAATATAAAGAAGATAATGAAAGTGAACATAGCACCGATACACTAGTTATGAGCATGTGCTTGCACATGTAAGTCTCATGCGACGAGGCTACCACCGAGGTGGATAAGTAGTCTCATTAAGTCCCTAGTCTTTGAACTATGTGTACCCAACATAGGAACTAGCCAGTGGTTTCCACCTAAGCGAGCTAGCCATGTATGGTTTCACGTTGGACGGTGATTCCACCTATTTTCGGTGTGGGGAAGACACATGATTTCATGTTTAGCTCACATGATCTATGTCGGTTAATGCTCACGATATGTTCTTGGTTCACTATAGCCGTGAGCCACTCATTTTGAGTGTGGAGTGAACACTTGAGATGGATCCGCCTTAGCCGGGGATTACCCCTTTCCATGTGTGGGGAAGACACGTGATTCCATGAGTAGCTCACATGGTCTAAGATTCATTTTAACCGGTGAATCACCTCTTTTCAGTGTGGGAGAGACACTGGATTCATGTTAAGCTCGCATGATCTTATTCCTAATGATGTCACTATGAAAGTGAGAATGATGATGATGATGGAACGTATGTTCAAAGTGAGCAATGATGAAGAGCTTAAGAATGTCAAGTGTCAATATCACACTCATGAAGTTTCAGCAAATAATGGGCATAGACAAATAAGATTGGTTTATAATGACTTCTTATATGATGCTAGTAAAGGGAAGTAAAAAGCAATGTTAATTAAGTACCTCATAACTTCCCTAACATTAAAATAATGAAACAGATGGCATAGCCAATAGAATTGGCTTATCAAATGTTTATGAATACTAAGAGTAAAGAATGACTCACTATAAGGTAGTGAAATCATTCATTAGTCCTTGGATTACTTACATCTATTCATTGTGGGTATGGGACTACAATGAATCATTGCACTTGTAAGTAAAACATAGGACTAAAGGAATTATTGAACAACACAACAAGAAGAAGAAAAAGACTGAAAATAAAACTAAGTATGGGGAAAAGAGCTCTCAAGTTTGGAGGAGTAAAATTTCAAATCTTCGCTCGAGTTGTTCTAAAATTATGTTTATTATTAGTCTTGTAATCATATAGAAAATTAGTTGTGTGCTTTGAATGCATTAAAAATATCATATTCATACCACTATTCACAAATAACAAATTAGGAAAGTCTAGTGATGACACTTTCCAGAAACGACATATTTCTTAGGAAGAGCTTTCATTGATCATGCATAGTTTTATGTGTATGTGTGCATACACCCATACTTAGTACAAGTGTTGTACTAACCCCCTACTATAGGTGTAGGTCAGAGAGCAGATTGACGTCACTTGCAACGATTTGGACTTCAGCGTTTTCTCCAGACCATTTAGTAGGTCCTCTTGATTTCGAGGATGCTACACGCATTAGTCTAGACTTACAAAGCTTTGAATAAAATATCAGAAATAAAATGCTAGGGACAACATCCACTAGCTATGTATAAAGTACTAAGTTAGAAAGATAGATGTAGCATCCTTTAACTAAAGAGGACCTAGCAAAGTCTGGAGATCGCTAAGTCCAAACCGCTTCAATGAGTCTTTAACCTTCTCTCTGACCTGCACCTATAAAAAAAAGTAATAGTATTGGGTTAGTACACACTTGTACTAAGTATGGGTGTATGCACACATACACATAAGGACTATGCATGATCAAGGAAAGCTTTTTCTATAGCAACATGCCATTTCTGGAAAGTAAAGTCACTAGACTTTCTCAATTCGTTATTTGTAATTCATGGTGTGAATATGACGTATTTTAATTCATTTAGAGCACACAACTCATTTTATACATGAACATAAGACCTTGGAATCATGAACATAATTTTAGAACAACTCGAACAAAAAATTATAAATTTGCTCCCTCTAGGCCGAGAGCACCATTTTCCATAGTTTATTTTTCAGTCTTTTCTTCTTTTTGTTGTCTAGTTCAAAAATCTCCTTTGATCCCATGTTTTACTTACAAGTGCAATGATTCATTATAGTCCCATACCTACAATGAATCAAGTAAGTAATCCAAAGAACTAAGGAAATGATTTAACTACAATTTTGCATGAAATCTTATTAAGCCAATCTTTGTTGGTTATGCCTATTATTTGATTCTTTGCATAACATAAGAAGTCATTATAAGCCAATCTTATTTGGCTATGATCATTTGCATAATATAAGAAGTCATTATAAGCCAATCTAATTTGGCTTTGGTCATTTTCATAATATAGGAAATCATTATTGGCTATGCCCCTTTACTTGTTGAAAACTTCATTCTTATCAAATATTGATGATTGATATTTTTAAACTCTTGCTTTCTTAGTTCACTTTGAACTTACATCTCTTCTTCTTTCTTTCTTACTTTCTTAAAGAAGTCTTTAGCATTAAGATCATGTGAAATGATGAAAAATCCAGTGTATTCCCCACACCGAAAAGAGGTGGTTCACTGATCAAAGTGAACCTAGATCATGTGAGTTAACATGAAATCCAGTCTCTGCCCCACACTGAAAAGGGGTGGTTCACCGGCTAAAGTGAAACCAAGTCTAGTGTCTTCCCCATACCGAAAAGAGGTGGTTCATGGCTAAAGTGAAACCAAGAACTTTGTTGTGAGCATTAACCGACATATATCATGTGAGCTAAACATTAAATCCATTGTCTGCCCCACACTGAAAAGGGGTGGTTTCACCAGCCAAAGTGAAGCCGAATCTACCTAGCTCTCTTAGGTGGAATCCACTGGCTAGTTCCCATGCTGGCAACATAGTTCAAAAACTAGGAGATTTTCGGAGACTCTTATCCACCTTGGTGGAGCCTCATCTCATCAGACTTACATGTGCTTGCACAAGCTCATTGCTAGTTTATCGGTGCTTTGCTCAATTTCTTTTACTTCATAACTTTTAGAGTTGACTCAAACATTATGGAAGCTTGCTTCTAGTTGTGAGGTTTACTTACTCTATGGATAACTTGTCATCCCTTTCTTTACTTGATTAAATGTGAATTTAACCTTACATTATCATCTTGGTGTTAATGAGACTCGTCTCACACTTTCTAACACACTTTTATGTGAGTATCTTTAACATAGTTGTCGTAGGTATAAGTTAGACTTGTCTCACTTCCTTTAACACCCCATTATGGTAACTTTCATAACTCTTGAGCTTTTAGTTATGTTATTACTCACTTTATCTTGTTCAATGTCATTTGATAGCTTTATACCATTCTTTATGAAAGTTATGAACTTCGTTCAATGTAGTTACTATATTCATAGTTCATTTTGATAGATTTTGTTGAGACTTGTCCCAATTATTGGCATACCCTTTGTTATGAATTCAATGTTACATTTGTCATGCTTAATTTGGCATTACAATACATTGGCCATATAAGATTAGTATGAATTAGTATTTTCCAATTCTAACAATATTTTGGACATAACTTTACTAGACAATTTATTGGCACAAGCCAACCATTCACTCAACATTTTTCATGAGATTATCATTAGACAAGTCGATTAACTTTCTATATATACTTTAGTGAACTCATCATCTCAAGCAAGTCAACTTTTAACAGTAAACTAAACTTCATAAACGAATTATAACAAACTTCATATTCTCGAACACAATTAAGCATTTCATCATTCTTTGTTTCGTGTAACTAATATCCAAATCATAAGAAACAAATCTATAGGCCTAATTAGTAATTAAGAAATCAAGAAACCTACACATAAGGATCAGTTAGCACCACATACCAACAACATGTTTGAGATTACATCTACATACTTATTAGAATCGAAAACAAGGATAACTAGGGAAAAGGACGTTCAACAATATCATTGGGAACAACCCTTGTTTCGATATTCATGGATTAAAAACATTTGAAAGGCCTCTTGGAGAAAGAGTTCCAGGAGAGAAAACCCATACCTTATGTAGAATTGAATCTACGATGATCACTTGCACGAAAACCATGAAGAGTACCTTGAAATAGCCTAAGAGAACCTTTGTCAAGGGCCCTTGGTTGGTCCTTACGGAGTCGTACCCATACGTTTCTACCATGAATCAACTTAAACACATGTTAGACGCCTTTCCACCAAATTTCATGAATTTCCGACTCCGAAAAGCTAGTCAAATAGGCTAAGGCACAGTAGTACCTCCTTTAACTAGTTTTCGAACGTCATGAGCGTTCTTGTATATTTTGGTTTCTAGAATTCATAAATGACTTATATTCATTAAAATGGACCTTAAAACATTATCTAGACCTTATGACACTTATGTTAGGCTCTAGAATACATCTTAGATTTTCGAAGTGTTACAGAATGTTGTGGAGGGCACTATGACATCTAGATTGAGAGATTTTATGAGGATGAATCCTCCTATATTTCTTGGTTCTAAGGTAGGTGAAGATGTCCAAGAGTTCCTAGTGTAAGACCTCGAATATGACTTAGGTTATCTAGAGCCTAACATGTTAGTAATGGTGGTATAAGATCCTAATGTAGTCTCTTACAAAAATTAGGTGTATTGGAAATCAAACGTCAAGGGACGACTAAGACGTTCGACGACTAAGTCACTAAATGCCTCATATGTGGTTTTATGTGTTTATGTGTGATTCATGAGGTTGTAAGTTCATTAAATGATTTATTATAGCATGTATAGGTAGTGTGTCATGTTTCGTGGTGTTTGGAGGTCAAACGTCCAAGAACGTCCATGACATTCGAAAGATATGCCTTGAATTGACCTTCTGTGTGTCTAGGCATATTTTATCAAGTTTTACGTGTTCGTTTTGGATGAAATTCATGTGAGAGGTTTTAAACTCGTATCCGGTCATGTTTGGTTTGGAAACATCCGGGTAAACATCCCCAAGGACCATCCAAGGGTCCTTGAGGAAGCACCCAAACTTTATGTCAAGACTGTCCCAGGCAGCCCCCAAACGATGGAGGCATCGATGGCTCGTGGGCCAATCGACGCCCTGTCGATGGGTGTCGTTGGTGGAGACTTGGTATTGGGTGAGGTGGGAACCTTTTCAAGTCTCTGACCCAACCAACGGAAGGACAGGACGGTCCGTTTGTGGACAAACAGTTCATCGACTGCCTTCCGTCTGTGAAGCCAAGTCAGCCTCACTGTTAAGTGAGGGGTGAAATGGGAATTTCACCCCACTTCCAAATAAGATTATTGATGGCTTATTAAGGGTATATTGGGTATTTTAAACAAGTATATAATTGCTTAACACTTAGAATATTTCATTATTCTAAATCAAAAACCCCAAAATCCGTTAAGAAATCCCAAAGACTCCATTGAAGTCCAAAATCAAGGAACAACTTGGAGGTGACGTTTTGAGTGGAAATTCTTTATCAAAGTGAATAATTATCATCATTGAGGTATGGCTTTTGATCCTTGAAACTCGTTTCATCAAGGAGCCCAACTTTCAAAGTTATTTTCAAAGTTTTCAAAGAGGAATTATCCAATTTCATGATTCTTCCATGGTTTCTTGCATTAAAGGTTTTCAAACGTCTATTATGGATTAGATTGATGTTGTATTGATGATTTTAACCTAAATTACCTATGAACCCATGAAATTGATGAACCTAAGATTTTGAATAAAATTATGGGTAACTTGATATTGACTTAATGTTGATGAATTCATGTGTAGTTTCTTATGGGCTTTCTATTGATGTAAGAATTGTATTCAATTTTTATCAAATTCGTATTGGATTGTTGAATCTATGTTGAATTGATTTAGATTTCGTTGATTTCTATAATTGTGTGTGGAATTGGTGTTCATGGCCTTGTGTAAGGGTCTTGTGTAATCAAATTTAGTAAGTTAACTTGAATTGAAATGTTAATGATGGAGTGGAGGTATGCTGCCCCATTCCTGTATTTTGATGTTATTTATACTTCGATTCTATTATGATTGGTTTAGTCCACCTTTGGTGGCGGTGTTATGTGAATTGATGTAGCCTTGTCGGCGTTACTTTCTAGTACATTGATGATCATGGCCTTGTCGGCACTGCTTGAACTTATATGGCTATTTGTGTAGTTGATTTAGTGATGTATAATCATATATGTGGAAGTATGTGCTTTAATATTGATACTATCTAGTTAATCATGTTATGCTTTGACTATGTGTTAGTTGTATAGTCTTAGAGTTGATACATGGTTATTCCTAAATTGGTTATATGAGTCTAAAAGGGTTAAGTTGATAATGTTAAGGTAATGAATAGGTTTATTTAATAAGGTTAAGGGTCATTCCTAAGAGTCTAAAGGAAGATAGGCTATATGTGTTAAATGGAAGTATGTTGTGTCTTGTTTAGATAGACTTGTGTCCCTTACTTGATGCTTATGTGAATATGAGATGTCTTGACTTAGGAACCTAAAAGGTCTTATTCTTGAATAAATGAACATAGGTGAGACCTTGAATGATGATTAAAGTTGTTTAGGCTTAGATGATGACATAGTCAATTTAGGATTCTCCTTAATACTTAAAATCTGATTTTAATTTATTATACATGAAAGGACCATTTTACCCTTACAAAAATCAGATTTTAAATAATAAATAAATCACCAATTTAATGCTTCCATTGGGGCTCAAACTCGGGTGGAGTGACCTTTGCGAAAATGGATCATTTCGGGTCGACCCTACCCTATCCGGCTCTTTTATTAAATTAATTAATTAATTAATTAATTCCTTAGGGTAATTACGATATTATCCTTGGCCTGGAAAGACCATTTTACCCCTGGACCCTCAAAACTTAAGATTTCCTCTTTTTAAGTCCGGTAAAGACTTCTTCGATTAAATCTTCATTTTCGAGAGCCCTACATGGTTGGTTCCAACCTTTCCAAGCTCAACTAACTCCCCAAGTTAGTTGTCTTGGCCGTAGTAAGGGTTCTGAGGTCTGGTTCTACGCGTATCAATCCGTGTGAACCTTGGTCTAATCGCAAGCATTCTTGACACATTAAACATTTCTTATCTTATTCATTTTTAGGGTTGTTTCATTATTCCCCCCTTAGGAATATTCGTCTCCGAATGACACTACCACTATATATCGTAATGGCAGTCAGGTCATAACGTAATCACTATTCACCGTCAAGCAATAGCAATAAAATATGGAGAGATAAGGAAACATAGACTTAAGAGTAGGAAGTCTAACCTCAAGAACTGAAAAGATGAGGGTAGCGGGATCTCATGTCGGCCTCAGCCTCCCACGTAGCACCCTCAATAAGATGATTTCTCCACTATACCTTCAGTGTGGAAATCTCCTTGTTCCTCAGCCGCTTGACCTGTCTGTCTAAGATCTCAACAGGTAACTCCTCATAAGACAAGTCTTCATCAACCCCCAAACCTTCAACAGGTAGAATCGATGCTGGATCACCTAGGCACTTCTTCAACATAGAGACATGAAAGACTAGATGAACAGAAGCTAGCTCCGCAGGCAATGCTAACTCATAGGCCACCTTACCCACACGCTGTATGACCTCATATGGCCCAACATACCTCGGACTCAGCTTCTCTTTTCTACCAAATCTCATCACCCCTTTCATAGGTGATATGTTCAAGTAAACCTGGTCACCAACATCAAATTCTAAAGGCCGCTTTCTGTTGTCTACATATGACTTCTGTCGGCTGTAAGCAGTAGCCAACCTATCCCTAATCACTTTGACCTTCTCTAAGGCCTCATGAATGATCTCTGGACCCAAAATGGATGACTCTCCAACCTTGAACCACCCAACTGGAGATCTACACCTCCTACCATACAGTGCCTCAAACGGTGCCATCCCAATGTTGGAGTGATAGCTATTATTATACGAGAACTCTATCAAAGGCAAATGGTCATCCCAGCTACCTCTGAAGTCAATCACACACGCTCTCAACATGTCCTCCAATGTCTGAATTGTGCGCTTTACCTGCCCATCAGTCTGAGGATGAAAGGCAGTACTAAGCTTTACCTACGTGCCCAAGCTTTTCTTGAAAGATCTCCAGAAATGTGAAGTAAACTGGGCTCCTCTATCAGAAATGATAGACAAAGGAATCCCATGCCATCTCACAATCTCATCAATGTAGAGTCTCGTATAATCCTCGGCTCTGTGAGTAGACTTCACAGGAATAAAGTGGGCAGACTTAGTCAATCTGTCCACAATAACCCATATGGAGTTATGTTACCTCCTAGTCCTTGGAATACGAACCACGAAATCCATATTAATGGCCTCCCACTTCCAAGTCGGAACCTCAATAATCTGAGTCAGACTGCCAGGCTTAAGATGCTCTACCTTAACCTGCTGACAATTAGGACACTTGGCCACATATTCTGCAATGTCCTTCTTCATGCCATCCCACCAATAAATCTGCTTAAGATCATGATACATCTTGGTGAAACCTTGATTTATGGAATATCTGGAACCATGGGCCTCTGCAACAATTCTGGTCCGCAAATCATCCACATCTGGTACACACAGCCTGTCCTGATATCTATGTATGCCATCACCTCCCAAAGCGAAAGACTCATTCATCTTCATCAACACTGAGTCCTTCAGCTCCATCAACACAGGATCTAGATGCTGACCCTGCTTGACTTCAACTACCAAGGATGATTCAGAACTAGGATGAACTGAAACACCCCCACTAGTAGAGTCAACCAATCGCACACCCAGTCTGTCCAGTCTGTGTACATCTTTCACCAACTCCTTCTTCTCATCCTCAACGTGGGCTGTACTTTCCATGCTCATCCTGCTCAAAGTATCAGCTACAACATTAGCCTTACCTGGATGGTAGTGAACATTCTTGTCATAATCCTTCAATAGCTCCAACCATCTCCGCTGACGTAGATTCAACTCTCTCTGTGTGAACACGTACTGGAGACTCTTGTAGTCTGTGAATACATCCACATGCACTCCATACAAGTAGTGCCTACAGAACTTTAGTGCAAACACCACAGCTGCCAACTCCAGGTCATGAGTGGGATAATTCTTATCATGAACCTTGAGCTGACTGGACGCATAGGCTATCACCTTACCAACCTGCATAAGAACACAACCCAAACCAACCCTAGATGCATCACAATAAACAATGTAATTCTCACTACACTTAGGCAAAGTAAGCACTGGGGTTGAAGTGTGTCTGTCCTTGAGCTCCTGGAAACTCTTCTCATAAGTCTCCATCCATTCAAACTTGGCTTTCTTCTTAGTCAAAGCTGTCAATGGGGCAGCAATGGAAGAAAAGCCCTCCACAAACCTGCGGTAGTAACTAGCCAATCCCAAAAAACTACGGATGTCAGTGGGAGTAAGAGGCTTTGGCCAGTTCTTCACAGCCTCAGTCTTCCTCGGATCCACCTCCACGCCCTGATCGGACACAACATGACCCAGGAAGGTCACTGATCTAAGAAAAAATTCACACTTGCTGAATTTGGCATACAACTGATGTTGTTTAAGTACCTGCAAGGTTAGTCTCAAATGTTGTTCATGCTCTTCCTTGGTCCTAGAGTAGATGAGAATGTCATCAATGAATACTATGACGAAAGAGTCAAGGTATTCACGGAAGACTCGGTTCATGAGGTCCATAAATGCAGCAGGTGCATTCGTAAGACCAAATGACATGACTAAGAACTTATAGTGACCATAACGGTTACGAAAGGCTGTCTTTGGGATATCTCCATCCCTAACCCTAAGCTGATGATACCCTAAACGAAGATCAATGTTAGAGAAGAAACTAGACCCTTGGAGCTGATCGAACAAATCATCTATTCTGGGAAGTGGATACTTATTCTTTATAGTGACTTTGTTGAGCTGTCGATAATCGATACATATTCTAAGGGTTCCATCCTTCTTTTTCACAAACAACACTGGAGAGCCCCAAGGGGATATGCTCGGCTGAATGAAACCCTTGTTAGTGAGATCTTTTAACTGCAACTTCAACTCTTTGAGTTCAGTTGGAGCCATTCTGTAAGGAGGAATTGAAATTGGTTTAGTATCGGGTTCTAAGTCGATACCAAAATCAATCTCTCGAGGGGGAGGGACTCCAGGAAAATCATCAGGAAATACATCTAGGAACTCATTCACTACATGCACTGAGTCTATGCAAGGAATTTCATGATCTAAATCATTAACACTCACAAGATGACACAACAACCCCTTGGACACCATTTTATTGGCCTTAAGGTTAGAAATCAAGAGGTTAGGACGACTCGAGTTGTACCCCTCCCAGACTAGCTCTTCTTCATCAGGGAAACGAAATCTCACCACTCTACTACGACAGTCTAAGCAAGCATAACAACTGTGAAGCCAGTCCATGCCAAGAATAACATCAAAATCATGCATGGGTAACTCAACTAAGTCTGCACACATAGTCTTACAACTTATCACTATTGGGCAATCCTTGTATACTCTATCAGTTCTTAAATTTTCTCCTAAAGGTGTACTAACCACTATAGGTTCATGCAGAACTTCAGGCAATATCTCAAAAGTGAGAGCAGGCGCAGGAGTTACAAAGAAAAGCGTAGACCCTGGATCAAGTAAAGCATAAACAGAAGTTGAGAATACTTGCAGCATACCTGTGACCACATCAGCGGACATCTCTTGCTCCTCTCTGCCCTTCAGGGCATAGAACCTGTTTCTCTTAGGAGGCTCGGCTGCTGCTGCACCCTGTGGATTAGGCCTAGGCTGAGCATTACCTCCAGCCTAACCTCTCTTCTGTGGGCAGTCTCTAACCATATGCCCACTCTTACCGCAACCGAAGCAGGCATTAGTGCCCTGTCTGCACTCTCCACTTTGAGCACGACCACACTTAGCACAATTCTTTTTGGGACGCTGCATCTCACCTCAATTGCCTTTCTTGGGCTCAGGTTACTCCTCTAAAAATTAGTGTTCCCAGAACTCTGTTGCCCCTTCTTGAACCTGGGATGCTCACGGACGCCAAAATTGTTTATGTGGCCTCCATGGCTGGAACCTGCATGATCTTGAGGCTTAGGCCTCCTAGCATCACCAATACCCCTCTTTTTGTGGCTGTCCTCTACCTGCTGGACATGCACCATCAACCTGTAGAGGTCCATATTATCATGGAGCATCGCAGACCGACACTCCACATCCAGATCTCCATTGATTCCTGTGAGGAACCTGGTCATCTCATCCCTGCTGTTAGACACAAGGGAAGTAGCATACCTGGATAATTTAACAAACTTCAGTACTCATCTCATCCTTGCTGTTAGATATTAAGGAAAGTAGCATACCTAGATAGTTTAACAAACTTCAGGGAATACTCCCTGACTGTCATAGATCCCTGCTTAAGGTTGATAAACTCCTCAACCTTGGCTTCTCTCATTTCTCTGGGAAAGAATCTCTCCAGAAAGGCTGTCTTAGACAGCTCCCAAGTGACTGGAACTCCGCCCAAAGCTCGCTATCCTGCCACATATTGCACCAAGTTTGTGCAACATCCTTTAGCCGATAGGAAGCCAGCTCAGACTTCTCAGTATCTGTGGCCCCCATAGCCACCAGAATCTTATGGACCTCGTCCACAAACTCCTGGGGGTCCTCTGAAGTCCTAGACCCTGTGAAAATAGGAGGATTCATCCTCGTGAAGTCTCTCAGCCTATCAGCCATGCTACTAACCAGTGGGTTCTCCCTCTGAACATCCTGCCGGTTGACCTGGGCAGTCATAGCCTGGGCCTGCATAGTAATGGCCTGTACCACCTGGGCCAGAGATGCCCTCACCTCAGCATCAGTCAACCCAGCTAGGTTAACTAGCATATCCACTCCTTCAGCTGGAGCCTGGGGTGGAACCTGATTGTTCCCATCAGCTGCTCCTCCTCTCTTCTGATCAACGGTTCTCCTAGTATTCAATCTCTGAAAACAATAAGAATTGATGTTAGACACGCTCATAACACCAAGAAATTAGACATTCGGAAAAGCACGATAAGATCAAAAGAAGGGAAATTTTCCTACGCACCATGCAGTCTGTAATCCAGGATAGTGGTGCACTTCACTACCATGACTTAGAAACTACTCAATGTGGTTGATGTGAACTTATTATTTTTGGAATGTAACCTAGTGCTCTGATACCAACTTTGTCACGACAGGAATCTAGACCCTAGACGAGACCGGCGTCGTTGACCTCTCAGAGGTCGCAGACAAGCCTACTTACGTCATTCTTACTTCATTTAGGTTAATTTTAGCGAAATATTTGAAACCTTTTGTTTCTTAACATACTTACTAAACCTTCTCATTAATACATAATTGTTCACCATTAACCATCTAATATCAAATCATCAAATGAAAGAAATAGTATGATATAGTAATAAAGATGTACTTGCCAAAATAGCACCAATACAATGTCTGAATAAAACAGGAAAGAAACGCTAGTGGAACATGCTCCATTAGCTCAACTCTAAAACTAAGCTAGAATATAAATGGCAGCATCCTCGCAAGCATGAGGGCCTACTAAGTCCGGATGAATGCTCGACGTCCGGATAGCTACAACGTCAACCTGTAGCTCTAGCGTCCACCTGTTCCTGCACCTAAAATTGTAGAGTTGTATAGGGTTAGTACACACTTGTACTAAGTATGGGTATATACAAGAACACACCAAGGACATGCATGAGAAAAAATAGCTCTCTCCTAACAACATGATTATGGAAAGTCAAGTCAGTGGACTTGCCAAATTGGGATTAGGAAAGTTAGTGAACTTTCCAAATTCGGATTAGGAAAGTCAGTAAGCTTTCCAAATTTGGATTAGGAAAGTCATGCCATGAGATTAACATGCATCATCCTACTTATCATATTGCACACAGCACATAACATCATCCACATAACACATATGATATAGCATACAACACATAACATCTTTTATAACATTCATTCATATGCCATGAGACCTTGGAATCATGGACTAGACATTAAGACTTTCCAAAATGAGGGCTCAACATATGGGACCTCAACTAGGGAGTATTCATTAGCAAACACAGAGTCTGCTTCATTAATTCATACGTACTTCATTTTATTTCGTTCATAGGCCAGTGGAAACACCAGATATACCTAGGGTGTAGTTTAAGACTTTCATCGGGTTTGTTGTGCAATGATCAAGAATAACCTAGTGTTATTACCTGAGTCTAGCTCACCTCTTGATTATCCTATCCTAACACCTTTGGTATTATTCAATTATGTGCTTCATTTGAGGCTGGCCTCATTCATTTATTGGGAACTTTAATTTTAACTGACATAGATCATGTGAGCATCATGAAATCCATTGTCTCCCCCACACCAAAAAGAGGTGGAATCATCGGCCAAGGTGACCCAAAACATACTAGCGTACATAGGAATTTAACCCCTCCAGATCCCTATATTGGCAGTATAGGTTTGAAGACTAGGAGATATAAGGAGACCCATACCCGTCAAGCCGGACAACTCATCTCATGAGAGTTATGTAAACCTCCGCCCTTCCCGAAAGAAGGCATCACCGATAGCTAGTCTATTGGTGCTCAGTATAAAGTTCCATTACATTCAACTCATACGTCATGGAAGATGGCTTTTAGTATGAGGACATCATATCTCATTAGATGATTTCTCATCTCATCATTAGTATTAAGTGTGTTAATCTCAGTAATTTCATTAGAGTGTTCATAGAGACTGGTCTCTTCATTAACTTTACACTCTCATAGGTGAGTACGTTTGGGTAACATTTTCTTAGGCTCATTTGAGATTGTTCTCATCTTTTACATTAGCCTCATATCATGTTGTCACCACATTCATTAACATTATCACATTTTCTCTTCATAATTACTCACCCCATTTTACGTGAATGTTCATTTCATCATATGCCAATATACTTGGCCATTTGTGTGTTTCATACTCTTACTTAACCCTTCTAGGGTTTCATCATTTCATTGTTCATTTCATGATTTCATTGTTCATTTCATCATTTCATTACATACATCCTAGGTTCACTTACTTTTAAACGTATGCTAGACTTATGAGTCTATACACACAAGCCATGAGGCTTCATTCATAGTTCGTTAAGTGACTCATACATTCCTAATATTATGTAGTACAAGACATATGTATCTTGTATATGTGTCAAGATCTTGATTTCGATCTAAGTAGGTGACATTATTCTTGAACATTTAATTCATGTATGACTTACGTATCAATACGGAAATTTGGGCAAGGAAACCCAAATTCGAATCACTTGGACAACATTTACATTTTTCATTGATTTTATTTTTAATCTTCATGTCATTGGGACTCTAGATCGAACCCCAACATCAACATTCTATCTTTAGTTTTCTCCTTGGTTTTCCACTTAATTTGGCCGAAGGGTTGTGGGTTCGAACCCCCACAACCCCTTATTATTTTTCATTAACATCTTATTGTCCCATTTCGCCTAGGCCAAGAGGTTGTGGGATCAAACCCCCACAGCCTCTTTTATTTTTATTCTTTACATTCGCTGGGAATTGGGAGGTTGTGGGTTCGAACCCCCACAGCCTTCTTATTTAAGTTTTAAATTCGCTAAGGCTGTGAGGTTGTGGGTTCGAACCCCCACAGCCTCCTATTTTTATTTTTAATTAAAACTCCCTACGCTAGGCGTTTGGCAGTGAGGTTGTGGGATCGAGCACCCACAGCCTCACTTTGTTTTCTTAATTAATTTCGCTCCTCTCCTTTCCAGCCTTGAGGTCGTGGGTTCGATTCCCACGCCTCACATTTTCTTTTCTTTAATTCCTCTTCTCTCACTTGCAGCCTGGAGGTCGTGGGTTCGATTCCCACGCCTCCCATTTATTTGTTTAATTTATTGTTCTCTTCTTTCTCATCCAGTAACCCGATTTTGATTCCCCCCCAGCCCCCTTTTCTTTTAATTTTTTTGCGAATTACGACTGCCACTCGGGTGAGGTCACGGGTTTGAATCCTGGTGGCCTCACCCCTTTAACATTTACTAAATTTTCCATATTTTATTCATCAACTTTTAGTCTAAACCAAGTTTGTATATTACTGGAAAATTTAGTCATTTTTCAACTCATATTCATCACACTTTCACTTGATTCATAGGGTGTATTCATATACCAATTTAACATATTTTAGGCGCATCTTTCATAGGTTTGTTTGGCTAAAAGATTGCTATTCAATCAGCCACGTTTCATTACAATGAACATCACGTTATGTACAACTTTTGCACATAAAATACAAGGATTAAACATGCCATTTCACACCTCAAATAGTGACTAAGTTCACCGCCACACGTTGCACACACACATCACGTTTTCACATGATTTCGAACAACATATTCAATATTCACAAAATTTCGAACATGCATACTTAAACATAAACATCACAAAAACACATTTCGTCCCTACTTTGTACCAGCAAACATACCCAACCTATGATTCAATGGGAGCTAGTGACAGGGACATGCAATGGGGAACAACCCTAGTTTTCGGAATGAATATCTTGAATCTTAAGGGCTCTCTTGGGAAAGGGACCAAGAGAGAAGAAACCCATACCTTAATTGATGTTCAAACGTTGAACTTGCTGCCCAAAACCTTCTCCAAACTCAGTCCAAGCCTCCTCAACGACCACACCACTCGACGAACAACTTCTCTTTGCCTTAACGTTTTTGGTTACTTTGTTTTTCTTAGACTTTTCGTGTTTTTCTTCAAGTGTGAAGAACTTCTATCTTTGTTCTGTTCTTGAAGTTGTTTTTGGCAGAGAGAAATAGTTAAGTTTTAACGTGAGGATGTGATTGACGTGAGAGAGTGAAACGTGTGAAGTTGTTTAGGCTTAGATGATGACTTAGTCAATTTAGGACTCTCCTTAATACTTAAAATCTGATTTAATTAATTATACATGAAAGGACCATTTTGCCCTTACAAAAATCAGATTTTAAATAATAAATAAATCACCAATTTGTTGCTTCCATTGGGGCTCGAACTCGGGTGGAGTGACGTTTGCGAAAATGGATCATTTCAGGTCGACCCTACCCTATCCGGCTCTTTTATTAAATTAATTAATTAATTAATTCCTTATGATATTACCCTTGTCCTGGAAAAGACCATTTTACCCCTGGACCCTCAAAACTTAAGATTTCTTCTTTTTAAGTTCGGTAAAGACTCCTTCGATTAAATCTTCATTTTTGAGAGCCCTACATGGTTGGTTCCAACCTTTCCAAGCTCAACTAACTCCCCAAGTTAGTTGGCTTGGCCGTAGTAAGGGTTCTGAGGTCTGGTTCTACACGTATCAATCCGTGTGAACCTTGATCTAATCGCAAGCATTCTTGACACATTAAACATTTCTTATCTTATTCATTTTTAGGGTTGTTATAAAATATATAGTTGAAACAACTCTAGCAATCAAAACATTCCTCAATCAATTTATAAGTAAGATCAAAGGTTATGACAAAATTTTAAAAAGGACATGAATCACATGAAATTGCAACTTTGTCACGACAGGAATCTAGACCCTAGACGAGACCGGCGTCGTTGACCTCTCAGAGGTCGCAAACAAGCCTACTTACGTCATTCTTACTTCATTTAGGTTAATTTTAGCGAAATATTTGAAACCTTTTGTTTCTTAACATACTTACTAAACCTTCTCATTAATACATAATTGTTCACCATCAACCATCTAATATCAGATCATCAAATGAAAGAAATAGTATGATATAGTAATAAAGATGTACTTGCCAAAATAGCACCAATACAATGTCTGAATAAAACAGGAAAGAAACGCTAGTGCAACATGCTCTATTAGCTCAACTCTAAAAGTAAGCTAGAATATAAATGGCAGCATCCTCGAAAGCATGAGGGCCTACTAAGTCCGGATGAATGCTCGACGTCCGGATAGCTACAACGTCAACCTGTAGCTCTAGCGTCCACCTGTTCCTGCACCTAAAATTGTAGAGTTGTATAGGGTTAGTACACACTTGTACTAAGTATGGGTATATACAAGAACACACCAAGGACATGCATGAGAAAAAATAGCTCTCTCCTAACAACATGATTATGGAAAGTCAAGTCAGTGGACTTGCCAAATTGGGATTAGGAAAGTTAGTGAACTTTCCAAATTCGGATTAGGAAAGTCAGTAAGCTTTCCAAATTTGGATTAGGAAAGTCATGCCATGAGATTAACATGCATCATCCTACTTATCATATTGCACACAGCACATAACATCATCCACATAACACATATGATATAGCATACAACACATAACATCTTTTATAACATTCATTCATATGCCATGAGACCTTGGAATCATGGACTAGACATTAAGACTTTCCAAAATGAGGGCTCAACATATGGGACCTCAACTAGGGAGTATTCATTAGCAAACACAGAGTCTGCTTCATTAATTCATACGTACTTCATTTTATTTCGTTCATAGGCCAGTGTAAACACCAGATATACCTAGGGTGTAGTTTAAGACTTTCATCGGGTTTGTTGTGCAATGATCAAGAATAACCTAGTGTTATTACCTGAGTCTAGCTCACCTCTTGATTATCCTATCCTAACACCTTTGGTATTATTCAATTATGTGCTTCATTTGAGGCTGGCCTCATTCATTTATTGGGAACTTTAATTTTAACTGACATAGATCATGTGAGCATCATGAAATCCATTGTCTCCCCCACACCAAAAAGAGGTGGAATCATCGGCCAAGGTGACCCAAAACATACTAGCGTACATAGAAATTTAACCCCTCCAGATCCATATATTGGCAGTATAGGTTTGAAGACTAGGAGATATAAGGAGACCCATACCCGTCAAGCCGGACAACTCATCTCATGAGAGTTATGTGAACCTCCGCCCTTCCCAAAAGAAGGCATCACCGATAGCTAGTCTATTGGTGCTCAGTATAAAGTTCCATTACATTCAACTCATACGTTATGGAAGATGGCTTTTAGTATGAGGACATCATATCTCATTAGATGATTTCTCATCTCATCATTAGTATTAAGTGTGTTAATCTCAGTAATTTCATTAGAGTGTTCATAGAGACTGGTCTCTTCATTAACTTTACACTCTCATAGGTGAGTACGTTTGGGTAACATTTTCTTAGGCTCATTTGAGATTGTTCTCATCTTTTACATTAGCCTCATATCATGTTGTCACCACATTCATTAACATTATCACATTTTCTCTTCATAATTACTCACCCCATTTTACGTGAATGTTCATTTCATCATATGCCAATATACTTGGCCATTTGTGTGTTTCATACTCTTACTTAACCCTTCTAGGGTTTCATCATTTCATTGTTCATTTCATGATTTCATTGTTCATTTCATCATTTCATTACATACATCCTAGGTTCACTTACTTTTAAACGTATGCTAGACTTATGAGTCTATACACACAAGCCATGAGGCTTCATTCATAGTTCGTTAAGTGACTCATACATTCCTAATATTATGTAGTACAAGACATATGTATCTTGTATATGTGTCAAGATCTTGATTTCGATCTAAGTAGGTGACATTATTCTTGAACATTTAATTCATGTATGACTTACGTATCAATACGGAAATTTGGGCAAGGAAACCCAAATTCGAATCACTTGGACAACATTTACATTTTTCATTGATTTTATTTTTAATCTTCATGTCATTGGGACTCTAGATCGAACCCCAACATCAACATTCTATCTTTAGTTTTCTCCTTGGTTTTCCACTTAATTTGGCCGAAGGGTTGTGGGTTCGAACCCCCACAACCCCTTATTATTTTTCATTAACATCTTATTGTCCCATTTCGCCTAGGCCAAGAGGTTGTGGGATCAAACCCCCACAGCCTCTTTTATTTTTATTCTTTACATTCGCTGGGAATTGGGAGGTTGTGGGTTCGAACCCCCACAGCCTTCTTATCTAAGTTTTAAATTCGCTAAGGCTGTGAGGTTGTGGGTTCGAACCCCCACAACCTCCTATTTTTATTTTTAATTAAAACTCCCTACGCTAGGCGTTTGGCAGTGAGGTTGTGGGATCGAGCACCCACAGCCTCACTTTGTTTTCTTAATTAATTTCGCTCCTCTCCTTTCCAGCCTTGAGGTCGTGGGTTCGATTCCCACGCCTCACATTTTCTTTTCTTTAATTCCTCTTCTCTCACTTGCAGCCTGGAGGTCGTGGGTTCGATTCCCACGCCTCCCATTTATTTGTTTAATTTATTGTTCTCTTCTTTCTCATCCAGTAACCCGATTTTGATTCCCCCCCAGCCCCCTTTTCTTTTAATTTTTTCGCGAATTACGACTGCCACTCGGGTGAGGTCACGGGTTTGAATCCTGGTGGCCTCACCCCTTTAACATTTACTAAATTTTCCATATTTTATTCATCAACTTTTAGTCTAAACCAAGTTTGTATATTACTGGAAAATTTAGTCATTTTTCAACTCATATTCATCACACTTTCACTTGATTCATAGGGTGTATTCATATACCAATTTAACATATTTTAGGCGCATCTTTCATAGGTTTGTTTGGCTAAAAGATTGCTATTCAATCAGCCACGTTTCATTACAATGAACATCACGTTATGTACAACTTTTGCACATAAAATACAAGGATTAAACATGCCATTTCACACCTCAAACAGTGACTAAGTTCACCGCCACACGTTGCACACACACATCACGTTTTCACATGATTTCGAACAACATATTCAATATTCACAAAATTTCGAACATGCATACTTAAACATAAACATCACAAAAACACATTTCGTCCCTACTTTGTACCAGCAAACATACCCAACCTATGATTCAATGGGAGCTAGTGACAGGGACATGCAACGGGGAACAACCCTAGTTTTCGGAATGAATATCTTGAATCTTAAGGGCTCTCTTGGGAAAGGGACCAAGAGAGAAGAAACCCATACCTTAATTGATGTTCAAACGTTGAACTTGCTGCCCAAAACCTTCTCCAAACTCAGTCCAAGCCTCCTCAACGACCACACCACTCGACGAACAACTTCTCTTTGCCTTAACGTTTTTGGTTACTTTGTTTTTCTTAGACTTTTCGTGTTTTTCTTCAAGTGTGAAGAACTTCTATCTTTGTTCTGTTCTTGAAGTTGTTTTTGGCAGAGAGAAATAGTTAAGTTTTAACGTGAGGATGTGATTGACGTGAGAGAGTGAAACGTGTGAAGTTGTTTAGGCTTAGATGATGACTTAGTCAATTTAGGACTCTCCTTTATACTTAAAATCTGATTTAATTAATTATACATGAAAGGACCATTTTGCCCTTACAAAAATCAGATTTTAAATAATAAATAAATCACCAATTTGTTGCTTCCATTGGGGCTCGAACTCGGGTGGAGTGACCTTTGCGAAAATGGATCATTTCAGGTCGACCCTACCCTATCCGGCTCTTTTATTAAATTAATTAATTAATTAATTCCTTATGATATTACCCTTGTCCTGGAAAAGACCATTTTACCCCTGGACCCTCAAAACTTAAGATTTCTTCTTTTTAAGTTCGGTAAAGACTCCTTCGATTAAATCTTCATTTTTGAGAGCCCTACATGGTTGGTTCCAACCTTTCCAAGCTCAACTAACTCCCCAAGTTAGTTGGCTTGGCCGTAGTAAGGGTTCTGAGGTCTGGTTCTACGCGTATCAATCCGTGTGAACCTTGGTCTAATCGCAAGCATTCTTGACACATTAAACATTTCTTATCTTATTCATTTTTAGGGTTGTTATAAAATATATAGTTGAAACAACTCTAGCAATTGAAACATTCCTCAATCAATTTATAAGTAAGATCAAAGGTTATGACAAAATTTTGAAAAGGACATGAATCACATGAAATTCCAATTCATCAACATCAATTACTCAACAATATACCTTTAGTAAGCCTTAGATAACCACAATTTTTTATAATGAATCTTCAATTTTAAGTTTAGAAGAAAACCCATTTGTACAGGAATACCCTTGGAATAGGGTGATTTGGAAATCAACATTGAAAGGACCTCTTGGGGAAAGGAATCACAAGAGTGAATATTTCATACCTTAAGGAGCTTTATCCACAAAATTTGATGAAGAACCTTGGCGACTTTGTCTTCTTCCTCAAGCTTCTTGGATTCTTCAATGGAGGATGAGATATAGAGAAAATGTAGAGATAAGTGGGAGAAATTGGGTTTCAATTTGTGCTTGAGTTATTGAAGTGGTAAATGTGTGTTAATTGACCTAAAATCAATATATAGTCTACCCCCAAAATACCCAAACTACCCCTCATTAAGTTGAACTTCTAAAAGTGAAGTCCAACTTAACTTTAACTGTGAAACCCCGCTCACCTTCACGCCCCACTTGGCCAGTAGCTAGCCTTCATGTCACCTTTTCCCTGACCAAGGAATCTTCACGAGCTGCACACTTGGTCATGGTCATGCTCGTGAAGGTTGTGGCAGTAGCCTCCCTTCTGAGGCAGCCTTTGCCTTTTGGCTTTGGCTTGGCCTTGAAGGTTAGTAACCCTGCCTTTGACTTGCTTCCTTAAACCCCTTCTTAGTCCCCAAGGCCTACTCCCATCAACATCCCATGAACCACCCTTTTGACACCTTCTTGAAACCATTTTAGCACCACTAGTTCAAGTTACAAACTCACGGGGCATCATGGTCGTTTCTTGACGTTTTGATTCTAAAACTTCCTAATTAGTTTCAATACCTTATTTTAAAACTATAAACATTGTTAAAAGTACTACTTCATCATGTGAGTCTGTAGATTAACTCTTGGACTTCAAGAGGGTTACATGTATGAAAGTTATGTGAATGTGATCTCTTGACTTTGTATGCTTGGCATCTTGTCATGTATGTATGCATGAATTAATGAATAAATTTCTTTGATCGGGACCTATGTAGGTTCCCTTCCATAAATGAATGAAAGTATACTATCGGTAGACCTATATTAGGTAAACTTCTATGAATGACTAAGGTGAAACCCTGAATATGAAAAGAAGGTTAATAATGAAGCGTTGAAGTGGTAGACCATAATGGGTCCCTCCTTCTTGAGTGTAATGATGGACTTAGAGGTAGTTTGGATGTAACAACATGGAACAATCTCTAAGGAAGTCATAAGAGCTATCCTAAATGAACCTTGAACGGTAGTTCCTTGTGATGCCCTTCTTGGAAAAAGGTACTATGGGTAAGTAGGCTTAAGCATGGGACCCTCTCTAGTACATATGAAAGAATGATATGACACTATGAGAACCAAGGATAAGCACCAAGCGGATATTTTCGTTGTAGTAGCTCTACTTTAGAGTGATACTAGCGTACAAAGATGCTATTTATATTCGTTTAACCATGTTCCTACATGGGATGTAACCTAGTTCTACCTTTGAAAAGTAGAACACCTTCAATGGTGTGGGGTCTTATGACAAAGGATTCCATACCTTGTTAGTGTGGTCTATGTTGAATAATGTCTATTCTCATCATGTGTGATGTACACTCTATTTATTGGATAGGTTCTACAATTTGTAGGTACTTGAATGTGATGCTATCTACAAATGGCATGAGTAGGATTTGAAGAGTCTAAAGTTAGTTCTATATGTATTCAAAGATCATTATGTGAAGTGCCCTAATTGTATAATTAACTTCTGAAGGACTTATGTGATGTATGTTCTCCTAATGATAAGATGTTGAACAAAATGGTTCTTATCTAGGGTGGCTCTGAGGAACACTTAGGTGTGCTTGATTAGGGTGTATGAGCGGTCTCTTCATGTTGTAATTAGGTGGGTCTTAGAGTAGTCTTGGGTAGAAAGTCAAAACGATGAATGGATTATTTGATGAATATGGAATTAAGTGTTATATGTTGATGTTACTTGGAAATACCTTTATATGTGAATATGGACTTGTGTTATGTCTCTTAAAATCTTATGATGATGGTTTTATCGAAATGACATGAAAAGCATATTTAAACTAAAGTTTCCCTTTTTACATGATTTCTCGAATGGTCATCATACTTAGTGCTTAATTTTACTAACTCCATATTCTTCTCTATATCAACAGGTGTAGGTGGGGGGAAAGTGAGAATTTCTAGAGTTGAACCTTCAAAAATTAGATTGTTCGCTCAAGACTCTTGGTATGTATTCATATGTTCGAGAACACATATGTAATATCTAGTTTTATTTCATTAAAGACATTGTATAAGAATTGTATTTTCTTCCAATGTAAGGTTTGTGACCCTATGAAAATGAGATGTGTCTAAGATGGCTTGTGATGAGACTTAGTTCATCTTACATTTTATAAAAGACTTTCCTTATTGACTTTATTGTGAAAAGTTTTAAATTTCCACACTATTTCAAACATGCCACATGACAATTGGGGGTGCTCTAGGGTCGTAACACACACTTAGGCTTTGTATCGACTATAGAAAATTGAACAGAATAACAATTGTAACACTCCAGAAGTCCAAAACCTAATCTAGAGCCTCACATTTTGAACTATGGTTGATAACATTATATTAAGACCTAAAATAATATATATAAACCATTTATGATGATTTAGAGTCAAAACGTTCTGTGAATTGTGAAAAAGAGGTTAGTGTGCCTTGGCATATTTCATGGGGTTTTCAGAGTCGAAATTCAATGAAATTTCGTAGGGAGGTATTAATCATGTATTAGAATATGTTTAAGGTTGAAACTTCCGGATATGACTCCCCAAGGACCATCCTAAGGGTCCTTGAGGGGAACCTTTCCAAATTGACCAAAACTGCCATTTTTGGCAGTGCCCATCGATGAGTCAATCGATGAGCCATCGATTGAACGACGCTCCATCGATGGATTTTTCATTGAAAACTTAGACCAATGTCTGAGGAAGGTCCTGGAACAAATCTCTGACACCATCGACGGACGTGAAGTACAGTGGGTGCAGTGGTTTTTTTGTGAAGTTTTATGTTGGGTATTTTTAATTAGTTAGTTGCTTAATTTATTAATTAAGGGTTAGTGGGTGTCTAATTCAGTTAATTAAGGAACTATATAAAGACCTAACCTTCTTTAATCTAACCCAACACCCAAAATTCCAAAACTCAAATCTCTCTTCCTTCTCTCTATTTTCTCTCTCCCCAAAGAAGACTCCATAGAAGACCAAGGTCAAAGGGCTTAGGGCTGCAAGAACTTCACTTTCTCTCAATCAATCTCCAAGGATTGTTAAGGTATGGGAACTCTTTGCATTTAGCACTCCTTTCCCCAAAGGGTTCTTTCAAATTGATTTCCAAAAGATGAAAAAACATAGGTTTTATTCTTAATCTGAAATTGATGTTTCAAATTGTATTGTTCTTGATTTCTTGTTACGACCCAAAGTACCCCCTAGGCGTAAGCAGCATCGTCGTCCTCTGTGAGGACTAAGCTAAGCCTCTTAACATTCATCATAGCAATTCATAAGTCAAAATCGCGGAAAAATTAAAACTTTTGCTTATATAGCATGTAGGTTTACATAGACCTCTACACAGGAAGCATAAGTAGGCTTCTCGCAATAGATCATCAGGACGCATAGGAATTTAGTCTAATACTTTGTCTCATATCAACCATCTAAATGAAGTCAAAAAATCCAGGAAAAGCCCTTATACAAATCCATAGTTGCCACATAGGGCTTACATCAATATCTTCAACAAAATGAAAGAAATGAATGTCTACTAGACAATAGAAGTACTACTAAGATAGAATGAGTTGTAAGCATCCTCAAACCAGAGGGTATACCAAAACATGAAGAGTCTAGTCGAAGCCTTCTTTCTTTAGCCTCAACGATACCTCAACGGCCTGAACCTACAATGTTTGGGGGAAAAGGGAAGAAATATGGGTTAGTACAAACCACATGTACTAAGTATGGTCCCTATGCATAAAAAATAGTTAATGCATGAGAAAAAGCACAATTTAGTTAAAACTATGCAAAATGAACAAAAATTCAATGTAAACATATAAGGAAGATCATAATCATATCAACATAAATGTAACTCAAGCAACACTTGTGCAATGCCAAGAATAAAGCCTCATAACCCTATTCAAAGCTAAGTATCACATTAACGAACCCATTTCATACTTACAACATATTATCATATATAACATGCTTCATATACCAATACTAGTCATAGCTTATCAACATAATCATAACCATAATCATAATCATAATAGAACACTACTAGCAACATCCTATAGGATCCCACATGTGCAATGTGTAAGAGAAGTCCCATACCCTCCCTCACACTATGTAGTAACCTTTAAGACAACCCTAATAAAATTTCACATACATAACTTGTTCATACCTTTACTTTAGGGAAATAAGTACCATAACCAACATGAGACCATGTGACCGACATGAAATCCGATATTCTACTCCCACACTGAAAATAGAGGGTTAACACTTGCCTAAGGTGCAACCATTCGTACATAGCTATTCTAGGTTGATCCACTAAGCTAGAGTCCTATGCGGGCACGTAGTTAAGGGACAATGAGACTGCTTCTAGAAACCTTGACTTACTAACATGAGGGATTCAATCTCTTGAGACAACACATATTTTGGGAATCCGAACTTACTAACGTGAAGAAACCCATGTGGGAGGCCGGACTTACTAACGTGAGACCTCCATCTCATTTATATGCCCTTTAGTTGCTAAGAAATTATTCCCTTTAGTAATAATCATATATCATCATACAAGTTCACATTATCCTCTTCTAGACACTTCATTGAACATCTTATCTTAATACATCATAGGTGATCATAAGGGAGAACTATACTTTCACTTTTAGACCCAATATTATAATCATGAGAAACTACATTCAATCATATAATGATCATACCATAACATAATTATGTACTTCATAGACAATTCATAGAACAACATCACAACAACACATTTAGTTATAGCATCCTTATAACATAAGTAGATTTCACCTTGCATAATTGAGATCAAAGGAGAATCAAGATTACACCTCATTTCCCTTCATGGGACTTCATACTTCAATTCCCAATGACTCACAATGAACATATGAAATAGAGCAATTGATGAAGTAGTAACATAACTAGAATCAAAGTAAACAAGTAGCATGTTCATCACCCTCAACAATTCGCCTTAATTAATCCAAGAAATTAGGGATTTAGGTGAAAGACATGGGTAGAGGTAAAAATCATCGGAATTCATCAATTAACAATTAATTCATACTGAAACAACTTTAATTCATCATAATTCATCACAATTAACTCACAATTTCATTTTAGAAAGAAGACACATGTGAGGAGAAAAACCCTTGTTTTGGGGGATTTAGAAATCATCTTTGAAGGACCTCTTGGAGAAAGGATTCCCAGGATTGAAAGAAACCATACCTTAAGATGATAAAGCCACAAAATTGAGTTGGAAAACTTGAAGGCTTGATCTTCTTCTTGGAGATCTTTTGGTCTTCAATGGAGTTTTAAAGGATGAGAGAATTTTGGAAGAAAGAGAGATTTTTTACTTAAACTTGTGGGACTTGATTTGAGTGATAAAATTGACCTGAAACTGACCCTAATAAATTATATAGTCACCCATTAAATTACCGAAAAGACCCCTTACTTTAATGGGTTTATTTGTGAAGTCAAAACGCCCAAAATACGACTATTTACGAATCTGGGAAGTTGTTCCGCATCGCGGAGCAACCACACACTTTCTTTTTGAAAAGTAAACTGAACCAGTGAGGTCCGTGTTGGTTGCGCATTGCAGAGCAGCCCAATAATTCTTGACTTTCGCAGGCTGCCTACTCACCCATGTTGGAGTCCTTTCCAAGGACCCTTCTGGTGGTCGTTTAGACTCTATATACTACATTCAACCTATGCAAAGTTATTTTACATGTTTTAGACTTCATTTGACCCTCTGAAACCTTCCACAAACATAGGGATGTCAACTAGTTAAATTTCGCTAGTTTCCGGACGTTAAGGACTTTCTTTAATGTTATGGCTCCTAAGTTTCTCAAACAAGTTATTTACACTTATTAAGGTCTAAAACCA
Source organism: Solanum sitiens (assembly GCA_016801875.1). Lineage (NCBI taxonomy): Eukaryota > Viridiplantae > Streptophyta > Magnoliopsida > Solanales > Solanaceae > Solanum > Solanum sitiens. The sequence continues at coordinate 293,763 of JABWTJ010000220.1, read as the reverse complement.
TCATTTATTCAACATATTAAACTCTATTATAGGTCATGGGAATTTCCAGGTGTGTCAATACTTCCCCCCTTAGGAACATTCGTCCCCTATTGACACTCTAAACCTTTTTATAGAAGGAAAGACTCAAGTGTACGACCCCCAAAATGAGTTAGCGCGTCTAGAGCCTAACATATTTGTATTAAGGTTATAAGGTCCTAAAATGTCTTATAAAATGGTTTAGAGGCAGTGTATAAAGTTTCAGGTTATTTGGAAGTCAAACGTCAAGGGACGACCAAGACGTTCGATGACTAGTCACCAATGTGTCTCATGTGTCTATACGTGCTTATATTTGTATGTCATGAGCTTACGAAGTCTTTAAATTATTTGTAAAGATGTTTTTAGGCAGAATATGAAGATTCGTGAATTTTGGAGGTCAAACGTCCAAGACGTTCGAAAGATACCCTTGAGACATGCATGTGTGAGTCTTGATGGGGCCTTGCATGTTTGGACGCGTTTCGAGCAATATTTTTGGGTAAAATCTATGTGGAAGGTCTAAAAGTTGTTAAGGTTGTATTTACGTGGGAAACATTCAGTTAAAACTTCTAAAGGGCCCCACAAAAGGTTCCACAAGAAGGACCCAAGGCTGGTCGAGATACTGCCTTGGAAGTGTCAATCGACTGAACCAAACGACGCCCAGTTGGTTGAACAAAGGCCCGTGGGTGAGCTCTCATCGATGTAAACTTAGCCTGAACAAGTCTCAACCCAAAAATAGACCAAGTTCCAATCAACTGAAGCCATAGACGGCCAGTCGATTGACCAACGGCCAGTCGATGGTGATCCATCGATGGTGGCCTACAACACTGCCATGCGACTGTTTTATTTAAGGGGTTAATGGAAAATACACCCCACGTCCTAAACTGACTATAATTGATTAATTTACCTATTTTGGGTGTATTTAAGGGATAAAACACGTGAACAACCCAGTCCCAATCCCTTCTCACGAAATTGAACCTTCCCTCCAAAACCAATTCTCTCTAGAAACCTCCATTGTTGTTGAAGATGAAGAACAGCTTGTAGATTGGGTTCTCATGGCTTATTCACCAAGTTTTAAAGGTTTTCAACTATATAAAGGTATGTTGATCCTTCATCTCTAGTTATCCTTCCATCTAGAGAATTAATCTCAAAGTTTCAAAGGTGTATTGATCAATAATGATCAAAGGGTGAGAAATTGGTAAGAATGCTTATCTCCTCTACTTTTCTATATTATAGTAGTTGATGAAGCCTTGTATGGAATTATGTGGTATTGTCCACTTATGGTGGCGGTGTTTACTTTATTGTTATTATATATGTGTTGACCATGGCCTTGAAGGCAAATTGATGAATGTATGAATGAGTGGTTATGATGATCACCTTACGTGTAACTTGTGCCTAGTCTTCTATTATAGTTGTGAATCTAGGTTATGTTATTATTGTTATGAGCATGTAAATGGTTATGCTAACATCATGTGTAGGTGCTTCCATTAATGAAGTGTTAAGGATTGATGACACCTACCCATGTACCCCTATGTGAATGTGTAAATAGCCAAAGTTAAGAGTCTTTATTATAATGTGAAGATTGTCTTGCCTCATATGCTATTGTGTTGTATGATCTATGCTTGGAAGAGTATTTTGGTCTTAAGAGGGTGGCTTCGTCAATTTGTTGTTGATAGACATTATGTGATCATGTTGACCAATGTACACATACACTCACAACATGCTTACAATGTAGTAAATGTCCATAGTGTCTAATGAAAGGTTTTTCTCATATTCACTAGTGTCTACTACTATGCATGTAAAGAATATGTATGTGAAGTATGTGATGTATTCCTTACTAGGATGACTTGGTAGGTGTACTAGTGTGGGCAAGGGTATGGGACCTTGTCGATTCATTGCACATGTGTACCTTGATAGGAAAGTTCCTAGGTTTTGTTTCTATATACATGAAAATGAATGTATGGGCATGTTATGAATGGGATTTATATGATGTGATGAAGTAAGAATGTGTATATAGTCTTAGTGGGTTTATATGAAAAGTATTGCTCATATTGTTATACCTATAGACTTATGCATTGATATATGAACATGTGTGACAATTATGTGTTATGTGAAAGGTTTGTTCACATCTATGTATACACTCACACACATGTATGAATATCTAGTTAATATAGGGGCCTTGAAAGGTGTTGCCAAGAATACTCTAAAACTAGATTGGTGCTTGAATATGCTATAAGCATATGGGAGTAAATATCCTAAGCTTATGTTTTATGAAAAATGTAATAAAGTCTTTTCAATAAAGGGAACTTAGCTTACACTGAGTGAACATAGAATTAAGAGGTGTTGACTTCCCTTGGACAAAGATTCACCATTTGTCCCTTATAGAGTGTTGACTTCCCTTAGAGTAATACTCACCTATGGACCCACATGAGGTGTTGACATCCCTTTGAGGAAGGTTCACCCATGTTTTCTCATGACAGGAGGCCCAATTACCAAGTGGTATGAAGAGGGAAGACGTATCTCTTAGTTCCATAAACTATTTTTGCCACATAGGATTTAACAAAAGGAATTCACTTAGGATGCTAGTATATATGTTAATGTTCTACCTTGGCTAAGTAGGAACACCTTCCCTTGGTGTAAGGCTCTACAACACCAAATTTCATGTTTAGCACCCATGGTTTTAGTGTCAGTTATGGCTATAGTTTCCCTAAAGTAAAATGGAAAATGGAAGTAAATGACTAGGATCCTAACTAGGATGACTTAAGGGAGGTTACTTAGGATAGGTGAAAGTAATGAACCCATATAGAAATTGCACAAGTAGCTTTTTTAGGAAGATGACCTAATGTATATGATTATGATTATGTCTTTATGCATAACATTGTAGTATTTGTCTACTTGTGATGAACATATGCATGGTATGAGTCTATATGATATGACCTTATCCTTATATGCACTATGTTTGTCTAAATGACTATATGATGAAGGTCTTGTATTGACATGAATGAAGTTGTCTTCACTTTCTCGTTGATATATGAATTAAATGTTAAGACTTGTGGTCTTATGATAGGTTTACTAAGTATGTGTGAGGTTATGGGGTTATACATATACATTGCACTAGTAGACATAGAGTAGGATTATGAGTAAGGTCTTGTAATGCATTGATGTGAAGTGAAGTTAGTATATGTGCAAGTTGAATGTAGCTTACTGTAATTATCCTATGGTATTGGCTTAAATATGTCTAAGTTGTACTATACTTCTATGATGGTATGTGCTGACTTGCGTAGATGATATGTATGTTTCCTTGTTTCCTTAAGGTGATGCATTGCACCAAGTATCACTAGAGGGTTACTTGGGAGGTTAATGAATAAAAGGAAGATAGTTCACTATTAAGGAAAACTAGTTCACTGTGATGTGACTTGAAAATGTAATATATTCTATATGTGATCTTATGAAATGTTTGACCTTTGAATATGTTTATATGAAGTATGTGAATTATATAAATTATATTGGATAAAGGTTTTGTGAAGATTTACTCAAAAAGGAATGAAGTATAATTTCAAGAAATTGTCCCTTTTAAATGCATGTTTTTGTATGGTTGCCATACTTAGTGCATTCTTGTACTAATCCCATTCTTCTCTACTTTTTACACAAAGTGTAGGTTATGGATGCTTAAAGGATGTATATATGATTAAAGAGCTTGATATGTCATTCTCAAGCTCAAGGAAAGGAATCCTTAAGTCCAAGGATTTCCTATATTATTGTTTACTGTAAAGTCTTAAATAGTGTACTTATGTTTATTTCTTAAGGGCCGTATCCCTAATGTATTCTAATGTTGATTGAGTCTAAGATGGCAAAGAGACTTAAGGTCTAAGTATTTAATATAATATTTTTATATATATGAAGTAAAGTTTCTAGCATATGATGTGCTATGAAAAGTTTTAAATTTTCCGCTAAATTTACTATTTCAATGCGATGAATGATAACTATGGGCTTGTATAAGACCTTCGAGAGGTCAAGTACTCCATGTTACTTCTAGGGGGTGTTCCTCGGATGTGACAAACTTTGTATCAGAGCATCGGGTTTATAAAGTGTTTTTCGGTTCTAAAAGTCTCATATTGCCACGTCTAGTAGAGTCTCATAGCATTAGTGGTGAGTCGCGACACATCAAATGGTACAGGAGTCTATAGGACGATAGATTTTACCTTCTTCATCATTCTCATATCGTGCCATAAAACTTAAGTCTATAAGATCTCTCTCTTATGTTTTCTTGTTCGGTGGTCTTTTATTTATGATTGCTTGGATGATATTATATCTCTATGTTTGAGGGACAAAAGGTGAGTTAATGCTTAACTTGGTTTTATGGTTGAATGAATATGTGTGAAGGTGAATCTTGGCATGTTTTGATGATGTGATGCCATTTATGGCTATGTATGAGACTGATGTGAAATAGCTTGTTATGTTGAAGAATGTGTGTCATGATATAGTGAAAGGATGTTAGAAGTTATTATGGTTGAGATGAGTTTCTTTTGGAATGATGTGTTACTATATGGTTTTACATGTTGGTAGCTTAATATTATGATTTGAGCTTGAAATGTGTAGTGACTACCTATGAAAGCATGCTACCCTAAGAATATGTGCCTAAAAGTTTTCAATGTTTCCCTTTGTATATATGTGGTCTTTGTTAAGTTGCTTAATATGGATTGGAGTCCTTTGTATAGACTTGTTCCATGGTGTGAAGGTAGTATGTTTGTCTTGGTAGGGTGATGATGTGGGTTTTAGTGACCTAGAAGTCACCTTACTACAATTTTTAAGGAAAACAAGAATTTTTATGGCTAAGTCTCCTCGTTGTTTTCCCCTAATGTTGTATGACCTTTGTGTATACTGTATTGTATGAAAACCTTGTGTGGTTGAATGGTATGATCTAACTTGATGATTGGAGATAAATTGCCAAGGAGATGAAGTTTAGAATACACTTGATTGACTTACTGTAATTCCTTCTAAAGTGGTAATCATTTTAAGTGATGACAAAAAAATGAAGGTTGTTAAGTTAAGATCCTCTTAAGGTTGGGTTAAGTTGCTCTTATTTGGGTTTACCCTAAGTGGGGGATGGTGATGGAGTAGTTAGGTTGTAGATATGTTCTACCTTGACCTTCTATTTTTGCTTGAACTTGTAACTAATGAATTCTTAGTAAGCTTGTTAATGAATATAGTTTTGCATAGTGTATGAATTGCATGAACTTTATATGTTGGGTATGTATTGAATGACATTACCTTAAAGATATTGTGAAGATTCCAAAGTGCATCAATGGGAAATTTGAAAAAATCCATGTTTTCTCATGTTCATAGTGCATCTTAGCATGCTAATTGTGAATTTGACTTCATGATGTAAGATAAGAAACACGGTTGTAGTCACTTATGAGGTGTAATGTTTAGCCTTATAATGAAAAGTTGAGTCTCTTTAACATGAAATATGTTGAGTCTCTTGAAAACTATGTGACCATGTTATGATTTGGAGAAGGATGTTCCTCCAATAAGCATTATAAGAGCCTTTGTGTTTGATGCATTAGAGTGAGTGAATAAAAGTTTTGCTTGCTTGTGTGCATCAAATGCTAAAATGATGTGAAGTTGTGTTCCTGTTATGTTTGGTGTATTAAATTCTATATGATAATGTTATAAATATGATGAACTGCTCGATGATACATTGAAGTCCTTGTTCTGATTAAAGTGTTCTAAGTGTTATTCGATGACGAATGTTCCCAAGTGAGGGATATTGAAAGACCCCAAAAATGAGTTAGGGCGTCTAGAGCCTAACATAATTGTATTAAGGTTCTAAGGTCCAAAAATGTCTTATAATATGGTTTAGAGGCAGTGCATAAAGTTTGAGGCAATTTGGAAGTCAAACGTCAAGGGACGACCAAGACGTTCGACGACTAGTCGCCTATGTGCCTCATGTGTCTATACGTACTTATATGTGCATGTCATGATCTTATGAAGTCTTAAAATGAGTTATAAAGATTTGTTTAGGCAGTATATGATGTTTCGTGAAGTTTGGAGGTCAAACGTCCAAGAACGTCCAAGACGTTCGAAACATAGCCTTGAGACATGCATGTGTGCGTCTTGATGGGGCCTTGCATGTTTGGACGACTTGCGAGTATTTGTTTTGGGTGAAACTTAGGTGGAAGGTCTAAAACTTGTTATGGTTTGTATTTACATGGTAAACATTCGTGTACGACTTCTAAAGGTCCCTGCAAAAGGGACCACAAGAAGGACCCAAGGATGGTCGAGACACTGCCTTGGCAGTGTCAATCGACTGAACCAAATGACTCCCAGTTGATTGAACAACAGACCGTTGGTGAGGTGTCGTTGATAGACACTTAGCCTGGGCAAGTCTCAACACAAAAACAGGCCAAGGACCAATCGACTGAAGCCACATACGGCCAGTCGATTGACCAACGGCGAGTCAATGATGATCCGTCGATGGTGGCCTGCAACACTGCCATGCCACTTTTTTATTTAAGGGGTGAATGGGAAATTCACCCCACATTAAAAAATGACTCTAATTGATTAATTTCCTATTTTTGGGTGTATTTAAGGGATCAAACACATGAACAACCCAGTCCCAATCCTTTCTCACGAAACTGAACCTTCCCTCCCAAACCAATTCTCTCTAGAAACCTCCATTGTTGTTGAATCTCAAGACAGCTTGTAGATTGGATTCTCGTGGGTTCTTCACCAAGTTTTAAAGGTTTTCAACTAGATAAAGGTATGTTGATCCTTCATATCTAGTTATCCTTCCATCTAGAGAGTTAATCTCAAAGTTTCAAAAGAGATTTTATGATCAAAGTTTTTCTTCTTCAATCTCGCCATGGGTTCTTTTCCAAAAACGTTTTAAATGGTTAAATCATGATGAATTGATGTTAATGTATTGGTTTGAATGTGGTTTTAATCCAATATCATGATGAACCCATGGTCCTTCCCTAAATCGATTTATTCATTGCATGGGCATTGTTATCATGTCTTGTTAATGGTTGAATTGTGATTCTCTTACGTTGAATTGTCCATATCTACTGTTATTTATGTTGATTAATAATGAATTGATGATGAAGGATCCATGTGGATCAATGTATGAAGATTTGAACATGCTTAGCTTAGATTTCTATGATTCACTATAGCATTTCCCTTTTATTATTTAATGTTGAATTCGATTAGGTGAAGATGATTATATCTACTGTTTTAAGTTTATTTCATGATTGAGTTTTAATTATAAATCATGTATTATCAAGGTGAAGAAGGATTGGCATGAATTGATCTAGGTTATTCTAGCCTATGAATTGAATGTTGTATTGAACATTATGTGACCTTAATTCTAGGGTAAATAAAGCATGAATTAGACTTGAGTATGATGTCTCTAGCTACTGCCCTTGATTGATGCTATTAATGAAATTTAATTGATGATCAATGCAAGTAAATTTGGTTAAAGACCTATGTCCTCCTACTTTCTAGTATATTGGTGATTTATTGTACTAGTTGTAGCTTGGTCTTGTAGTGCCTTAGGCATGGCATTTTTTATGAATAAAGCACATTTAGATACTGCCTTGTTATATTAAGTGTTGATGAAAAGGTCTATTGAACAATGATGATCAAAGAGTGAGAAACTGGTAAGAATTTTATCTCCTCTACTTTTCCATATTATAGTAGTTTATGAAGAATTGTATGGCATTGTGTGGTATGGTCCACTTATGGTGGCGGTGTTTACATTATTGTCATTATATATGTGTTGACCATGTCCTTGAAGACAAATTGATGAACGTATGAATGAGTGGTTATGATGATCACCTTATGTGTAACTTAATCCTAGTCTTCTATTATAGTTGTGAATCTATGTTATGTTATTATTGTTATGAGAATGTAAATGGTTATGCTAAGATCAAGTGTAGGTGATGCCATTAATGAAGTGTTAAGAATTGATGACCCCTACCCATGTACCCCTAAGTGAATGTGTAAATAGATAAAGTTAGGAGTCTTGATTATAATGTGAAGATTGTCTTGCCTCCTATGCTATTGTTTGTCGTATGGTCTATGCTTGGAAAAGTATTGTGATCTTAAGAGGGTGTCTGCTTCAATTTGTTGTTGATAGTCATTATGTGATCATTTTGACCAATGTTCACACACTCACATTATGCATGCTTACAATGTAGTAAATGTTCATAGTGTCTAATGATAGGTTGTTCTCATATTCACTAGTATCTACTACTATGCATGTAAAGAATATGTATGTGAAGTATGTGATGTATTCCTGACTAGGATGACTTGATAGGTGTACTAGTGTGGACAAGGGTATGGGACCTTGTCTATGCATTGCACATGTGTACATTAATAGGATAGTTCCTAGGTTTGGTTTCTATATACATGAAAATGAATGTATGGACACGTTATGAATGAGATTTGTATGATGTGATGAAGTAAGAATGTTCATAGAATCTTAGTGGGTTTATATGAAAAGTATTGCTCATATTGTTTTACCTATCGACTTATGAATTGATATATGAACATGTGTGACAATCATGTGTTATGTGAAAGGTTTGTTCACATCTATATATACACTCACACACATGTATGAAGATCTTGTTAATAGAGGGGCCTTGAAAGGTGTTCCCAAGAATACTCTAAAACTAGATAGGTGCTTGAATATGCTATAAGCATATGGGAGTAAATATCCTAAGCTTATGTTTTATGAAAAATATAATAAAGGCTTTTCAATAAAGGGAACTTAGCTTAGCACCGAGTGAACTTGACATTGAGAGATGTTGACTTCCCTTGGAGGAAGATTCACCATTTGTCCCTTAAAGAGTGTTGACTTCCCTTAGAGGAAAACTCACCTATTAACCCACATGAGGTGTTGACTTCCCTTAGAGGAAGGTTCACTCATGTTTTATCATGAGAGGAAACCCAATTATGAAATGGTATGAAGAGGAAGACCTATCTCTTAGTTCCATAAACTATTCTTGCCACATAGGATCTAGCAAAGTGAATTCACTTAGGATGCTAGGATATATGTTAATGTTCTACCTTGTCTAGGTAGGAACACCTTACCTTGGTGTAAGGCTCTACAACACCAAATTCCATGTTTAGCACCCATTGTCTTGGTGTCGGTTAAGGCTATGGTTTCCCTAAAGTAAAATGGACAATGGAAGTAAATGACTAGGATCCTAACTAGGATGACTTATGGGAGGTTACATAGGATATATGGAAGTAATGAACCCATATATACATTGCACAAGTAGCTCCTTAGGAAGTCCTAGGAAGGTGACATGATGTATATGATTATGATTATGTCTTTATGCATAAAATTATAATATTTGTCTACTTGTGATGAAGATGTGCATGGTATGAGCCTATATGATGTGACCTTATCCTTATATACACTATGGTTGTCTAAATGACTATATTATGAAGGTCTTGTATTGATATGAATGAAGACACTTCATTTACTTGTTGATATATGAATTGGATGGTAAGGCTTGTGGTCTTATGATAGGTTTACTAAGTATGTGTGAGGTTATGGGGATTCACATATACATTGAACTAGTAGACTCAGAGTAGGATTATGAGTAAGGTCTTATAATGCATTGATGTGAAGTGAAGTTAGTATATGTGCAAGTTGAATGTAGCTTAGTGTAATTGTCCTATGGTATTGGCTTAAATATGTGTAAGTAGTACTATACTTCTATGATGGTATGTGTTGCCTTGTGTAGATGATATGTATGTTTCCTTGTGGCCTTAAGGTGATGCATTGCACCAAGTATCACTAGAGGGTTACTTGGGAGGTTAATGAATAAAAGGGAAGATAGTTTGCTTTTAAGGGAAACTAGTTTACTTTAATCTGACTTGAAAATGAAATAAATTTTATATGTTATGAATTGTTTGACCTTTGAATATGTTTACATGAAGTTTGTGAATGATATATATGCTATTGGATAAAGGTTTTATGAAGATTTACTCAAAAAGGCATGAAGTATGATTTCAAGAAAATGTCCCTTTTAAATGCATATTCAAGGTCTTTAAATAATGTCTCCAAATCTTTAAAGAAAACACTACGGCCGTAAGTTCAAGGTCGTGTGTTGGATAATTCTTCTCATGTTGCTTGAGTTGTCTAGAGGCATATGTTATGACTTCGACATGTTTCATAAGCACACATCGTAGACCCACTAGGGAAGCATCACAAAAAAACACAAAGCCTTCGGTACCCTCCGGTAAGGTCAATACCGAAGCGGAGGTGAGTCTATCTTTCAATAATTGGAAACTCTTTTAACATGATTTTGACCATTCGAATTTGGACTTATTTTGGGTTAAAGCCGTTAATGGAGATGCGAAAGATGAATATCCCTCAACAAACCTCCTACAGTAGCCGGCCAACCCTAAAAAACTCCGAATGTCGATTAGACGCAAAGGTCTCGGCCATGTTTTGAACACTTTAGTCTTTCTCGAATCGACCTCAACCTGTTCACTAGAAACAATGTGACAAAGAAAAGCTACCGACCTCAACCAAAACTCACACTTGCTAAACTAAGCAAAAAGTTGGTTATCTTTGAGAACATGCAAAACTATTCTCAAATGATGCATATGATCATCCTTACTCCTTGAGTATATCAAAATATCGTCAATAAATACAATCATGAACAAATCAAGATACTTTCTGAAAACTCAATTCATGAGGTCCATGAAACCTGCCGGGGCATTGGTTAGGCCAAATTACATAACAAGGAATTCGAAATAACCATATCTTGTTCGAAATGCCATTTTTGTAATATCAACCTCCCTTACCCTAAGTTGGTGATAACCCGATCTTATGTGAATCTTTGAAATGTAGCTAGTTCCTTGGAGGTTATAAAACAAGTCATCAATTCTAGGGAGCGGGTACTTATTCTTTATAGTGAATTTTTTCAATTGACTATAATCGATACACATTCTCAAATACCCACCCTTCTTCTTCACAAACAACATCGGGGCACCCCATGGAGATATACTTGGTTGAATAAAACCCTTATCTAGCAAATCTTTGAGTTGAGACTTTAGTTCTTTGAGGGATAGATCTATTACCGGATACATAACCTATATTTGGGGGATAGATATAGGTTGTGTATCCGGTAATAGATCTATACAGAAGTCAATCTCCCATTCGGGAGGGATTCCGGGAAGATCGTCGGGAAAGACCTCCGAAAACTCCCTTACCACGGGTACCGACTCTATGGAAGGGACCTCATATTCAAGATCCATAAATCTTACTGTGTGATAGAGACAACCCTTTGCAATTAACTTGCAAGCTTTTAGACACGAAATGATCTTACCCCTAGGATTTTGGATTCCTCCCTTCCACTAAAAAATAGGTTCGATCGGAAATTGAACCACCCTTGACCTACAATCAATAGAGGCAAAATACGCATACAACCAATCCATTCCCAATATAATATCGAAATCTATCATATCAAGTTCTATCAAGTCAACCAACATAACTCTATTAGGCAAGGAAATAGGACACCCTTTATAGACTATTTTTACCACTACAGAATCACCCACTATGGTAGAAATTGAGAAAGTCTCATGTAGGATATCGGGTAGTATATAAAATTCCATTGCTACTAGAGGTATCAAAAAAGCATATGCATAAAAGAAAAATAATTTTAACAAACCGGTGACCACGTCCGGTGAGCTCTCTTGATCACTTTGGGATTGGAGAGCATAGAAGCAATTCTTCTTAGGAGCATCCGGGTTTGGAACACTTGCTTGAGCTTGAGCATTTTCCCCTCCTTGAGTCTTAATCATAGGGGAATCTTTCTTCATGTGTCCACTTTTTCCACAATTATAGTTATTACCCATGCCTTCTTCGACATTTAGAACAAAGATGCCTATCAACAACATAAGAACGACCACATTTTCCCTCTTGGGGCTTGGGAGTAGGCACCTTACTATTATTGGCCCTTGGAGCACTAGAAGATCCTTGATTAGAAAACCTCTACTTGAACCTTGGTTTGTTTTGAACATCATACCTATTCTTAGAAGAATTCCCCTTTTCGGTTCTCACCTTCTTCAACTCCCTACAAACTTGTTTAATATTTTGTTCCTCAATTTGCTCGGTATGAACCATGAGACCAGAGATGTCCATGATAGGAATAAACATAGCCGACCTAAATTCATAAACCACATGATTGGATATCTCCATGACAAATTTGTTCATCTTTGCCCTAGAATCCACAACCATAGTACGACCATGCTTTGATAGTTGAGTGAATTTGAGGCTATACTCCTTCACGTTCATACCACCTTGCCGAAGGTTGATGAATTCTTGCATTTTCCTCTCCCTTAGTTCCAAGGGAAAGAACCTATCAAGGAAAGCCGTTTTGAAAACTCCCGAAGTAATCCGACCTTCTATAACTGGCCTCTCATCCTTACATTGTTCATACCAAACTTGAGCCACATCTTTGAGTTGGTAGGCGGATAGTTCCACCTTTTCTTTAGAAGAAACACCCATAGCATAAAGAACCTTGATAACTTCATTAATGAACCCTTGTAGGTCCTCCTCCACCTTAGAACCATAGAAAGTAGGGGGATTCATCCATTTGAAGTCCCTAATCCTTGAAGTAGTGGTATTAGCATTGGGGTTCACTTGCACCCTTGTATCCTAGCAACTTGGGTAGCCAACACTTGAGTCATGCTATGAATGGCCGACCTTATCTCAACATTAAACATAGCCCCTTATTCAATTATTCCCTTTAGTAATCGTCATATATCATCATACAAGTTCACATTAGCCTCTTCTAGACCTTTCGGTGAACATCTTATCATAATAGCTTATAGGTGATCATAAGTGAGCACTATCCTTTCACTTTTAGACCCAAAACTATAATCATGAGAAACTACATTCAATAATATAATGATCATACCATAAAATAATTACGTACTTCATATCCATTTTCATAGATCTAGGGTTAGGGATGAGGGATCCTTGTCACCAACATCACAACAACACAATAAGTTATGGAATCATTATCACATAAATAGATTTCACCTTGCATAATTGAGATCAAAGGAGAATGAAGATCATACCTCATTGCCCTTCATGGGACTTCATACTTCAATACCCAAGAACTCACAACCAATATATGAAATAGTGCAATTCATGAAGTAGTAACATAACTAGAATGAACGTAAACAAATGACATGTTCATCACTCTCAACAATTCACCTTAATCAATCCAAGAAATTAGGAATTTAAGGGAAAGACATGGGTCAAGGGAAAACTCATAGAAATTCATTAATTAACCATTAATTCATACTTAAACAACATTAAATCATCATAATTCATCACAATATACTCACAATTTCGTTTTAGATTGAAGAGCCATGCGAGGAGAAAAACCCTTGTTTTGGGGGATTTCGAAATCATCTTTTGAAGGACCTCTTGGGGAAAGGATTATTAAGAGTGAAAGAAACCATACCTTATATATGAGAAAGACACGAAATTGAGTTGGAAAACTTGAAGGCTTTATCTTCTTCTTGGAGCTCTTTTGGTCTTCAATGGAGTTTTTGAGGAAGAGAGATTTTTGGGATAGAGAGAGAGATTTTTGAGTTCAACATGTGGGACTTGATTTGAGTGATAAAATTGACCTAAAACTTACCATAATACATTATATAGTCACCCATTAAATTACCCAAAATACCCCTCACATAAATGGTTTTATTTGTGAAGTCAAAACAACCAAAATACGACTTTTTACGATTTTGGTAAGTGGTTCCGCGTTGCGGGGACAACACACACTTTACTTTTTGAAAAATAAATTGAACCAGTGTGGTCCATGTTGGCTGCGCGTCGCACAACCGCCCACTGATTCTTGACTTTCGCAGGTTACTTTGGCAGCCTGCCCACCCATGTTGGGGTCCTTCCCAAGGACTCTTCTGGTTGTCCATGTGGTGTCATTATCACACACTTAGAATCTCTATACTACATTCTAACTATAAAAAGTTATTTTACAAGTTTTAGACTTCATTTGACCCTCCTAAACCTTCACCAAACATAGGAACGTCAACTAGTTAAATTTTGCTAGTTTCCGGACGTTAAAGGTCTTCCTTTAATAATATGGCTCCAAAAATTCTCAAACAAGTTATTTACACTTATTTAGGTCTAAAACCATCATTATTCAACATATTAAGCTCTAGTATAGGTCATGGAAATTTCTGGGTGTGTCTTTTCTTTTGATTATTATGAATGGATTATGATGGATTATTGGTGAATTAGGGTAGTTCATGATGTTAGACTTAGTTCTATGGAAGAGATCATGAATTTACCCTATTTCCCTTACCCTAGGTTATGAATTGATGTGAATTGATTAGTGATGATGCAACTGACTTAGTTTTTGTGTTAATTACTATTTTCTAATGTTATTAAGCCTAGTAATGGATGAATATGGTTGGTTGATGGTAAGATAAGGGAAGAAGGCTTGTGAAGGTGAATTGGTAAAACCTATGATCTTGAATTCTTACTTCAATTTTTAAGGCTTATACTTAATGATGGTATTCAATTGAGTTTTGGTTGTGATTAGATTATATAGGTGATTGATATACCATGACTTCACGGTTTTTTCAATGCATTTTACTTATGAGTTGTGTGTGTTTAGATTCTTTTTCTAGTAGTTTTAAGAAGTTGTGTGTTCTAGTTTTCAGGAAATATGTCCTGGTTGGAAACACATAAGGCAGCTGGAAAATAGTGTAGACGTTGACCTACAAAGGCCATAATAACTTTGAGTCATCCTTAGTGGTTGAGGTGAAGTCCAAACAACATCTTGATCTGGTATTTATGGAGTTAAAGAAAATGGTACTTAGAAAATTAAATGATTTATTCTCCCAAGGGGGGATGATTTGCTAAGGTACAAAAATAGATTATATGTACCGGATGTATGTGTACGGATGTTGATGATTTGAGAAATAGGGTTTTAAAGGAAGCTCATGGTTCCCGATATTCTATCCATCTGGGTTCCACCAAAATGTACCCTAACCATAGACAGATATATTGGTGGGACGGCCTAAAAAGGGACATAGCGGAGTTTTTAGCTAGGTGTCCAAATTGCCAACAAGTGGAAGTCGAGCATCAAAAGCCTAGTGGTCTAATCCAAGAAATGGGTGTCCATACTTGTAGTGGGAAGAAATTAATATAGACTTTTCAGTTGGGTTGCCTCAGACTAGGAGGCAAAATGACTCAATTTGGGTCATTGTTGATAGGTTGACAAAATCCGCTCACTTTATCACCGTCAAGTCCGCTTACTCGACGGAAGATTATGCAAGGATTTAAATTAATGAGATTGTGATTCTTCATGGGATTCCTTTGCCCATCATATCGTATAGAGGTGATTAATTCACATCTAGTTTTTGGAGATGTAGGTCTACGGTCCGGTAGTTAGGGGTTGGAGAGTCTTCACTCTTTTGTCCCTAGATAATCTATGATTCCCTAGAGAAGGTTCAGGTGATAAGGGATAGGGTGAAAACAGCCTATAGACAGCAAAAATCCTATGCTTACAATAGAAGAAGAGATGTTGAATTTGAAGCAGGTGATATGGTGTATTTGAAGATTTCAACTATGAAAGGGGTGCTGAGATAAGTCTCCAGTATGTGGTTCCCTATGAGGTGTTGCAAAGGGTTGAAAAGGTTGCATATGAGTTGAGACTACCTAGTGAACTATCTTTGGTTCATCCGGTGTTTCATGTTTCTATGTTTAAGAAGTGCATTTATGATTCCGTGTCCATACTTCTTATTGAAGGTCTTGGTGTGGATGAGGATGTTTCCTACAAAAAGGCTCCGGTAGAGATCCTTGTTAGACAATTTATGAAGTTGAGAAACAAGGAGGTGGCCTTCGTAAAGGGGTTATGGAGAAACCACCTAGTTGAAGGGGCAACATGCGAGGTCGAGGCCGAAATGAAGTCCATTTATCCTCATCTTCTTCCTAACTAAGGTTGGCTTATCCTATTAATAATGAAAATAATGAGTTAATTTGAATTTGAATTGTTTTGCAAATATATGCATAATTATGGTAAACGGTGTATGATAAAATGAGTTTTTATGGAAAATTCTCTTTTGCTTGATTTGCACTTAATTGTGTATTTGGTGTATTGGTAGCTTCTTGAAATACTAATGAGCATGTTGATGTGTTTTGAGAATTTTTGGCATAAGTGACTTGATGATCATGTTGATATTGAGAAGGAAATTCCTCATGTTGTAATGTTGAGCTCTTAAATGTGGTAAATTGTGATTTGGGTTGCTATGTGTAAATGCCATATTGTTATGTTAATTTGAGTTGAAACTCATGTTGATTATATATGTTGTTGGTTGGGTTGCTAGTATTTATTCTATTCATTCCCTTTAAAAGAATTTAGTGTCATTCGGGGATGAATGTTACTAAGAGGGGCATTATATAACACTGCAGAAGTCCAAGACCTAATATAGAGCCTCACATGTTGAAATAATTTTGGTAACACTGTTTTAAGGTCTAAAATAATGTATATTTTAGGATGTTTAAGATTCAAAACGTCAAGGAACGTTCATAACGTCCGGTGAATTATGAAAAAGCGGTTAGTGTTCCTTGGCATGTTGCATGGAGTTTTAAGAGTTGGAATTCAAGAAAATATGGTATGAAGGTGTTAAACATGTATTATAATATGTTTAAGGTCGAAGAATCCGGGTACGACTCCCCAAGGACCACCCTAAGGGTCCTTGAGGAGTACACTTTCAAATTGACCAAAACTGCCATTTTGGCCAGTGTCCATCGATGACCCATCGATTGGACGACGCTCCGTCAATGGCTCCGTCATAGAACACTTAGAAAAATGTATGAGGGAGGTCCAGGAACCACCCTCTGACACTATCAATGGACGTGGAGTACGGTGGGTGCAGTCTTTTTTATTAGTGAGTTGGTTAGTTTTTTAGTTATGGGTTAGGGGGTGTCTAATTAAGTTAATTAGGGAACTATATAAAGACCTAACCTTCATTAATCTAACCCAACACCCACAATTCCCAAACTCAAAATCTCTCTTCCTTCTCTCTACTTTCTCTCTCCCAAAAGAAAACTCCATAGAAGACCAAGGTCAAAGGGCTTAGGGCTGATTTAACTTTATCTCCATCAATCTTTAAGGATTGTTAAGTTAGGAGGACTTGTCACCTTTGGGACTCCTTTACCCAAAGGGTTCTTTCAAATTGATTCCAAAAGATGATAAAACATGGGTTTCATCTTAATCCGAAATTAATGTTTCAAATTGTATTGTTCTTGATTTCTCTTGATTAGTATGAATGGATTATGATTGATTATTAGTGAATTAGGGTATTTCCTTCTGTTATACCTAGTTATATGGAAGAGATCATGAATTGACCCTATTTCACAAACCCTAGGTTATGAATTAATATGAATTGATTAGTGATGATGCAATTGACTTAGTTCTTCTGTTAATGTAATACCTCTAAAATGACTTAGGTGAACTAGAGACTAACATGGTTTTCATGAAGGTATAAGGTCCTAAAATGGATTATAATGTTTTTATGAGGCAGTGTCTAAGAGATTAGGTGAATCGGAAGTCAAACGTCAAGCGACGGCTAAGACGTTTGATGACTAAGTCACCTAACTCCCTTATACGTTGTTGATGTGTTTATGTGTTATTAATGAGATTATGAGGTCCTTAAATGATTTAAAATGGTGTATAAAGGCAGTGTGTCACGTTTCGGGAAGTTTTGGAGGTCAAACGTCCAAAAACGTCCATGACGTTTGAAAGGTTTTCCTTAAAATGACCTCTTATGTCTAAGCATGTTTCGTCGAATCTTATTTGTTCGTTTTGGATGAAAATAATTTTTGAGGTCCTAAAATCGTATATTAACATATTTGGATTTGAAAAGTCTGGGTGAAAGTCCACAAGGACTATCCAAGGGTCCTAGAGGAAGGACACCTCAAAGAGCCAAAGGCTGTCTTACACCATCCCATTCGACTGAGGAAATCGATGGCCAGTAGGCTGGTCGACGCCACATCGATTGAGGGCATGGGTCAAGAATTAAGTATGGCACGAAAATCTCTCAACGACCAGCCTCAGTCCCAAACCATGGATCAACAGGATGGTCCGTTGGTTAGGAAACGGGCCGTTGATGGCAGCCGTCTGTGAGGGTTGTCTCCTGCCCAATTCACTGTAGTATCTACGGGTGATTTGGTAAATTCACCTCACGTCCACATAAGAGTTTGGACGGTTACTAGGATAAGGATGTTCTCCCATGAACATGAAAAAGAACTTTTGTGTTTGATGCATTAAAGAGTGAGTGAGTAATGGTTTTGCTTGCTTGTGTGCATCGAGTGCTAAAATGATTTGATGATATTTTAAATGTTATTAACTGCTCTTATGTGCATTGAAGTCCTTGATGTGATTAAAGAGTCCTAAGTGTTATTCGAGGAAGAATGTTCCCAAGTAGGGGATATTGTAAGACCTCGAAAATGAGATAAGGTGTCTAGAGCCTAACATGTTCATCTTAATGTTATAAGGTCCTAAAATGACTTATTATGTTATATATAGGCAGTGTGCAAAGTTTGAAGTGATTTGGAAGTTGGACGTCAAGGGACGTCCAAGACGTTCGATGAATAGTCGCTTATGATCCTCATGTGTGTATGCATGCTTAAATTGTATGAAATGAGTCTCATAAGTATTGAAATGATTTTAAATGATGTTTAATGTTATTGTATGAAGTTTCGTGAAGTTTGGAGGTCAAACGCCCAAGAACGTCCAAGGCGTTCGAAAGATAGCCCCTAAGACGTTCATCGTATGTCATGTTGGGGTTAAGGCTGTTTGGACGTCTTGTAGGTGTTTGTTTTGGATGAAACTTATGTGGAAGGTCTATAACACGCTAAGGTTTGTAATCGCATTGGAAACGTCCGGGTACGACTTCTAAAGGGCCCCACAAGAAGCCCCAAAAGAAGGAACCCAAAGCTGCCTAGACACTGCCTGGGCAGTGTCCCTTGACGGACCCAACGACGGATCGTTGGTCCCCCAACGGCCCGTCGAGCAGGTATCGTCGAAGGGTACTTGCCTTGGGCAGGACTTAAGCCAAGATTTTGGCTAATTCATGGGCGACGGAGGGCATGACGCCCCGTCATGCCCATGACGCCCCATCAAGGCCCACGTCGCGAGTGCCTGCAGGTTTGGCTGCCTGCGTGCTGCCACTTAAAGGGGTGAATGGGAAATTCACCCCACGTCCTAACCTGACTATAATATGTTTATTTAGTTAATTTTAGGTGTATATAAGTCTTTAAAAACGTGATCAACCCATTCCCAAATCCTCTCACATGTTTAAAGCCTTTCCCCTCCAAAATATTCTCTCTAGAACCTCCATGGTTTTTGAAGCTGAAGAATAGCTTGTAGATTGGATTCTCATGGGTTATTCATCAAGTTTTATAGGTCTTCATGAAGATTAAGGTATGGTTATCTTCATCTCTAGTTATCTTTTCATCTAGAGAGCCATTCTCAATCTTTTTCAAAGAAATCTCATGATCAAGTTTCCAATCTTCAAATCTAGCCATGGGTTCTTTCTCAAAACGTTTTTAATGATTAAATCATGATGAATTGAAGTTAATACAATGGTTTTAATGTGTTTTCACTCCAATTGCATAATGAACCCATATTCCTTCCAAAATTGGTTTAGCCTTTGTATGGGCTTTGTGATCTTGACTTGTTATCGATTGAATTATGATTCCCTTACGTTGAAGTGATATATACTGTTATTTACATGAATTTATGTTGAATTGATGTTGAATGATCCATGAGGATCAATGTATGAAGATTTGAGCATGTTTAGCCTAGTTTCTATAGTTCACTGTAACATTGGCTTTCTTATGATCTAAAGTAAATTTCGATTAAGTTGGGGTTCTTGTAGCTACTGTTTTAGGTTAATACCATGGTTGAATTGTGGATATAAATCATGTATGACCAAAGTAGAGAAGGCTTGGTTTGAATTAATCTAGGTTCTTCTTGTCTATGAAGTTGTAACTTGTGATCTTGATGTTAGGATAGTCGCTATAGGAATTGATTATGGTTAATGTCTATAGCTGCTGCCTATAATGAAATATGAGGATGAATTATATGTAATTAATATAATATGGGTCAATTCATGATAGGTTGAATATGATTAATCTATGTAAGCTTACTTTCCATGAACTCCCTATATGAAGCATCCTTGTATCGACCTTAATGGCAAATTGTAGTAGTGTCTTATCTAGATTATGATTTCATTAGCTACTTCCTTAGGGTGATATAATTCATGAAATATGACCTATAATCCATATGAATTAAATTGATTAACGATCTATGTTCTTCTACTTTCCTATTCTAGTTGTGGATTAGGTTGTGTGGCTATTTCATGAGCATGTGTATAACCATGTTAGGGATAGTATAGGTGCTGACATTAATGTGTTAAGATGGTTAATAACCCCTTACCTATGTACCCCTTATATGAAAGTGTGAATAGCTAAAGTTAGGAGTCTTGATTACATTGTATATATTGTCTTGTCTCCTATGCTATTATGTGTTGTGTGTTATGTACTTGGAAGTGTAATGTGGTCTAATAGGGTGGTTGACTTAAGAAGTCATTGATAGCCATTATGTGATCATGTTGGTCAATGTACACACATTCTCACTTACATGCATATTACAAATAGTATAAGTAATTGTGTCTAAATGAAAGGTAGTTCTCATATTCACTAGTGTCTACTACTATGCATATTAAGGTGATGTTTATGAATGTATGATTTGTATTCCCTTACTAGGATGACTTGATAGGTGTACTAGTATGGGAAAGGGTATGGGACCTTGTCTACGCATTGCACATGTGTATCTTGATAGGATAGTTCCTAGGTTTGGTTCTTATGCATATGAAGGATGATTATATGAACATGTTATGAATATGATATAATGAAGTATGAATGCGTATAGTGTCTTAGTAGGTTTATATAAAAATATTGCTCATATAGTTATGCCTATAGACTTATGCATTGATATATGAATATGTGTGACCTTATGTGTTATGTGAAAGGTTTGCTCACATCTAAGTATACACTCACACACATGGATAATCTAGTTGGTGAGAGGGGCCTTACTAGGGGTGCCCAAGAATACTCCAAATCTAGATAGGTGGTTGAATATGCTATAAGCATATGAATGATGAATATCCTAAGCTTATGTTTTTATAAACAAACGTAATAAAGATTTTTCAATAAAGGGAACTTAGCCTAGCACCGAGTGAACTTGTAGATGAGGGAGTGACACTTTCCAACATAGGGGAGGTAGGGTTCACTACGGTCCTCATGTGAGGGGTGACACTTTCTTACATAAGAAAGGTAGGGTTCATTACGGTCCTCACGGGGTGGATAGCCTCATGACCCATAGGGTGTAGGGTTGATATTTCCATGAATTCCCCAAGTTCCATAAACTATGTTGCCACCATAGGATACTAGCTAGTGGATTTCCACCTAGATAGCTATGTCATGTTCGGTTCTACTTTGGCCGCTAGACCACCTTCCATCGGTGTAAGGTTTTATGACACTGGATTCCATGATTAGCACCCATGGTCTATGTCGGTTAAGGTTATGGTTTCCCTAAAGGTAAAATGGACAACGGAAGTAATTGAATAGGATCCTAACTAGGAGGACTTAAGGTAAGTTACTTAGGATAGGTGGAAGTAATGAACCCATCTAGACATTGCACAAGTGACTCCTTAGGAAGTCTTATGAAGGTACCTTAATAGATATGATTATGTATGTGTCCTTTATGTATGATATTGTAGTTTTGGTTTGACTATGATTATATTGTACTATACTTCTATGATGGCATGTGTTGTCTTGTGTAGATGCTATGTATGGTATTCTCTTATGTTCCTAAGGTGATGCATTGCACCAAGTATCCCTAAAGGATTACTTAGTAGGAAAATGAATTGAGAAAAGAGTTAGATGTTAAAGAGGGATGAGTTCACTGTAAAGTGACCTCAAATTGTACTTAACTTCTATATGTGCTTTTCTATGATGTTTGGCCTTTGATTGTGTTGCTACGAAGTATGTGGATGATATAAATACTATTGATAAAGGTTTTATGATGATTTACTTAAAATGGCATGAAGTATGATTTCAAAGGAAATGTCCCTTTTAATGCATGTTTTTGCATGGTTGCCATACTTAGTACTTCTTGTGCTAATCCCATTCTTCTCTACTTTTTACACAAAGTGTAGGTTATGGAATGTTTAAAGGAGATCTATAATTGAGGAGCTTGATAGGTGATTTCCCAAGCTCAAGGAAAGGAACCCTTAAGTTCAAGGATGTCCTACAAATGTCTTTAATGTAAAGTCTTTAAATATTGTATAAGTATGTAATGTGTCGTATGGGCCGTGTCACTAATGTACTCTAAAGTTATTGAGTCTAAGATGGCAAAGAGACTTAGAGTCTAAATATGTATTATGACTTATGTTTTATATATATATGATGTGATGTTTCTAGCATATGATGTGCTATGAAAAGTTTTAAATTTTCCGCTAAATTTACTATGCCAATGCAATGAACGATATGAGAGGCTTGTCTTAGACCTCCGAGAGGTCGACGATGCCGGTTACAATCCAAGATTGTACCCTATCTTCTAGGGTATGCTTTTGGATTGTGACACTATGTCATGATGGTTTCACATATGAACATGTGTCTGGTCTCTATTGCTAATGTATGATGTTATGTACTTTTAATGATATGATATGTGAAGTTGGACATTAGTTATGGTACTTGTTAGGTTTACTTGATTGAGTAAGGTTATGGTGATTTGCTTAGTCATTGCACTAGTGGAGTTAATGAGGGTCTATAGGTAATGGTCTTGCTTTGGTTATGTTATTATGAACTCTAATATATGCTTGTTGAAGTTATGACTTGATGATATAGTAGTGTTGACTATGTGCTCAATTATGTTAATATCCATGTAGTCTTGACTAGACTTAGTGTTGATTGGTCTTGTGATGTACATGATATTGACTTAATGAATATGTATGATTTACTTGTATTGGTTCTTGAATGTGAATAAGACTTTTTAAAGTAAATGGCATGCTTTAATGAAATGTCCCCTTTTAGCATAATTTTATGATGTGTGTGCTTATGGTCTCATACTTAGTACAAGTGATGTGTTAACCCCATTTTCTCCCTTTTACCCAACATTTTAGGTTCTAGTTGTTGAAGGGCTTTGTGACGACATTGAAGGAAGACTTGGAATTCTCACTCTCCAAGTTGGGTAGGTCCTCACTACTTCAAGGACAATGATATTTTTCTAGTTTTGGTTATTGGTTAGTCTTAAAGAAAATATGTTCATTTCTTTTCACTTGTGTACTAAAGATTGTATAGTCTATATATGCCTTTATTTCATTAATGTATGGGCTACGCCCAATTCTTATACTCATGTCTAGATGGTAATGAGATGAGACATCCGGTTTTAAGACTATGTTATATCTTATATATATGTGTGAATTAAAAGTCGAAGACTATGTAATCTTCTTATACGAAGGGTCTATGTATACTCAACATGAATATATTATGTCTTTGGTAGAGGTCTATGTAAATCTCAAGATAGATATAGAAAAGTTTTAAATTATCCGCATTTTTAACCTCTGAATTTAATGATGTAAGCTAAGAGGCTAGTCTTAGTACTCTTCAAGGGTGACGACGTCGGTTACGTCTGAGGGGTGCTTCTCGGATGTGAAAAACATGGTATCACAATATGAGGTTGAATATATTTAGAGTCGATGTCTCACTTTACCACGTCTATGTAGATTCTTACTCATAATTGTGAAGCGCGCCAAAGTTACGAATGGGAAACTATGTGATGCTTATAAAAATCTCACTTTCTTGGAAGTCCAATATCGTGCCTCTAGAGTCTTGACTCTATGTGCCTTTAGCATCTATACTTTTATTTATATAATAGGCAATGAATATTCAAAGAACAACCGCTCGAAGTCTTGATGAAGAGATTTACAATGTGGTGGTTCCTCCCCGAGTCAATAAAGTCCCTCTTCTTGAAGAAGTTGTTAATAATGACGAAGCTCCGGTCAATCCTCCACCTTTGACAGATGGTGACATACGGACAGTCTTTCTCCAAATGGCCCAATCCATTTCTACACAAGCACAAGTCATCATTACTCAAGCACAATCCACGACTTCCCAAGCTAACCAGGAGGTAGTAACCTGAGGAAAACAATATTTTGGGACCATGGCCTCCCATTTGAAGGACTACACTAGAATGAATCCCCCTATATTCTATGGGTCCAAAGTTGAGGAATACCCCCAAGAGTTCATTGATGAAATCTAAAATGTTCTTTATGGTATGGGGTTGATTACTAGTAAGAAGTCCGAGTTAGCCACTTACCAATTCAAATATGTGGCCCAAACATGGTACGTCAAATGGATAGACAATAGGCCTTTAAGGGCATGACCGGTGACTTGGGAGATCTTCAAGAAGGCTTTTCTTGATAGATTCTTTCCTAGGGAGAAGAGGGAAAGTGAAGTGGAAGAATTCATCAGCCTTCGCCAAGGAGGTATGAGTGGACTTGACTACTCTTTTGAAATTTATTAAATTGTCAAAGTACGCTCCTTCTTCGGTTTTCGATCCTAGAGATGAGATAAGCCGCTTTGTGACGGGAGTGTCGCATGACTTGAAAGAAGAATTTCGTTTGGCTATGCCACATGATAATATGAACATTTCTAGTCTCATGGTTCATGCTCGACAAGTAGAAGAGACAAGGGTTAAGAGAAAGAAAGAGTAGGGATGCCAAGAGGGCAAGATCTTTTGATGTGGTTCTTCAAAGGGTACGTTTGACATCCAAGATATCCCTAGGTTCAAGAAGAGGTTCTCGTGATGATAGGGTGTCTAACCCTAAGCCTCAAAAGGGAACGGGTACTAGTTCACCAAACAACAAGCCAACTTGTGGAAAGTGTGGCAAGAAGCATTATGGTGATTTCCTTGTTTGAACAGACAATTTTTTTGGTTGTGGAAAGAGTGGCCACAAGGTTAGGAATTGCCCTAATGTGAAGGGTCAATACAAGGGTAGTGGTCAAGCTCAAGCAAGTGGTTCGAATGTTGATGCTCCGAAGAATAATCACTTTTATGCTCTCCGCTCTAGAGGTGATCAAGAGACTTCTCCCGATATGTTGACCTGTATGTCGAAAGTTTTTTTTATTGATGCATATGCTTTACTTGATCCCGGTGCTACCTTGTTATTTGTTACTCCTCTAGTAGCTAAAAATGTAAGACCCCCAAAATGAGTTAGGGTGTCTAGAGCCTAACATGTTTGTATTAAGGTTCTAAGATCCTAAAATATCTTATAATATGATTTAGAGGCAGTGTATAAAGTTTGACGTGATTTGGAAGTCAAACGTCAAGGGACGACCAAGACGTTCGACGTCTAGTCGCCTATGTGCCTCATCTGTCTATGCATACTTATATTTGTATATCATGAGCCTATGAAGTCTTAAAATGAGTTACAATGATGTTTATTGGTATTATATGAAGTTTCGTAAAGTTTGGAGGTCAAACGTCCAAGAACATCCAAGACGTTCGAAAGTTAGCCCTTGAGACGTTCATGTGCGTCTTGATGGGGCCTTGCATGTTTGGACGAGTTGCGAGTATATGTTTTTGGTGAAACTTATTTGGAAAGTCTACAACTTGTGAAGGGTTGTAATTAAGTGGAAAACGTCCAGTATGACTTCAAAAGGGACCACAAGAAGTACCCAAGGCTGGTCGAGACACTGCCTTGGCAGTGTCAATCGACTGAACCAAACGACGTCCAGTTGGTCAATAGAAGGAAGCCAAAGGACGGCCTGTCAATTGACCAACAGACAGTCGATGGTGGTCTGCAACACTGCTTGCGCACTGTCTTATTAATGGGTGAATGGGTAATTCACCCCACGTCCTAACATGACTTTAATTGATTAATTTACCTATTGAACGTTTCACTCCAAAAATATCGTCTCTAGAAACCACCATTGTTGTTGAAGCTCAAGAACAGCTTGTAGATTGGATTCACCTGGGTTATTCACCAATTTTTAGAGGTTTTCAACTAGACAAAGGTATGGTGATCCTTCATCTCTAAGAAACCTTTCACTTGGAGAGTTCTTCTCAAAGTTTTCAAAAGAGTTTTCATGATCAAAGTACTTCTTTAATCTAGCCACGGGTTCTTTCTAACAATATTTTAAATGGTTAAATCATGATTAATTGGTGTTAATGTATTGGTTTTAAAGTGATTTTAATCCAATTGCATGATGAACCCATGTTCCTTCCCTAAATTGATTTAGTCCTTGCATGGGCTTTGTGATCATGGCATGTTAATGGTTAAATTGCGATTCTCTTATGTTGAATTGCTTATACCTAATGTTAATTACGTGAATTGATTATGAATTGATGATGAAGGATCCATATGGATCAATGTATGAAGGATTGAACATACGTAGTTTAGAATCCTAAGAATTCACTGTAACATGGCCTTTTAATGATTAAATGTTGAACTCGATTAGGTGAAGATGATTATAGATACTATTTTAGGTAGATATTATGATTGAATTGTAATTATAAATCATGTTTGATTAAGGTGAATAAGGATTGATATGAGGTGATCTAAGTTCCTCTAGTCTATCGATTGATGATACTATCAATGTGATGTGATCTCGAATTGTGGTTAGATGAAGCATGATTCCTTTTTCTGTAAAGATATATTGAGATACTAACTAGAATGTATTTTAATGGTAATATATGATTGATGATCAATACTTTAAGAAATTGGTAAGATAGCCTACTCCCTCTTCTCACTATTGAATTGATAGTTTAATGCCTATGTTGGTATCATGATCTTGTAGGGATTTAAGTATTATTTAGATATGATAAGTTATATTTAGCTACTGCCCTAGGTTGATAAGATTAATGAAATATGATTTATAATCATGCAAGTAAAATTGGGTAATGGTCTATGTTCTTCTAACTTCTAGTATGTTAATGTGTTGTACTAGTTGTAGCATGACCTTGTAAGTAGCTTATACTTGACTTCATGTATGATTATGGTAATTTAGCTGCTGCCCTATACTTGATTTATTGATGAAAGAGTATGAATGGTCAATATGGACCAAAGGCTAAAGGATTGGTAAATATTCCTCTACTCTTCTACTGCTCTATTTCTTTATAGTAATGTTGATGAAGCCTTGTATGGCATTGTGTGGTATGGTCCACTTATGGTGGCGGTGTTTACTTTATGTCATTATATATGTGTTGACCATGGCATTGAAGGCAGATTGATGAATATATAAATGACTGGTTATGATGATCACCTTATATGTAACTTGTGCCTAGTCTTCTATCATAGTTGTGAATCTAGGTTATGTTACTATTGTTATAAGCATGTAAATGGCTATGTGATAATGTGTAGGTGCTGACATTAATGAAGTGTTTATGATAGATGACCCCTACCCATGTACCCCTATGTAAATGTGTAAATAGCTAAAGTTAGGAGTCTTGATTATAATGTGAATATTGTGTTGCCTCCTATGCTATTGTGTGTTGTATGGTACATACTTGAAAGTGTAAATATGGTCTTAAGAGGGTGTAAGCCTCAATATGTTGTTGATAGCCATTATGTGATCATGTTGACCAATGTATACACACACTCACACTTCATGCATGCTTAAAAGTAGTAAAGGTTCATGGTGTCTAAATTAAAAGTAGTTCTCATATTCACTAGTGTCTACTACTATACATGTTAAGTTAGGTATATGAAAGTATGATATGTTTCCTTATCTAGGATGACTTGATAGGTGTACTAGTGTGGGCAAGGGTATGGGACCTTGTCTATGAATTGCACATGTGTGTCTTGATAGGATAGTTCCTAGGGTTGGTTTCTATGTGCATGAATATGAATGTATGGTCATGTGTGGTCTTAATGTGTTATGTGAAAGGTTTTCTCACATATATGTACACACACATACATGAATGATGATCTAGTAAGTAGAGGGGCCTTGATAGGGGTGCCCAAGAATACTCTAAAATTAGATAGGTGCTTGAGTATGCTATAAGCATATGCGATTCAAATATCCTAAGCCTATGTTTTATGAAAGATGTAATAAAGGCTTTTTAATAAAGGGAAATTATCTTAGCACCTAGTGAACTTGACATTGAGAGGTGTTGACTTCCCTTGGAGGAAGATTCACCATTTGTCCCTTATAGAGTGTGGACTTCCCTTAGAGGAATACTAACCTATGGACCCACATGAGGTGTTGACTTCCCTTTGAGGAAGGTTCACCCATGTTTTCTCATGAGAGGAGGCCCCAATTGCCCAATGGAATGTAAAGGGATTATACCTATCTCTTATGTTGCTTGCCACATAGGATCTTGCAAAGTGAATTCACTTAGGATGCTAGGATGTATGTTAATGTTCTACCTTGGCTAGGTAGGAACACCTTCCATCGGTGTAAGGCTCTACAACACCAAATTCCATGTTTAGAACTCATGGTTTTAGTGTCGGTTAATGCTATAGTTTCCCTAAAGTAAAATGCACAATGGAAGTAAATACATAGGATCCTAACTAGGATGACTTGAAGGAGGTTACTTAGGAAAGGTGGAAGTAATGAACCCATCTAGACAATGCACAAGTAGAACCTTAGTAAGTCCTACGAAGGTGACCAAATGTATATGATTATGTTTATGTCCTTATGCATGACATTGTAGTAATTGTCGACTTGTTATGAAGATGTGCATGGTATGAGTCTATATGATGTGATCTTATCCTTATATGCACTATGTTGGTCTAAATGACTATATGATGAAGGTCATGTATAGCCATGAATAAATTTGTCTTCACTTACTTGTTGATATATGAATTGAATGTTAAGGTTTGTTGTCTCATGATGGGTTTACTAAGTGTGTGTGAGGTTATGGAGCTTCACATGTACATTGTACTAGTAGACTTAGATTGGGGTCATGAACAAGGTCTTATAATGATGAGTATGAAAAGAAGTAAATATATGGTAACTTAATGTATCTTGCTGTAATGCCTTAAAGTCTTGACATAAATGTGTCTACGATGTTGTTACGCCTCGTATTTTTATACGTAGTGCGCGTCATGAGCTAGTCGATGTAAGTCCGGGGAATGAGATTTTATTTTAAGTTCCAAGTGATAAAAGAAATATTAGGCAAGGATGTTAATTCCAAATGTGATATTAGGTATGATTTGGCTAATGTAAGTGTCATTAACTTTAAGTGAGGGATTAATTAGTGGCTGCTTAGGATTAAATTAATCAAGTGGGGCCCACCACTCAAGGCAAATTAAAAGAAATCAGATTGGGAGCTTGGCCTTAGTGGGGCACGTGTAGAGGGGGGCTGCCTCCATTCATATAATGAATGAGGTGCTGAAATACATTGCAAACATATCATCTTCTTCACCACTTAGCTTAGGCAGCCATGGAAAGGGAGAAAACCAGCCATGCAACTCTCGGCCAGCAGCTACAAAGAATTTGGTTAGTAATCTCTTTGCTTGGTGTGTTAATTACTTAGAATGCCATTGTTAATTAGCCATTAATGTTAAGAAGGGGGCGTGACCAGTAGCTTAGAAAATTGTTTTAGTTATTGAATGTGCTAAGTATGAGCGGAAACCATAATCGGATTATTAGTGGTGTCGTGTTAGTGTTTGGGCTATTTTGATTAAACCAAAATGCAGGAAATTCTGTTTTGGCATTATGTATATGTTAATGTGATTATGGGTATATACTCCAAGGGATGAATACGATAAGGTAGATGTGTTGCGAATTATAAAATGAGTTATCGCTCGGTGTGTCGTTGTTCCATTACTATGGTTGCCGAGATGGAACTGTTTTTTGGGGGGGATATTTAATATGATTCGTTGGGTTATATGTGTTATTGGTATTACTGTGGATAATTTGGGTTGTTGTCGGATTGGGACGAAGTAAGGAAAATAGGGGAAGTGCTGCCGGATTTTCGTTAGATTATTAGCTAGCTTACAATAAGTAGTAAAGAGCGATGTCTATCTAATTGCGGCACGATTGTTGCTTGTTATAGATTAATAGCTTGGGCAGTAAATATTGGTCGTGCGGCTCGACTATACGGTATGTAACACTATCCTTTCTTTCTTTGTTTGGCATGACTTTTAAAAATGAGGGAATGACGGACAGGTTTGATACTTACTTCTAGAGCGTCTAGGTGACGTATATTCTTGCTTCCACAAACTATTCTTCTATATATCGGCTATGTCTAAGGCTATGGTGATTTCTCATATCTATGGTAGTGCTTCTTAGAGTCATTGAGATTTTACGTTTTAATATCGTGTTAAAGGTTCATAATCTTGATAAAACGTTAATCTTTTGTAATACTCCTTGCTGGGTCACGTTGATTGTTCTATTGAGTTATAAGAAATGATTTTAATTGCATATGGTTGCTCATAATTTTCTGCTCGTGCATAGAGTCATTTATCATTTCACCGAGTCCCGGGCCGGGTAATGTTCATGCGGAGTTTCTTGCATATGTCACTGAGTCCCTCACTAGAGGGCCGGGTATGTATATTATATATATGATTGGTGATGAGGATGGTTATGATGATGATAATGACGGAGATGATGTGATGACTATTTCACCGAGTCCCTCACTAGAGGGCCGGGTACGTATGATGTATATATATGATGATTATTTTGCCGAGTCCCTTACTAGGGAAGCTGGGCACCTTATATGTTAAAGATATGCATGATTTTCACTTATAAGGTACATGTGTAGCGATATCATGTTTCGACTTATCATGTTGGTATCCTGTCATCTTTACCTTATGCTTTACATACTCAGTACATTGTCCGTACTGACCCCCTTTCCTCGGGGGGCTGCGTTTCATGCCCGCAGGTGTAGATGCACAGTTCGGTGATCCTCCCGCCTAGTTTATCTACTCTGCTGATTGGGAGAGCTCCACTGTTCCGGAGCCCAGTCGTTTTGGTACATAACTTTCTATGTAGTCTTTTGCTTATCTATGGGTACGGCGGGGCCCTGTCCCATCGAGTTTCACTACTATACTCTTAGAGGTCTGTAGACATTATGTGGGTTGCATATATATGTTTTGGATAATGGTCTGGACATGGTTTGTTTGGGATGTCCGCTTGTACAGGGGCAGCCTTGTCGGCTGCGTACATCATTGTGTATTGTGTAGTGGCAGCCTTGTCGGCTTGCGTATGCTATTATGCTTTGGATAGTGGCGGCCTTGTCGGCTCGCGTATGTTGGTACGGTTGAATGGTTATTACTCCTTATGAGGCAGATCCACTTTATATATATATGGCGTTGGGGTTGGCTTGATTTGATTAAATTCCATATTGTCTTAGTTTCAGTTGGTTATACTTAACAGGTTTGTATGTGAGTTTCCAAAACGGGCACTAGTCACGGCCCATCGAGTTGGGTCGTGACAGATGTGTTATGCTTCTATCATGATATGTTGGATTGGTAGGTTGTATGTATGTTTTATTTGTGGCCTTAAGGTGATGCATTGCACCAAGTATCACTAGAGGGTTACATGGAAGATTGATGAGTTAAAAGAAAAAGGGTCACTGTTAAGGTAAAAGAGCTCACTGTAAAGTGACCTCAATTATGGCTTAAATTCGATATGTGATCTTATGAAATGTTTGACCTTTGAATATGCTTATATGAAGTATGTGAATGATATAAATGCTATTGGATAAAGGTTTTATAAAGATTTACTCAAAAAGGCATGAAATATGATTTCAAGAAAATGTCCCTTTTAAATGCATGTTTTTGCATGGTTGCCATACTTAGTGCATTCTTGTACTAATCCCATTCTTCTTTACTTTTTACACAAAGTGTAGGTTATGGATTCTCAAAGAATGTCTATGTGATTGAGGAGCTTGATATGTGATTCCTAAGCTCAATGAAAGGAATCCTTAAGTTCAAGGATCTCCTACTTATGTCTTTACTATAATGTGTTTAAATATTGTATAGATATGTACTATGTATTAAGGGCCATGTCCCTAATGTACTCTATTGTTTATTGAGTCTAAGATGGCAAAGAGACATTAA
Organism: Solanum sitiens; assembly: GCA_016801875.1. NCBI lineage: Eukaryota > Viridiplantae > Streptophyta > Magnoliopsida > Solanales > Solanaceae > Solanum > Solanum sitiens. The sequence goes on along the minus strand of JABWTJ010000220.1, from coordinate 261,606 downwards.
GGTCTAGTATGTAATATAATATTTTATATATATATGAAGTAAAGTTTCTAGCATATGATGTGCTATGAAAAGTTTTAAATTTTCCGCTAAATTTACTATGTCAATGCGATGAATGATAACTATGGGCTTGTATAAGACCTAAGAGAGGTCAAGTACGACATGGTACTTCTAGGTGGTGATCCCCGGATGTGACAAACGTGGTATCAGAGCATTAGGTTTTTCAAAGTGGTTTTAGGTTCTTAAAGTCTTATATTGCCACGTCTAGTAGAGTCTCGTAGCATTGGTTGTGAGTCACGACACATCAAATGGTATGGGAGACTGTAGGACCATAGAGTTTTTCTTCTTGATCATTCTCATATAGTTCCATAGAACTTAACTCTATAAGATCCCTCTCTTATGTTTTCTTGTCCGATGGTCTTTTTAGATATGATTGCTTGGATTCGATTATTCTCTATGCTTGAGGGAGAAAAGGTGAGTTTAAATTCTTATCTTGGTTTTATGGTTGAATGAGTATGTGTGAAGGTGAATTTTTGCATGTTTTAATGATGTGATGCCAATTATGGCAATATATGAAATTTATGTGAAATAGCATGTTATATTGGGAATGTATATCACGATATAGTTAAAGCATGTTAGAAGTTATTTTGATTAGAATGAGTTTTTTTTTGGAATGATGTGTTGCTACATGGTTTTACATGATAGTAGTCTAATTATGATTTGAACTTGAAATGCTTAGTGACCACCTATGGAAGCATGCTACCCTAAGAATATGTGCTTAAAAGTGTTCAATGTTTTCCTATGTATATATGTGATCCTTGATGAGTTGCCTAATATGGATTGGAGTCCTTTGTATAGACTTGATCCTAGGTGTGAAGGTAGTACGTTTTTCTTGGTAAGGTGATGATGTGGGTTTTAGTGACCTAGAAGTCACCTTACTAGTCTAAAGAAAAAGAATAATTTTTATGACTAAGTCTCCTTGTTGTTTTCCCCTAATATTGGATGACCTTGGTGTCTATTTTATTGTATGGAAACATTATGTGGTTGAATGGTATGACCTAACATGATGATTGAGGATAATTTTCTTTAAAAAATAAGGTTTAGAATACCTTGGTATTCTTATGTTAACTTACTGTAAATCCATTTTAAAGTGGTAATCACTTTCAAGTGATGAAAAATGAAGGTGGTTAAGTTAATATCCTCTTTAGGTTGGGTTAAGTTGCTCTTAATTGGGTTTACCCTAAGTGGGGGATGGTGATGAAATGGTAAGGTTGTAGATATTTTCTACCTTGTCCTTCTATTTTTACTTGAACTTGAAACTAATGAATTCTTAGTAAGCTTGTTCATGAATAGAGTTTTGCATAAAGTATGAATTGCATGAACCTTATATGTTAGGTATGTATTGATTGACATTACATTAAGGATAATTTTAAGATTCCAAGGTGCATGAAAGGGAAATTTGATAAAATCCATGTTTCTCATGTTAATTGCATAAGATGCTTATTGTGAATTTGACTTTATGAGGTATGATAAGAAACATGGTTGTAGTCACTTGTGAGGTGTAATGTTTAGACTTATAATGAAAAGATGAGTCTCTTTAACATGAAATATGTTGAGTCTCTTGAAAACTATGTGACTTGTATTGTTTCAAAAGCATGATTGTAGGCTCACTCTTGAAAAGTGAAAGCATGTTTAGCTAAGTGTTCATGTGTGTGCCTATAATTTGTATTGTTTTCCCAAAGATGCTTACTGTGAAGGTGAGTACCATGTTAGATTTGAGATTTTGTGAAATGGCTTCCTATTTGTTATGATGTATTTGGTGTGACTTACCATTTAGACTTCACTAGGAAGGAAACATGATCATGTCTTGGTTTAAAAAGTTGAGAATTTCTCATATTACAGTAAAGATGGCCTTTGTGCATTTGCTTGGGTGTGAGCTCATGATACATGTAAGTGTGTTAAGGAGATGGACATTCCTCCATGGACACAACTAATCATGGTATGGTTGAGTATGACCCTCATAGCACTAAGTCTAACTTATAAGAATTCATTGTCAACCTATCTTACTCAAGTATATGTGCATGGAAATGAGTGCCTACTTGCTTCGAGTGTTGTTGAAATCTGCCTAAGTATGATTTAAAGATAGTTGCAAGATGAGCTCTTAAGGAATTCAAGTGTAATGAACATGTTATGATTAGGAAAAGGATGTTCCTCCTATGAACATGATTAGAACCTTTGTGTTTGATACATTAAAGAGTGAGTGAATCAAGGTTTTTGCTTGCTTGTGTGCATTGAATGTTAAAATGATGAGAAGTTGTGTTCCTTGTAAGTGTGGTGCATTAACTTCTATGTGAAGATGTTATGAATAGATTAAATGCTCTATGATGCATTGAAGTTCTTGTTGTGACTAAATAGTTCTAAGTGTCTTTTGAGGACGAATGTTCTCAAGTGCGGATATTGAAAGACCCCCAAAATGAGTTAGGGTGTCTAGATCCTAACATGTTTTTCTTAAGGTTATAAGCTCCAAAAATGTCTTATAAAATGGTTTAGAGACAATGTATAAAGTTTGAGGTGATTTGGAAGTCAAACGTCAAAGGACGATCAAGACGTTCGACGACAAGTCGCCTATGTGTCTCATGTATCTATGAATGCTTATATTTGTATTTCATGATCTTATGAAGTCTTAAATGAGTTATAATGACGTTTAATGGTATTATATGAATTTTCGCAAAGTTTGGAGGTCAAACGTCCAAGAACGTCCAAGTCGATCGAAAGTTAGCCCTTGAGACGTTCATGTGCGTCTTGATGGTGCCTTGCATGATTGGACGAGTTGCGACTATTTTTTTTGGGTGAAACTTATGTGGAAGTTCAACTTGTTAAGGATTGTAATTACGTCGGAAATGTCCGGGTACGATTTCAAAAGGGCCTTGCAAAAGGGCCCATAAGAAGGACCCAAGGCTGGTCGAGACACTGCCTTGGCAGTGTCAATCGACTGAACCAAATGACGGCCAGTTAGTTGACAACGGAACATAGGTGAGGTATCATCGATTAACACTTAGCCTGGGCAGGTCTAAACACAAAAATTGGCCAAGGAACAATTGACGGAAGTCAAAGGATGGCCTGTCAATTGACCAACGGCCAGTCGATGGTCATCCGTGGATGGTGGTCTGCAACACTGCCAGCACACTGTCTTATTAAGGGGTGAATGGGAAATTCACCCCACGTCCTAACCTAACTCTAATTGATTAATTTACATATTTTTGGGTGTATATAAGGGATTAAACACGTGAACATACCATTCCCAATCCCCTCTACACGAATTGAACCTTTCCCTCAAAAAATATACTCTCTAGAAACCACCATTGTTGTTGAAGCTCAAGAACAGCTTGTAGATTAGATTCACCTGGGTTCTTCACAAATTTTTAGAGGTTTTCAACTTTACAAAGCTATGGTTATCCTTCATCTCTAAGTAACCTTTCACTTGGAGAGTTCTTCTCAAAGTTTTCGAAAGAGTTTTCATGATCAAAGTTCTTCTTCTTCAATCTAGCCATGGGTTCTTTCTAAAAACGTTTAAATGGTTAAATCATGAATAATTGATGTTAATGTATTGGTTTGAACGTGATTTTAATCCAATTGCATGATGAACCCATGTTCCTTCCCTAATTCGATTTAGTCCTTGCATGAGCTTTGTGATCATGACTTGTTAATAGTTAATTTGTGATTCTCTTACATTGAATTGCTTATACCTAATGTTATTTACGTTAATTGATTATGAATTGATGATGAAGGATGCATGTGGATCAATGTATGAAGGATTGAACATGCCTAGTTTAGAATCCTAAGAATTCACTGTAACATGGCCTTTTAATGATTAAATGTTGAACTCGATTAGGTGAAGATGATTATAGATACTGTTATAGGTAGATATTATGATTGAATTGTAATTATAAATCATGTTTGATTAAGGTGAATAAGGATTGATATGAGGTGATCTAAGTTCCTCTAGTCTATCGATTGATAATACTATCAATGTGATGTGATCTCGAATTGTGGTTAGATGAAGCATGATTCCTTTTTCTGTAAAGATATATTGAGATACTGACTAGAATGTATTTTAATGGTAATATATGATTGATGATCAATACTTTAAGAAATTGGTAAGATAGCCTACTCCCTCTTCTCACTATTGAATTGATAGTTTAATGCCTATGTTGGTATCATGATCTTGTAGGGATTTAAGTATTATTTAGATATGATAAGTTATATTTAGCTACTGCCCTAGGTTGATAAGATTAATGAAATATGATTTATAATCATGCAAGTAAAATTGGGTAATGGTCTATGTTCTTCTAACTTCTAGTATGTTAATGTGTTGAACTAGTTGTACCATGACCCTTGTAAGTAGCTTATACTTGACTTCATGTATGATTATAGTACTTTAGCTTCTGCCTATACTTGATTTATTTATGAAATATTAGTAATGGTCAATGAGTACCAAAGGCTAAAGGATTGGTAAAAATTCCTCTATTCTTCTACTTCTCTATTTCTTTATAGTAATGTTGATAATGCCTTGTATGGCATTGCGTGGTATGATCAACTTATTGTGGCGGTGTTTACTTTATATTATTATATATGTGTTGACCATGTCATTCAAGGCAAATTGATGAATATATGAATGAGTGGTTATCATGATCACCTTATATGTAAATTGTGCCTAGTCTTCTATCATAGTTGTGAATCTAGGTTATGTTACTATTGTTATAAGCATGTAAATGGCTATGTAAGATCATGTGTAGGTTCAGCCATTAATGAATTGTTTATGGATGTATGAGCCCTACCCATGTACCCCTATGTGAATGTGTAAATAGCTAAAGTTAGGAGTCTTGATTATAATGTGAATATTGTGTTGCCTCGTATGCTATTGTGTGTTGTATGGTCTATACTTGAAAGTGTAAATATGGTCTTAAAAGGGTGGATGCCTCAATATGTTGTTGATAGCCATTATGTGATCATGTTGACCAATGTATAAACACACTCACACTTCATGCATGCTTAAAAGTAGTAAAGGTTCATGGTGTCTAAATGAAATGTAGTTCTCATATTCACTAGTGTCTACTACTATGCATGTTAAGTTATGTATATGAAAGTATGATATGTCTTCTTATCTAGGATGACTTGATAGGTGTACTAGTGTGGGCAAGGGTATGGAACTTTGTCTATGCATTGCACATGTTTAGCTTGATAGGATAGTTCCTAGGTTTGGTTTCTATGTGCATGACTATGAATGTATGGTCATGTGTGGTCTTAATGTGTTTTATGAAAGGTTTGCTCACATAGATGTACACACACACACATCAATGATGATCTAGTAAGTAGAGGGGCCTTGAGAGGGGTGCCCAACAATACTCTAAAGCTAGATAGGTGATTGAGTATGCTATAAGCATATGAGAATCAAATATCCTAAGCCTATGTTTTATGAAAAATGTAATAAAGGCTTTTTTGTTACGACCCAACCCGATGGGCCGTGACTAGTGCCCGTTTTGGACACTCACATACAAACCTGTTAAGTATAACCAAGTGAAACTAAGACGATATGGAATTTAATCAAATCAACCCAACCCCAATGCCATATATATATAAAGTGGATCTGCCTCATAAGGAGTCATAACCATTCAACTGTAACAACATACGCGAGCCGAAAAGGCCGCCACTATCCAAAGCATAATAGCATACGCAAGCCGACAAGGCTGCCACTACACAATACACAATGATGTACGCAGCCGACAAGGCTGCCCCTGCACAAGCGGACATCCCAAACAAACCATGTCCAGACCATTATCCAAAACATATATATGCAACCCACATAATGTCTACAGACCTCAAAGAGTATAGTAGTGAAACTCGACGGGACAGGGCCCCGCCATACCCATAGATAAGCAAAAGACTACATAGAAAGTTATGTACCAAAATGATTGGGCTCCGGAACAGTGGAGCTCTCCCAATCAGCAGGGTAGATATCCTAGACGGGAGGATCACTGAACTGTGCGACTACACCTGCGGGCATGAAACGCAGCCCCCCGAGGAAAGGGGATCAGTACGGATAATGCACTGAGTATGTAAAGCATAAGGTAAAGATGACAGGATACCAACATGATAAGTCGAAACAAGATATCGCTACAAATGTACCTTATAAGTGAAAATCATGCATATCTTTAACATATAAGGTGCCCAGCTTCCCTAGTAAGGGACTCGGCAAAATAATCATCATACATATACATCATACGTACCCGGCCCTCTAGTGAGGGACTCGGTGAAATAGTCATCACATCATCTCCGTCATCATCATCATCATAACCATCCTCATCACCAATCATATATATAATATACATACCCGGCCCTCTAGTGAGGGACTCGGTGACATATGCAAGAAACTCCACACGAACATTACCCGGCCCAGGACTTGGTAAAATGATAAAAGACTCTATGCACGAGCAAAACATTATGAGAAACCATATGCAATTAAAATCATTTCTTATAACTCAATAGAACAATCAACGTGAACCAGCAAGGAGTATTACCAAAGATTAACGTTTTATCAAGATTATGAACCTTTAACACGATATGAAAACATAAAATCTCAATGACTCTAAGAAGCACTACCATAGATATGAGAAATCACCATAGCCTTAGACATAGCCGATATATAGAAGAATAGTTTGTGGAAGCAAGAATATACGTCACCTAGACGCTCTAGAAGTAAGTATCAAACATGTCTGTCATTCGCTCATTTTTAAAAGTCATGCCAAACAAAGAAAGAAAGGATAGCGTTACATACCCTATAGTCGAGCCGCACGTCCAATATTTACTGCCCAAGCTATTAATCTATAACAAGCAACAATCGTGCCGCAATTAGATAGACGTCGCGCTTTACTACTTATTGTAAGCTAGCTAATAATCTAACGAAAACCCGGCAGCACTTCCCCTATTTTCCTTACTTCGTCCCAATCCGACAACAACCCAAATTATCCACAGCAATACCAATAACACATATAACCCAACGAATCATATTAAACAGCCCCCCCCCTCCCAAAACAGTTCCGTCTCGGCAACCATAGTAACGAAACAACGACATACCGAGCGATAACTCGTTTTATAATTCGCAACACATCTACCTTATCGTATTCATCCCTTTGAGTATATACCCATAATCACATTAACATATACATAACGCCAAAACAGAATTTCCCGCATTTTTCTTTAATCAAAACAGCCCAAACAGTAACACGAAACCACTAATCCGATTATGGTTTCCGTTCATACTTAGCACATTCAATAACTAAAACAAATTTTCTAAGCTACTGGTCACGCCCCCTTCTTAACATTAATGGCTAATTAACAATGGCATTCTAAGGAATTAACACACCAAGCAAAGAGATTACTAACCAAATTCTTTTGTAGCTGCTGGCCGAGAGTTGCATGGTTGGTTTTCTCCCTTTCCATGGCTGCCTAAGCTAAGTGGTGAAGAAGATGATATGTTTGCAATGCATTTCACCACCTCATTCATTATATGAAGTGGAGGCAGCCCCCCTCTACACGTGCCCTACTAAGGGCCAGCTCCCAATCTGATTTCTTTTAATTTGCCTTGAGTGGTGGGGCCCACTTGATTAATTTAATCCTAATCAGCCACTAATTAATCCCTCACTTAATGTTAATGACACTTACATTAGCCAAATCATACCTAATATCACATTTGGAATTAACATCCTTGCCTAATATTTCTTTAATCAGTTGGAACTTAAAATAAAATCTCATTCCCCGGACTTACATCGACTAACTCATGACGCGCACTACGTATAAAAATACAAGGCGTAACATCCTTCCCCCCTTAGGAACATTTGTCCTCGAATGTTAAGTTAGCGGCTTACAAAAAATTCCAGCGAGGTCTCTCTAACAGTTATACTTATCAACCTGCATTCCGTAACCTACAGATGCCTCACAGAGTCACAACTTACTATATAATCTCGTTTATCAATCAATATAGTCAAGCTAGGAATTGAATTACCTGCAGGTACGGGGAACAAGTAAGGATACTTATTCTTCATTTCGTCTTCCGCTTCCCAAGTCATCTCCTCCCTATTATTATTTCGCCACAATACTTTGACGGAAGCCACATCCTTAGTACGTAACCTTCTAACCTGGCGATCAAGTATAGCTACGGGTTTCTCCTCATATGACAACTCCTCTGTTACCTGAACATCATCTACAGGGAATACTCTAGAAGCATCACCAAACATTTACGTAGCATCGATACATGGAAGACTGGATGTACCGCCTCCAAATCAGATGGTAGATCCAACTCATAGGCAACCTTGCCTATCCTACGAACAATCTGATAAGGCCCAATGTATCTCGGGCTGAGCTTTCCCTTCCTGCCGAATCTCATCACACCCTTCATGGGTGATACCTTAAGGAATACCCAGTCACCAATCTGAAACTCCAAATCTCGACACTGATTATCTGCATATGACTTCTGTCGACTCTGGGCTGCTAATAATCTTTCCTGATTAAGCTTCACCTTGTCAACAGCTTGTTGAATCATATCCGGGCCTATTAACTTAGTCTCGCCAAATAGGTGACCTGCACTTCCTCCCATATAAGGCCTCGTACGGTGCCATCTGAATAATGGTAGCTATTATTATAGGCAAACTCAATGAGCGGCAAGTGGTCATCCCAACTACCTTTGAAGTCAATAATACAGGCCCTCAACATATCTTCTAATGTCTGAATAGTACGCTCAGCCTGCCCATCAGTCTGAGGGTGAAATGCTGTGCTAAGGTTCACCTGTGTCCCCAATCCCTTCTGAAACGATCTCCAAAAGTTGGCTGTAAATTGAGCTCCTCTGTCTGATATAATGGACGTGGGAACTCCATGAAGTCTCACTATCTCCCTGACATATAACCTCGCATAATCTTCAGCCGAATAAGTAGTCCTGACTGGAAGAAAATGGGTCGATTTCGTCAGCCTATCTACAATAACCCATATAGAGTCATACTTCCTTTGAGTGCGAGGTAAGCCTGTAATGAAGTCCATATTAATCATCTTCCATTTCCAAGTCGGGATCTCTATCTCCTGTAATAATCCACCAGGCTTTTGATGTTCGATCTTGACTTGTTGACAATTCGGGCACTCAGCAACAAACTCCGCTATGTCCTTTTTCATGCCATCCCACCAGTATAAGCATCTGAGGTCATGATACATTTTTGTTGACCCTGGGTGAATAGAATAACGGGCAGAGTGTGCCTCTCCCATAACCTGCCGTTGTAGCCCCGCAATATTAGGTACACACAATCTGCCTTCATGTCATAACACTCCATCAGGTGTAACCTTAAATGGGGTCTTTTTCTTTTGAAGAGCTGCATCTCTATACTGTGCCAAAATAGGGTCCTCGTACTAGTGTCTCTTTACCTCATCTATGATTGAGGACTCAGCAACCTCTCGAATAGAAACTCCACTATCTTCTGAATTAGCCAGACGGACTCCAAGGCTGGATAGCCGCTGAATCTCCCGAACCATCTCCCTCCTTTCTGGTTGTACATCTGTCAAGCTACCCATGGACTTACGGCTAAGAGCATCTGCTACAACATTTGCTTTCCCTGGATGATATAAAATATCAATATCATAATCCTTTAGCAACTCTAACCACCGCCTCTGTCGTAAGTTCAACTCCTTCAGTTTAAAGATATATTGGAGACTCTTATGATCGGTATAGATGTCCACATGGACACCATATAAATAATGCCTCCATATCTTCAAGGCATGAACCACGACTGCTAACTCCAGATCGTGAGTAGGATAATTCTTCTCATGCTTCCTAAGCTGTCGGGAGGCATAGGCTATAACTTTGCCATGCTGCATCAATACACATCCTAGCCTAACACCCGAAGCATCACAATAAATAACATAGCCGTCCGGTCCATCTGGAAGAGTTAGGACTGGAGCTGTAGTCAATTTGTCTTTTAATAGCTGGAAGCTTCGCTCACAAGCATCAGTCCACTAGAACTTGGCTGCCTTTTGAGTTAGCCTTGTCAATGGCGCTGAAATTGAGGCAAACTTTTCTACGAATCTCCTGTAATATCCTGCTAACCCCAGAAAGTTGTGTACCTCAGTAGGTGCCGTAGGTCTGGGCCAAGTCTTTACCGCCTCAATCTTCTGCGTGTCTACCCGAATACCATCAGCTCCAATAATATTCCCCAAGAATGCCACTGAAGTCAACCAGAACTCGCACTTGGAGAACTTAGCATACAACTTCTGTTGCTGAAGCACCCTAAGTACCGTCCTTAAATGGTCTGCATGCTCCTCTTCTGAACGTGAATAGACCAGAATATCGTCTATAAATACAATAACAAACATATCAAGGAATGGTTTAAACACTCGATTCATTAAATCTGTAAACACCGCTGGAGCATTAGTCAGCCCAAAAGACAGCACTCTAAACTCATAATGCCCGTATCGAGTCCGGAATGCCGTCTTTGGAATATCTGCCTCCCTTACCCGCACCTGATGATAACCTGACCGCAAGTCTACCTTTGAAAAACACTTAGCACCCTGCAACTGGTCAAATAGATCGTCAATCCTTGGGAGGGGATACCTGTTCTTTACTGTTACTTTGTTCAGCTGCCTATAATCAATACACATCCGCAGCGACCCATCCTTCTTCCTCACAAACAGTACCGGTGCTCCCCAAGGTGACGTACTAGGCCTGATGAAGCCCTTTTCTAGCAAATCTCTCAATTTCTCTTTCAACTCTTTCAACTCAGCAGGTGCCATTCTATAAGGAGGTATAGATATCGGCTGGGTATTTGGCAGTACATCTATAGTAAACTCTATCTCTCGTTCTGGAGGAAGGCCTGGAAGTTCCTCTGGGAATACATCGGGAAATTCATTAACTACCGGGACTGATTGAAGAGTCGGTGCCTCTGCCTTTATGTCATGCACCCAAACCAGATGATAAATATAGCCTTTTCTAACCATCTTCCTGGCTTTAAGGTATGAAATAAACTTACCTTTCGTCGATACTGTACTCCCCTTCCACTCTATAATCGGTTCCCCTGGAAATTGAAATCGAACTATCTTTCCTCTGCAATCAACATTAACATAGCAAGCAGCCAACCAATCCATGCCCATGATAATATCAAACTCAATCATATTTAACTCTATTAGATCTGCTACAGTATGATGACTATATATAACCACTGAACAATTCTTATATACTCGCGTAGCTATGACAAAATCTCCTACAGGTGTAGCTACCTCAAATAGTTCTATCAATTCAGACTCTATTCCGATCCTACTAGCAACGAAGGGGGATATAAATGATAAGGTGGAACCTGGGTCTATCAATGCATACACACTTCGGGAGAATAGTGATAATATACCTGTGATCACATTAGGTGACGCCTCCTGATCTTGCCTACTAGTCAAAGAATATATGCGGTTCGAGGGACCGATAGAACTGGAAGCTCTACCACGACCTCTACCACGGCCTGCTGGCGCCTGATGCTGGCCTCTATTATAATCTCTATCTGGCTGTCGTACCCGGTGCCGATCCTCTACCCCCTGTGCATATGCCTGCACCCGAGCAATGTCCATACCTGGCTGAAGAGTCACTGCCATACAACCGTCAATCAGATAACAATCCAATCCCATCACATAACGATGTACCCAATCTGCCATATCAGCCACAATAGTAGGCGCATGCCTAGCCAATGAATCAAACTTGAGGCTATACTCTCGAACGCTCCTGCCATTCTGCCTCAAACGCAAGAATCTATCGACTCTAGCTCGCTTCATCTCTGGTGGCAGGAAGTGGCCTTGGAAAGCCTCCACAAATTCATCCCATAACGCTGGAGGAGCACCCTCACCCCTAGATAATTCCCAAGACTCATACTAATTAATAGCTACATCCCGCAAACGATACGTAGCCAACTCAACAGACTCGGTCTCCGAAGCCTTGATTATCCTCCATGTACGCTGCATCTGACAAATAAACTCTTGCGGATCATCCTGGGGCCTTGATCCAAAGAACTGTGGAGGATTATAACATAAAAAGTCACGAGCCCTTAAGCTATCAGATCTGTCCGCATGATCAACTCCTAGTCCATGCCTGCGAGCCTGACCTGCCACTAATCTAGTCAGCAACTGAACCACATCTCTCATGGCCCTATCCTCTGCCCCTGGCTGAGGAGCCGGTGGTGTCCCCCGAACTGGAGTTACTGCTGCTCTAAGCTCCTCTGGCGGTGGCGGTGTAGAAGAGCTCTCCGACTGGAGCACAATACTAGGCATAGACTGGGCACGGGCCCTAGTAACTCTCCCGGTCTGACTAGTACCTTCTGCTACCGATTTGCCCTTCTGGGCGGCTGTCGCTTTCTTTGGAGGCATAGATGAAAACGCAGGGATTCGTTAGAGAGGTATTATCCTGTTAATATAGCTCTATCGCACGATCTAGAATAAGAAGAAAGGATAACATCCTAAATGTCCTGTAGCTTCCTGTTTATAGATGTGGTGCACAACACACCGATAAACAGGACTCTACTAGACATGGTCTGTAGACACTTCCGAGGAAGAACTGCTCTAATACCACTTTTGTCACGACCCAACCCGATGGGCCGTGACTAGTGCCCGTTTTGGACACTCATAAACAAACCTGCTAAGTATAACCAACTGAAACTAAGACAATATGGAATTTAATCAAATCAAACCTACCCCAACGCATATATATATAAAGTGGATCTGTCTCATAAGGAGTTATAACCATTTAACCGTAACAATATACGCGAGCCGACAAGGCCGCCACTATCCAAAGCATACTAGCATACGCAAGCCGACAAGGCTGCCACTACACAATACACAATGATGTACGCAGCCGACAAGGCTGCCCCTGAACAAGCAGACATCCCAAACAAACCATGTCCAGACCATCATCCAAAACATATATATACAACCCACATAATGTTTACAGACCTCTAAGAGTATAGTAGTGAAATTCGACGGGACAGAGCCCCGCCGTACCCATAGATAAGCAAAAGACTACATAGGAAGTTATGTACCAAAACGACTGGGCTACGGAACAGTGGAGCTCTCCCAATCAGCTGAGTAGATATCCTAGGCAGAAGGATCACCGAACTATGCGTCTACACCTGCGGGCATGAAACGCAGCCCCCCCCCCCCGAGGAAAGGGGGTCAGTACGGACAATGTACTGAGTATGTAAAGCATAAGGTAAAGATGACAGGATACCAACATGATAAGTCGAAACATGATATCGCTACACATGTACCTTATAAGTGAAAATCATGCATATCTTTAACATATAAGGTGCCCAGCTTCCCTAGTAAGGGACTCGGCAAAATAATCATCATATATATATACATCATACGTACCCGGCCCTCTAGTGAGGGACTCGGTGAAATAGTCATCACATCATCTCCGTCATCATCATCATCATAACCATCCTCATCACCAATCATGTATATAATATACATACCCGGCCCTCTAGTGAGGGACTCGGTGACATATGCAAGAAACTCCGCACGAACATTATCCGGCCCGGGACTCGGTGAAATGATAAATGACTCTATGCACGAGTAGAACATTATGAGCAATCATATGCAATTAAAATCATTTCTTATAACTCAATAGAACAATCAACGTGAACCAGCAAGGAGTATTACCAAAGATTAACGTTTTATCAAGATTATAAACCTTTAACACGATATGAAAACGTAAAATCTCAATGACTCTAAGAAGCACTACCATAGATATGAGAAATCACCATAGCCTTAGACATAGCCGATATATAGAAGAATAGTTTATGAAAGCAAGAATATACGTCACCTAGACACTCTAGAAGTAAGTTTCAAACCTGTCAGTCATTCGCTCATTTTTTAAAAGTCATGCCAAACAAAGAAAGAAAGGATAGCGTTACATACCGTATAGTCGAGCCGCACGACCAATATTTACTGCCCAAGCTATTAATCTATAACAAGCAACAATCGTGCCGCAATTAGATAGACGTCGCGCTTTACCACTTATTGAAAGCTAGCTAATAATCTAACGAAAATCCGGCGGCACTTCCCCTATATTCCTTACTTCGTCCCAATCCGACAACAACCCAAATTATCCACAGCAATACCAATAACACATATAACCCAACGAATCATATTAAACAGTTCCCCCCAAAACAGCTCCATCTCGGCAACCATAGTAACGAAACAACGACAAACCGAGCGATAACTCATTTTATAATTCGCAACACATCTACCTTATCGTATTCATCCCTTGGAGTATATACCCATAATCACATTAATATATACATAACTCCAAAACAGAATTTCCCACATTTTGCTTTAATCAAAACAGCCCAAACACTAACACAACACCACTAATCCGATTATGGTTTCCGATCATACTTAGCACAATCAATAACTAAAATGAATTTTCTAAGCTATTGGTCACACACCCTTCTTAACATTAATGGCTTATTAACCAAGGCATTCTAAAGAATTAACACACCAAGCAAAGAGATTACTAACCAAATTCTTTGAAGCTGCTGGCCGAGAGTTTCATGGCTGGTTTTCTCCTTTTCCATGGCTGCCTAAGCTATGTTGAAGAAGATGATATATTTGCTGTCATTTCACCACTTCATTCATTATATGAAGTGGAGACAGCACCCCACTACTCATCCCACTAAGCGTAGCTCCCATCTGATTTCCTTTAATGCCTTGAGTGGTGGGGCCCTCCACTTAGTTAATTTAATCCCAAACAGCCACTAATTAATCCCCCACTTAAAGTTAATGACAATCTGATTTCCTTTAATCACTTGGAACTTAATGACAATCTGATATATTTGCTGTCATTTCACCACTTCATTCATTATATGAAGTGGAGACAGCACCCCACTTCACATCCCACTAAGCCTAGCTCCCATCTGATTTTCTTTAATGCCTTGAGTGGTGGGGCCCTCCACTTAATTAATTTAATCCTAAACAACCACTAATTAATCCCCCACTTAAAGTTAATGACAATCTGATTTCCTTTAATCACTTGGAACTTAAAATAAAATCTCATTCCCCGGACTTACATCGACTAGCTCATGACGCGCACTACGTATAAAAATACGAGGCGTAACAGAGGTGTTGACTTTCCTTGGAGGAATATTCACCGTTTGTTCCTTATAGAGTGTTGACTTCCCTTACAGGAATACTCACCTATGGACCCACATGAGGAGTTGACTTCCCTTTGAGGAAGGTTCACCCATGTTTTCTCATGAGAGGATGCCCCGAATCGCCCAATGGCATGTAGAGGGATTATACCTATCTCTTAGTTGCATAAACTATGCTTGCCACATAGGATCTAGCAAAGTGAATTCACTTAGGATGCTAGGATGTATGTTAATGTTCTACCTTGGCTAGGTAGGAACACCATCCATTTGTGTAAGTCTCTACAACACCAAATTTCATGTTTAGCACCCATGGTTTTAGTGTCGGTTAAGGCTATAGTATCCCTAGAGTAAAATGGACAGTGGAAGTAAATAACTAGGATCCTAACTAGGATGACTTGAGGGAGGTTACTTAGGATAGATGGAAGTAATGAAACCATCTAGACATTGCACAAGTAGCTCCTTAGGAATTCCTACGAAGGTGACCTAGTGTATATGATTATGTTTATGTCCTTATGCATGACACTGTAGTAATTGTCTACTTGTTCTGAAGATGTGCATGGTATGAGTCTATATGATGTGCATGGTATGAGTCTATATGATGTGATCTTATCTTTATATGCACTATGTTGGTCTAAATGACTTTATGATGAAGGTCTTTTATTGACATGAATAAAGTTGTCTTCACTTACTTGTTGATATATGAATTGAATGTTAAGGTTTGTGGTCTCATAATGGGTTTACTAAGTATGTGTGAGGTTATGGGTCTTCACATGTTCATTGTACTAGTAGACTAAGATTGGGGTCATCAACAAGGTCTTATAATGATGAGTATGATAAGAAGTAAATATATGTGTAACTTAATGTAGCTTACTCTAATTCCTTAAAGTCTTTACTTAAACGTGTCTATGATGTGTTATGCTTCTATCATGATATGTATTGGCTTGGTAGGTTGTATGTATGCTTTATCTGTGGCCTTTAGGTGATTCATTGCACCAAGTATCACTAGAGGGTTACTTGGAAGATTGATGAGTTAAAAGAAAAAGGGTTCACTGTTAAGGTAAAAGAGCTCACTGTAAAGTGACCTCAATTATGGCTTAAATTTGATATGTTATCTTATGAAATGTTTGGCCTTTGAATATGTTTATATGAAATATGTGAATGATATAAATGCTATTGGATAAAGGTTTTATGAAGATTTACTCAAAAAGGCATGAAATATGATTTCAAGAAAATGTCCCTTTTAAATGCATGTTTTTGCATGGTTGACATACTTAGTGCATTCTTGTACTAATCTCATTCTTCTCTACTTTTTACATAAAGTGTAGGTTATGCATGCTTAAGGGATGTCTATGTGATTGATAAGCTTGATATGTGATTCCCAATCTCAATGAAAGTAATCCTTAAGTTCAAGGATCTCCTACTTATGTCTTTACTTAAAGTGTTTAAATATTGTATAGTTATGTACTATGTCTTAAGGGCCGTGTTCCTAATGTACTTTAATGTTTATTGAGTCTAAGATGGCAAAGAGACATTAAGGTCTAGTATGTAATATGATATTTTATATATATATATGAATTAAAGTTTCTAGCATATGATGTGCTATGAAAAGTTTCAACTTTTCCGCTAAATTTACTATGTCAATGCGATAAATAATAACTATGGGCTTGTATAAGACCTCTGAGAGGTCAAGTACTCCATGTTACTTCTAGGGGGTGCTCCGTGGATCTGACAAAGAAGTTTGACATTTTGCCAGATATCTTGAATGAACCTTTTATGGTGTTTACCCTGGTTAGTGAGTCGATGGTTGCAAAAAGAATGTATAGAAATATTCCTACAATGTTGCCTAATAGAGTTACTCATGTTGAACTAGTAGAACTTGATATGTATGATTTTGATGCCATTTTGGCTATGGATTGGTTGCATGCTTGCTTTTCCTTCATAGGTTGTAGAATAATGGTGGAGAAGTTTAACTTTCCAAATGAACCCGTTTTAGAGTGGAAGGGGAGAAATTCTATTCCTAGAGGTCGTGTCATCTCCTATCTTAAAGATTGTAAAATGATCTCAAAAGGGTGTCTATAGCACATTGTAAGAGTCAAATATTTTGACTCAAAAAATCCTCCCATTGAGTTAGTCCCCGTAGTAAGGGAATTTTTGGATGTCTTTCCGAATGTTTTTCCTGGTATTCCTCCTGAACATGAAATTTATTGTGGTATCGACTTGCTACCGGATACCAATCCCATTTCAATTCATCCTTATCGGACGGCTCCGGACGAATTGAAAGAGTTGAAGGTTCAACTCAAAGATTTACTAGACAAAGGCTTCATTAGACCTAGTAATTCTTGATGGGGTGCTCCAGTTTTGTTTGTGAAGAAGAAGGACGAGTCCCTTAGAATTTGCATTGATTATCGCCAACTCAATAAAGTCACAATTAAGAACAAGAATCATCTCCCTCGGATTGATGACTTGTCTGATCAACTCCAAGGGGCAAGCCACTTTTCTATTATTGACTTGAGATTGGGGTATCACCAATTTAGGGTAAGAGGTGAGGATATAAAGAAAATGGCTTTTCGAACAAGATAGGTCACTATGAGTTCTTAGTAATGTCCTTTGGTGTCACTAATGCCCTGGCGGAATTTATGAATCTCATGAATAGGGTGTGTCACGACCGGAATCTAGACCCAGATGAGACCGACGTCGTTGACCTCTCACAGGTCGCAGACAAGCATAGACATACGTCATTCTTACTTCACTTAGGTTAATTTTAGCGGAAAATTTGAAACTTTTTGTTTCTTAACATACTTACTAAATATTCTCATCATTACATAATTGTTCACCATCAACCATCTAATAATAAGAGATAAGCAACTAAAAGAAATAGTTCGATAAGTATTAAGTGTATAATTGCCAAAATGGCACCAATACATAATCTGAATAAAAACAGGAAAGAAACGCTAGTGGAACATGCTCCACTAGCTCAACTCTAAACTAAGCTAGAATATAAACGGCAGCATCCTCGAAAGTATGAGGACCTACCAACTCCGGATGAATGCTGGACGTCCGGATAACTGCAGCAATGATCCTGTAGCTCAATCGTCCACCAGTGCCTGCACCTAAAATAGTAGAGTTGTATAGGGTTAGTACACACTTGTACTAAGTATGGGTATATGCAAGCACACACCAAGGACATGCATGAGAAAAGATAGCTCTTTCATAACAACGTGATTATGGGAAGTCAAGTCAGTGGACTTGCCAAATTGAGATTAGGAAAGTTAGTGAACCTTCCAAATTTGGATTAGGAAAGTCAGTGAGCTTTCCAAATTTGGATTAGGAAAGTCATGCCATGAGAGTAACATGCATCATCATAGTTATCATCTTGCACACAGCACATAACATCATACATATAGCATATATCATAGCACATAACATATAGCACATAGCTTCTTTCATATCATTCATTCATATGCCATGAGACCTTGGAATCATGGACTTGACATTAAGACTTTCCAAAATGAGGGCTCAACATATGGGACCTCAACTAGGGAGTCTTTATTAGCAAACACAGAGTCTGCTTCATTCATTCATACGTACTTCATTTCATTTCGTTCATAGGACAGTGTGAACACCAGCTATACCTAGGGTGTAGTTTAAGACTTTCATCGGGTTTGCTGTGCAATAATCAAGAATAACCTAGTGTCATTACTTGAGTCTAGATCACCTCTTGATTATCCTATTCTAAAACATTTGATAGCATTCATTTCATTATGTGCTTCATTTGAGGCTGACCTCATTCATTCATTGGGAACTTTAACTTTAACTGACATAGATCATGTGAGCATCATGAAATCCAGTATTTCCCCCACACCTAAAAGAGGTGGAATCATCGGCCAAGGTGACCCAAAAACATGCTAGCGTATATGGGAATTTAACCCCGCCAGATCCCTATATTGGCAGTATAGGTTCGAAGACCAGGAGATATAAGGAGACCCATACCCGGCAAGCCGGACAGTCTCATCTCATGAGAGTTACGTGAACCTCCGCCCTTCTCGAAAGAAGGCATCACCGCTCATAGCTACCCTATCGGTGCTCAGTATAAAGTTCCATTTTATTCATTTCATACGTCATGGAAGCTGGTTTCTAGTATGAGGACATCATAGCTCATTAGATGATTTCTTATCTCATCATTAGTATTAAGTGTGTTAATCTCAATACTTTCATTAGAGTGTTCATAGAGACTGATCTCTTCATTATCTTACGCTCTCATAGGTGAGTAAGTTTTTTGTAAAATTTACTTAGGCGCATTTGTGATTGCTCTCATCATTTGCATTAGCCTCATATCATGTTGTCACCACATTCATTATCATTAGCACATTTACTCTTCATAATTGCTCACCCCATTTTACGTGAATGTTCATTTCATCATATGCCAATATACTTGGCCATTGGTGTGTTTCATACCCTTACTTAACCCTTCTAGGGTTTCATCATTGCATTGTTTATTTCATCATTCAGTACATACATCTTAGGTTCACTTACTTTTAAACGTATGCTAGACTAATGAGTCTATACACACAAGACATGAGGCTTCATTCATAATTCGTTAAGTGATTCATACATTCCTAAGATTATGTAGTACAAGACTTATGTATCTTGTATATATGCCAAGATCTTGATTTCGATCTAATTAGGTGGCATTATTCTTGGATATTTTGTTCACGTATGACTTATGTATCAATACGGAAGTTTGGGCAAGGAAACCCAAGTTTGAATGACTTGGATATCATTTACATTTTTCATTGATTTTATTTTTAATATTCATAAGATTAAAACTCTAGATTAAATCCCAACATTAACATCGTATATTCATAACATTAGAACTCTTAAATTGGCCGAAGGGTTGTGGGTTCGAAACCCCACAACCTCTATTTATTTTTAATTGATATTCCAATGCCCAATTTCGCCTAAGCTAAGAGGTGTGGGATCAAACCCCCACAGCCTCTTTTATTTTTGTTATTAATTTCGCTGGACTAGGGAGGTTGTGGGTTCGAACCCCCATAACCCCCTTATTATAATTTAATTTCGCTAGAGGCTATGAGGTGGTGGGTTCGAACCCCACAGCCTCCTATATATTTTTTTTTATTTAATTTTTGCTAGGCTAAACGTTTGGCAGTGAGGTTGTGGGATCGAGCCCCCACAGCCTCACTTAATTTCTTAATTATTCGCTCCTCCCCTTTCTATCCCTGAGGTCGTGGGTTCGATTCTCACGCCTCACACTTTCTTTTTCTTTAATTTCCCTTCTCTCCTTCGCAGCTTGGAGGTCGTGGGTTCAAATCCCACACCTCCCATTTATTTGTTTATTTTATTTTTCTCCTCTTTCTCCTCCAGTGACGCGAGTTTGATTCCCCACAGCCCCATTTTCTTTTTCCTTTGTCGCGAATTCACAGCAGACAAGCGGGTTCGATTCCCCTTAACCCCCTTCACGTTTTTAGCCTTCTTAACATGTGAGGTCTTGGGTTCAATTCCCATTGACCTCACTTATTCTATTTTCATTTTAAAAACCCAGATTTTTAACCTCATTGTTGACCGAAACTAGAGTACTCAAATCTGGAAATTTAATCCCAACTTTAGCTTCCTTTCATCAACCTTTTCATGTTAGTTCCATAGGGCATTTCACCAAGCATTTAGTGTATAGTTAGGTGTAGTTTAGTAGTTACTTTAATCAAGAGTTTTTCTCTCAAAACCAATAACTTCACACCCCATATGAACATCACATTTTGCACAACTTTAGCACATAAAAATACAAGAAATAACATGCCTTACACGTCTCCAAAACAGTGGCTAAACTCACTGTCAACGTGCAGACACACACATCATTTTTTCTCGATCACAAATTGGTTGTCATTTTCGTGATTTCACGCACATAAACATATTCACATTCAACATAAAAACATCACACATACCTAAATCTACCAGCAAACAAACCCAACCTACAAAATCATTGGGAGCTAGTGACAAGGACATGCAACGGGGAAACAACCCTAGTTTCGGAGTGAATATCTTGAATCGTAAGGGGTCTCTTGGGAAAGGGACCAAGAGAGAAGAAACCCATACCTTAATTTGCTTGTTCAAACGTGAAATTGCTGCCCAAAACCCTCTCCAAAATCAGTTCAAGCCTCCTCAACGTACACACCACTCGACGGACAACCTCTCTTTGCCTCGACGTTTTTGGTTACTTTGTCTTTCTTAAAATTTCATGTGAGTTCTTCAAGTGTGAACAACTCTTGTGTATTTTTAGTTCTTTGTTGTTTTTGGCAGAAACCAACGTGAGAGAGAATGATGAAATGTGAGAGAGAGAGATCGTGAGAGAGTAGTTAAATAATAGGAGTTTTAGTTTGGGAATTAGTCAAACTAGGACTCCTTATTAATTTAAAAAAAAACTGATTTAATGAGCTTAGTGAAAGGAACATTACGCCCTTGACAAAAATCAGATTTTAATCAACAATTAAATCATTAATTTGATGCTTCCAATGGGGTTCGAACTCGGGTAGAGTGCCCCTTTGCGAGATGGATCATTTCGGGTCGACCCAACCCATCTTGATTCTTTTATTAAATTAATTAATTAATTAATTAATTCTTTAGGGTAATTACAATATTACCCTTGGCCTGGAAAAGACCATTTTACCCCTAAATCCTCAAAACTCAAGATTTTTTCTTTTTAATTCCGGTAAAGACTCCTTCAAATAAATCTTCATTTTCGAGAGCCTCACATGGTTGGTTCCAACCTTTCCAAGCTCAATTAACTCCCAAAGTTAGTTGTCTTGGCCGTAGTAAGGGTTCTGAGGTCTGGTTCTACGCGTATCAATCCGTGTGAACCTTGATCTAATCGCAAGCATTCTTGACACTTTAAGCATTTATATTATTCATTTTTAGGGTTGTTACATTATCCCCCCCTTAGGAACATTCGTCCCCGAATGACACTACCACTACATATCGTAATGCCAGTCAGATCATAACAAAATCACTATGCATGGTCAAGCAATAGCAACAAAATACGGAGAGATAAGGAAACATAGACTTAAGAGTAGGAAGTCTAACCTCAAGAGCTGAAAAGATGAGGGTTGCGGGACCTCATGTCGGCCTCAGCCTCCCACGTAGCACCCTCAACAAGATGATTTCTCCACAATACCTTCTTTGTGGCAATCTTCTTGTTCCTCAGCCGCTTGACCTGTCTGTTTAAGATCTCAACAGGTACCTCCTCATAAGACAAGTCTTCACCAACCCCCAAACCTTCAACAGGTAGAATCGATGCTGGATCACCTAGGAACTTCTTCAACATAGAGACATGAAAGACTAGATGAACAGAAGCTAGCTCCGCAGGCAATGCTAACTCATAGGCCACCTCACCCACACGCTGCAGGATCTCATATGGCCCAACATACCTCGGACTCAGCTTCCCTTTTCTACCAAATCTCATCACCCCTTTCATAGGTGATATCTTCAAGTAAACCCTGGTCACCACCATCAAACTCTAAGGGACGTTTTCTGTTATCTGCATATGACTTCTGCCGACTGTAAGCAGTAGCTAACCTGTCTCTAATCACTCTGACCTTCTCTAAGGCCTCATGAATGATCTCAGGACCCAAAATAGATGACTCTCCAACCTCGAACCACCCAACTGGAGATCTACACCTCCTACCATATAGTGCCTCAAACGGTGCCATCCCAATACTGGAGTGATAGCTATTATTATACGAGAACTCTATCAAAGGCAGATGATCATCCCAGCAACCTCTGAAGTCAATCACACACGCTCTCAACATGTCCTCCAATGTCTGAATGGTGCGCTCCGCCTGCCCATCTGTCTGAGGATGAAAGGCAATGCTAAGGTTTACCTGCGTACCCAAGCTCTTCTGGAAAGTTCTCCAGAAATGTGAAGTAAACTGAGCTCCTCTATCTGAAATGATAGACAAAGGAATCCCATGCCATCTCACAATCTCAACAATGTAGAGTCTCGCATAATCCTCGGCTCTGTAAGTAGACTTCACAGGGATAAAGTGGGCAGACTTAGTCAATCTGTCCACAATAACCCATATGGAGTCATGCTGCCTCCTAGTACTCAGAAGACCATCCACGAAGTCCATATTAATGGCCTACCACTACCAAGTTAGAACCTCAATAATCTGAGTCAGACCGCCAGGATTAAGATGCTCTGCCTTAACCTGCTGACAATTAGGACACTTAGCCACATATTCTGCAATGTCCTTCTTCATGCCATCCCACCAATAAGTCTACTTAAGATCATTATACATCTTGGTGGAACCTGGATGTATGGAATATCTGGAACCATGGGCCTCTGCAACAATCCTGGTCCGCAAATCATCAACATCTGGTACACATAGACTGTCCTGATACCTAAGTATGCCATCACCTCCCAAAGCGAAAGACTCATTCATCTTCATTAGCACTGAGTCCTTCAGCTCCATCAACACAGGATCTAGATGCTGACCCTACTTGACTTCGACTACCAAGGATGATTCAGAACTAGGATGAACTGAAACATACCCACTAGTAGAGTCAACCAATCGCACACCCAGTCTGTCCAGTCTGTGTACATCTTTCACCAGCTTCTTCTTCTCATCCTCAACGTGGGCTGTACTTCCCATGCTCATCCTGCTCAAAGCATCAACTACAACATTAGCCTGGATGGTAGTGCACATTTCATATCATAATCCTTCAACAACTCCAACCATCTCCGCTGATGTAGATTTAACTCCCTCTGTGTGAACACGTACTGGAGACTCTTGTGGTCTATGAATACATCCACATACACTCCATACAAGTAGTGCCTCCACAGCTTCAGTACAAACACCACAGCTGCCAACTCCAGGTCATGAGTGGGATAATTCTTCTCATGAACCTTAAGCTGTCTGGACGCATAGGCTATCACCTTACCAACCTGCATAAGAACACAACCCAAACAAACCCTAGATGGATCATAGTAAACAGTGTAATTCTCACCACACTTAGGCAACGTAAGCACCGGAGCTGAAGTGAGTCTATCCTTGAGCTCCTGGAAACTCCTCTCTCAAGTCTCCGTCCACTCAAACTTGGCTTTCTTCTTAATCAAAGCTGTCAATGGGGCAGCAATGGAAGAAAAGCCCTCCACAAACCTGTGGTAGTAACCAGCCAATCCCAAAAAGCTACGGGTGTCAGTGGGAGTAAGAGGCTTTGGCCAGTTCTTCATAGCCTCAGTCTTCCTGGGATCCACCTCCACGCGCTGATCGGACACAACATGTCCCAGAAAGGTCACTGATCTTAGCCAGAATTCACATTTGCTGAATTTGGCTTACAACTGATGCTGTCTAAGTACCTGCAAGGTTAGTCTCAAATGTTGTTCATGCTCTTCCTTGGTCTTAGAGTAGATGAGGATGTCATCAATGAATACTGTGATGAAAGAGTCAAGGTATTCACGGAAGCCCTGTTCATGAGATCCATAAATGCAGCAGGTGCATTCGTGAGACCAAATGACATGACTAGAAACTCATAGTGACCATAGCGGGTACGAAAGGCTATCTTTGGGATATCTCCATCCCTAACCCTAAGCTGATGGTACCCTGAACGAAGATTAATTTTCGAAAAGAAACTAGATCCTTGGACCTGATCAAACGAATCATCTATTCTGGGAAGTGGATACTTATTCTTTATAGTGACTTTGTTGAGCTGCCGATAATCGATACACATTCTAAGGGTTCCATCTTTCTTTTTCACAAACAACACTGGAGCGCCCCAAGGGGATATGCTCGGCTGAATGAAACCCTTATCAGTGAGATCTTTTAACTGCCGCTTCAACTCTTTGAGTTCAGCTGGAGATATTCTGTACGGAGGAATGGAAATTGGTTTAGTATTGGGTTCTAAGTCGATACCAAAATCAATCTCTCGAGGGGGAGGGACTCCATGCAAATCATCAGGAAATACATCTAGGAACTCATTCACTGTAGGCACTGAGTCTATGGAAGGAATGTCATGATCTAAATCATTAACACTCACAAGATGACACAATAACCCCTTGGACATCATTTTATTGGCCTTAAGGTTCGAAATCAAGAGGTTAGGACGACTCGAGTTGTACCCCTCCCAGACTAGCTCCTCTTTATTAGGGAAACGAAATCTCACCACTCTACTACGACAGTCCAAGCAAGCATAACAACTGTGAAGCCAGTCCATGCCAAGAATAACATCAAAATCATGGATGGGTAACTCAACCAAGTCTGCACACATAGTCTTACCACTTAAAACTATTGGGCAACCCTTGTATACTCTTTCAGTTCTTACATTTTCTCCTAAAGGTGTACTAACCACTATAGGATCATGCAGAACTTCATGCAATATCTCAAAAGTGAGAGCAAGCAAAGGAGTTACAAACGAAAGTGTAGACCGTGGATCAGGTAAAGCATAAACAGAAGTTGAGAATACTTGCAGCATACCTGTGACCACATCAGCAGACTTCTCCTGCTCCTCCCTGCCCTTCAGGGCATAGAACCTGTTCCTCTTAGGAGTCTCGGCTGACGCTTCACCCTATGGATTAGGCCTAGGCTGAGCATTACCTCCAGCCTGACCTTTGTTCTGTGGGCAGTCTCTAACCATATGCCCACTCTTACCGCAACCGAATCAGGCATTAGTGCCCTGTCTGCACTCTCTACTATGAGCTCGGCCACACTTAGCACAGTTCTTCTTAGGACGCTACATCTCACCTCCATTACCCCTCTTGGGCTCAGGTCTGCCCCCTCTAGGTGTTGTACTACTCTGAGAGTTAGAGTTCCCAGAACCCTGTTGCCCCTTCTTAAACCTTGGCTTCTCACGGACGCCAAAATTGTTTCTATGGCCTCCATGGCTCGGACCTGCCTGATCTTGAGGCTTAGGCCTCCTAGAATCACAAATATCCCTCTTTTTGCGGCTGTCCTCTACCTGCTGGACATGCACCATCAACCTGGAGAGGTCCATATTATCATGGAGCATCGCAGATCGACACTCCTCCGCCAGATCTCCATTGATTCCTGTGAGGAACCTGCTCATCTCATCCCTGCTGTTAGACACAAGGGAAGTAGCATACCTTGATAATTTAACAAACTTCAGTACTCACCTTATCCTTGCTGTTAGATACTAAGGGAAGTAGTAGACCTGGATAGCTTAACAAACTTCAGGGAATACTCCCTGACTGTCATAGATCCCTGCTTGAGGTTGATGAACTCCTCAACCTTGTCCTTCCTCATTTATCTGGGAAAGAATCTCTATAGAAAGGC
The DNA here is from genome assembly GCA_016801875.1 of Solanum sitiens. NCBI lineage: Eukaryota > Viridiplantae > Streptophyta > Magnoliopsida > Solanales > Solanaceae > Solanum > Solanum sitiens. The sequence continues at coordinate 235,094 of JABWTJ010000220.1, read as the reverse complement.
TGTCTTAAACAGCTCCCATGTGACTAGAACTCCGCCCAAAGCTCGGCTATCCTTCCACATCTTGCACCAAGTCTGTGCAAAATCCTTGAGCTGATAGGAAGCCAGCTCCGCCTTTTCCGTATTTGTGGCCCCTATAGCTACCAGAATCTTATGTATCTCATCCACAAATTCCTGGGGGTCCTCTGAAGTCTTAGACCCTGTGAAAATAGGAGGATTCATCCTCGTGAAGTCTCTCAGCCTGTCAGCCATGCTACGAACCAGTGGGTTCTCCCTCTGAACATCCTGCCGGTTGGCCTGGGCAGTCATAGCATTGGCCTGCATAGTAATGGCCTGTGCCATCTGGGCCAGAGATGCCCTCACCTCAGTATCAGTCAACCCAGCTGGGTTAACCTGCATAGCCACTACATCAGCTGGAGCCTGGGGTGGAACCTGATTGTTCCCAGCAGCTGCTCCTCCTCTCCTCTGACCAACGTTCCTCCTAGTATTCATTTTCTGAAAACAATAAGAATTGATGTTAGACACGCTCATAACACCAAGAAATTTGACATTAGGAAAAGCACGATATGATCAGAAAAAGGGAAATTTTTCTATGCATCATGCAGTCTCTAATCCAGGATAGTGGTGCACTTCACAACCATGACTTAGAAACTACTCAATGTGGTTGATGTGAACTCATTATTCTCGGAATTTAACCTAGTGCTCGGATACCAACTTTGTCACGATCGGAATCTAGATCCAAGACGAGACCGGCGTTGTTGACCTCTCAAAGGTCGCAGACAAGCCTACATAAGTCATTCTTACTTCACTTAGGTTAATTTTAGCGGAAAATTTGAAACTTTTTGTTTCTTAACATACTTACTAAATATTCTCATCATTACATAATTGTTCACCATCAACCATCTAATAATAAGAGATAAGCAACGGAAAGAAATAGTTCGATAAGTATTAAGTGTATAATTGCCAAAATGGCACCAATACATAATCTGAATAAAAACAGGAAAGAAATGCTAGTGGAACATGCTCCACTAGCTCAACTCTAAAACTAAGCTAGAATATAAACGGCAGCATCCTCGAAAGTATGAGGACCTACCAACTCCGAATGAATGCTGGACGTCCGGATAACTACAATAATGATCCTGTAGCTCTATCGTCCACCTGCACCTGCACCTAAAATATTAGAGTTGTATAGGGTTAGTACACACTTGTACTAAGTATGGGTATATGCAAGCACACACCAAGGACATGCATGAGAAAAGATAGCTCTTTCCTAACAACATGATTATGGGAAGTCAAGTCAGTGGACTTGCCAAATTGAGATTAGAAAAGTTAGTGAACCTTCCAAACTTGGATTAGGAAAGTCAGTGAGTTTTCCAAATTTGGATTAGGAAAGTCATGCCATGAGAGTAACATGCATCATCATAGTTATCATCTTGCACACAGCACATAACATCATACATATAGCATATACCATAGCACATAACATATAGCACATACTTCTTTCATATCATTCATTCATATGCCATGAGACCTTGGAATCATAGACTTGACATTAAGACTTTCCAAAATGAGGGCTCAACATATGGGACCTCAACTAGGGAGTCTTCATTAGCAAACATAGAGTCTGCTTCATTCATTCATATGTACTTCATTTCATTTCGTTCATAGGCCAGTGTGAACACCAGCTATACCTAAGATGTAGTTTAAGACTTTCATCGGGTTTGCTGTGTAATGATCAAGAATAACCTAGTGTCATTACTTGAGTCTATCTCACCTCTTGATTATCCTATTCTAACACCTTTGATATCATTCATTTCATTATGTGCTTCATTTGAGGCTGGCCTCATTCATTCATTGGGAACTTTAACTTTAACCGACATAGATCATGTGAGCATCATGAAATCCAGTGTCTCCCCCACACCGAAAAGAGGTGGAATCACCGGCCAAGGTGACCTAAAAACATGCTAGCGTATATGGGAATTTAACCCCGCCAGATCCCTATATTGGCAGTATAGGTAATTACAATATATTACCCTTGGCCTGGAAAAGACCATTTTACCCCTAAACCCTCAAAACTCAAGATTTCTTCTTTTTAATTCCGATAAAGACTCCTTCGAATAAATCTTCATTTTTGAGAGCCTCACATGGTTGGTTCCAACCTTTCCAAGCTCAATTAACTCCCCAAGTTAGTTGTCTTGGCCATAGTAAGGGTTCTGAGGTCTGGTTCTACGCGTATCAATCTGTGTGAACCTTGATCTAATCGCAAGCATTCTTGACACTTTAAGCATTTATCTTATTCATTTTTAGGGTTGTTACAGGGTGTTTAGAAGATACCTAGATTCATTTGTCATTGTCTTCATTAACGATATCTTGGTATATTCGAAAAGTGTAGGTGAACACATGGACCATTTGAGGGTAGTGTTACAAGTGCATAAAGAGAAACAATTATTTGCCAAGCATAGCAAATGTGAGTTTTGTTTGAGATCGGTGGTGTTTCTTGGTCATATAATATGTAGTGAGGGAGTTGAGGTTGATCCAAGGAAAACCGAGGCGGTGAAGAATTGGCCTAGGCCATTGACTCCAACCGACATTAGAAGTTTCTTGGGTCTAGCGGGTTATTATAGGAGGTTTGTGGATGGTTTTGTGTCCATTGCATCTCCCTTAACTACTTTGACCCAAAAGAGTGTGAAATTTGAGTGTTCGGAGGCATGTGTTCGGAGGCATGTGAAAGAAGCTTCCAAATAATTAAAGATAGGCTTACTTTCGCACCGGTGTTGACTTTTCCAGAGGGTACCAAGGTCTTCGTTGTGTATTTTGATGCATCCCAATTGGGTTTAGGGTGTGTGCTTATGCATTGTGGGAAAGTAGTAGCCTATGCCTCTAGGCAACTTAAGGTGCATGATAAGAACTATCCAACTCATGATCTTGAGTTAGATGTCGTTGTATTTGCTTTGAAAATATGAAGGAATTATTTGTATAGTGTTCATATGTATGTGTATACCAACCACAAAACTCGTTTATATGTTTTACTCAAAAGGAGTTAAATCTCCGACAAAGAAGGTGGTTGGAATTGTTGATAGATTACGATATGAGTGTTCTCTACCATCTCGGCAAGGCCAATGTGGTAGCCAATGTGGTTTCGGATGCTCTAAGTCATATGAACATGGGTAGTGTGTCTCATTTTGAAGAACCCAAGAAAGACCTAGTGAAAGATGGTCATAGGTTGGCTTGTTTAGGTGTTAGGTTGGAAGATACTCCAAATGGTGGATTCATGGTCCATCATAACTCCGAATCATTTTTGGTGGTTGAGGTGAAGTCTAAACAACACCTTGATAAACCGTTGATAAACCGTTGATTGAGTTGAAGGAGTCGCTTCTTGGTAAGCATAATGAGTCATTGTGCTTAGGTGGGATGGTGTTTTGAGGTATCAAGGAAGGTTGTGTGTTCCCAATAAAGATGGCTTGAGGAACCGGATTATTGAGGAAGCTCATGAATCCCATTATACCATTCATTCGGGTTAGGCAAAGATGTACCATGACCTTATAGATGTGTTTTGGGGGGAAGACTTGAAGAAGGACATAGCGGAATTTGTTGCAAAGTGTCCAAATTGCCAACAAGTGAAAGACAAACATCAAAACCCAGGTGGTTTACTTCAAGAAATCCAAGTTCCTACTTGGAAGTGGGAAGACATAAATATGGATTTCTTGGTAGGGTTTCCTCAGACACAAAAGCAATATGACTCCATATGGTTGGTTGTGGATAGGTTGACCGAATCTGCTCATGTTATTCCCGTCATGTCTACTTACTAAGGGGAGGATTACACAAGGATCTTCATAGATGAGATTGTGTGTCGCTATGGCATTCCGTTATCCATAATATCGGATAGGGGTGCACAATTCACATCTAGGTTTTGGAGGTCATTCCAAAAATGGTTGGGTACCAAGGTGAAGTTAACACCACATTTCATCCTCAAACGAATGGTCAAGCCGAGCGTACTATTTAAACCCTTGAGGATATGCTTAGAGATTGCATAATTGATTTCAAGGGAAGTTGGAATAAGCACTTGCCTTTGGTTGAGTTTTCTTACAACAATAGTTACCATTCGTATAGCTTAAAACACAGGGATTCATTAGAGAGGGATTATCATGTTAATATAGCTCTATCGCACGATCTAGAATAAGAAGAAAGGATGACATCCTAAATGTCCTGTAGCTTCCTGTTTATAGATGTGGTGCACAACACACCGATAAACAAGACTCTACTAGACACGGTCTGTAGACACTTCCGAGGAAGAACCGCTCTGATACCACTTTTGTCACGATCCAACCCGATGGGCCGTGACTAGTGCCCATTTTGGACACTCACATACAAACCTGTTAAGTATAACAAACTGAAACTAAGACAATATGGAATTTAATCAAATCAAGCCAACCCCAACGCCATATATATATAAAGTGGATCTGCCTCATAAGGAGTCATAACCATTCAACCGTAACAACATACACGAGCCGACAAGGCCGCCACTATCCAAAGCATAATAGCATACGCAAGCCGACAAGGCTGTCACTACACAATACACAATGATGTACGCAGCCGACAAGGCTGCCCCTGCACAAGCGGACATCCTAAACAAACCATGTCCAGACCATTATCCAAAACATATATATGCAACCCACATAATCTCTACAGACCTCTAAGAGTATAGTAGTGAAACTCGATAGGACAGGGCCCCGCCATACCCATAGATAAGCAAAAGACTACATAGAAAGTTATGTACCAAGACGACTGGGATCCGGAACAGTGGAGCTCTCCCAATCAGCAGAGTAGATATCCTAGGCAGGAGGATCACCGAACTGTGCGTCTACACCTGCGGGCATGAAACGCAGCCCCCCGAGAAAAGGGGGTCAGTACGGACAATGTACTGAGTATGTAAAGCATAAGGTAAAGATGACAGGATACCAACATGATAAGTCGAAATAAGATATCGCTACACATGTACCTTATAAGTGAAAATAATGCATATCTTTAACATATAAGGTGCCCAGCTTCCCTAGTAAGGGATTCGGCAAAATGATCATCATATATATACATCATACGTACCCGGCCCTCTAGTGAGGGACTTGGTGAAATAGTCATCACATCATCTCAGTCATCATCATCATCATCATAACCATCCTCATCACCAATCATATATATAATATACATACCCGGCCCTCTAGTGAGGGACTCGGTGACATATGCAAGTACTCCGCACGAACATTACTCGGCCCAGGACTCGGTGAAATGATAATTGACTCTATGCACGAGCAGAACATTATGAGAAACCATATGCAATTAACATCATTTCTTATAACTCAATAGAACAATCAACGTGAACCAGCAAGGAGTATTACCAAAGATTAACGTTTTATCAAGCTTATGAACCTTTAACACGATATGAAAAAGTAAAATCTCAATGACTCTAAGAAGCACTACCATAGATATGAGAAATCACCATAGCCTTAGACATAGCCGATATATAGAAGAATAGTTTGTGGAAGCAAGAATATACATCACCTAGACGCTCTAGAAGTAAGTATCAAACATGTCCGTCATTCGCTCATTTTTAAAAGTCATGCCAAACAAAGAAAGAAAGGATAGCGTTACATACCGTATAGTCGAGCCGCACGACCAATATTTACTGCCCAAGCTATTAATCTATAACAAGCAACAATCGTGCCGCAATTAGATAGACGTCGCGCTTTACTACTTATTGTAAGCTAGCTAATAATCTAACGAAAATCCGGCAGCACTTCCCCTATTTTCCTTACTTCATCCCAATCCGACAACAATCCAATTTATCCACAACAATACCAATAACACATATAACCCAACGAATCATATTAAACAGCCCCTCCCCCCCAAAACAGTTCTGTCTCGGCAATCATAGTAATAAAACAACGACATACCGAGCGATAACTCATTTTATAATTCGCAACACATCTACCTTATCGTATTCATCCCTTGGAGTATATACCCATAATCACATTAACATATACATAACGCCAAAACAGAATTTCCCGCATTTTGCTTTAATCAAAACAGCCCAAACACTAACACGACACCACTAATAATCCGATTATGGTTTCCGTTCATACTTAGCACATTCGAAAACTAAAACAAATTTTCTAAGCTACTGGTCATGCCCCCTTCTTAACATTAATGGCTAATTAACAATGGCATTCTAAGGAATTAACACACCAAGCAAAGAGATTACTAACCAAATTCTTTTGTAGCTGCTGGCCGAGAGTTGCATGGTTGGTTTTCTCCCTTTCCATGGCTGCCTTAAGCTAAGTGGTGAAGAAGATGATATGTTTGCAATGCATTTCACCACCTCATTCATTATATGAAGTGGAGGCAGCCCCCCTCTACACGTGCCCCACTAAGGGCCAGCTCCCAATCTGATTTCTTTTAATTTGCCTTAAGTGGTGGGGCCCACTTGATTAATTTAATCCTAATCAACTTCTAATTAATCCCTCACTTAATGTTAATGACACTTACCTTAGCCAAATCATACCTAATATCACATTTGGAATTAACATCCTTGCCTAATATTTCTTTAATCACTTGGAACTTAAAATAAAATCTCATTCCCCGGACTTACATCGACTAGCTCATGATGCGCACTACGTATAAAAATACGAGGCGTAACAGATGGCTGCTAGAAGGTTGGAAGAGGAGAGGTTGAATGAGGAGATTCCTCCTCAAGTGGATCAAGTTGAGCAAGTTGAGCAAGTTCCTCAAGATGGGAAAGGAGTACAAGGTGCTCAAGTGCCTCCCCAATGTGATCATGCCCCTAATGTGGAAGGAGGTAATGAGGTTCCGGTGGTTCCCCCGGAATTGACTAATCAAGAGATTAGAGAGGCTTTGATTGCGTTAGCCTGAGCCGTAACTACACAAGTGAATTTGAGTGTGGTGCCTAGGGTTGTGGAGAGCACTATGACATCTAGGTTGAGAGACTTTTTGAGGATGAATCCTCCGATCTTTCTTATCTCTAAGGTAGATGAGGATCCCCAATAGTTCCTTGATGGTGTGTATAAGGTGTTCAGTGCTATGGGGGTTACATCTAGGGAGAAGGTAGAGTTGGCTTCGTATCAATTGAGGGATGTTTCTCAAATTTGGTAAACTCAATGGAAGGATAATAGGCCGGAGGAGTCGGGTCCTATTGAGTGGGAAGAATTTAAAGAATCTTTTCTAGGCAAGTACTTTCCCCGTGAGAGGAGAGAGGTTAAGGTAGAGGAGTTTATCAATCTCAAGCAAGGCAATATGAGTGTTGAGGAGTACTCTTTTAAATTCTCAACATTGTCTAGATATGCACCTTCCCTAGTGTCTAATACAAGGGATAAAATGAGTCGCTTTGTTACCGGAGTCGCCGACTTAGTGATAGAAGAATGACGTACGGCTATGCTACATGATGATATCACCTTAGCTAGAATCATGGAGTATGCCCAATCTATTGAACAGTCTAAAGTTAGGAGGATGGCTAGAAACTTGAAAAGGGGTGGTGCAAGTGATCAAGGGCAACATAAGACCAAAAAGAGGGTTAACACTTAAGAAGAATCTAGGAGTGCTAAGTTCAAGATTGAGAAAGGAGGTAGTTCTCAAAATGGCAAACCTACATGTGCCACTTGTTGTAAGAAACAATATGATGAGTGTCTATTGGGTACCGGTAGTTGCTATGGTTGTGGTAAGGAAGGACACAAGGTGAGAGATTGTCCGAACATTGCTTCTAGAGGAAAAGAGGGTAAGCAAGCTGCCCCTAGTGTTCCCAAGGAACATGCTCCAACAAAGAGGTATTTCTATGTACTACGGACTAGAGGAGAGAAGCCGTATGAGAGTGATGATGATGTTGGTAAGTCCTTTTCTCTTATTGTTCTAAGAGTTCCTTATGAGTGGGGGAAGTATGGCTAGATAGATGTGCTAGTTTGTTGCATGTGCATGGTGTTTAGGAGTTTGTTTGAAATTGAATTTCATTGACTTCTTGGGTTGTGTGTTTTCTGAAGCCATGATCATGTTGTAAAAATGTGTCTATATGATGTTACCTTTCATATTAGCATGTCTATATCATGAATTGTCTAAAAGATTGCATTATTGAAAAGTTTGTTAAATATAACTGTAGCTTGGAAACTGCTCACTGTAATATTTTTGCGATATTGACTAATTTATTCTTTGGTCTAAAATTGTTGTAATGTGGTTATAACTGATGTGTATGAGCATAATAATGAATATAAAATGAGTTTTTTCTACTGGGAATGAATCATGTGAGTTTTGTAGCATAACTATAATTGTCTTCTAGTTTCTTGTTGGGTTGTGGATCTCTTGACTATGTGAAATTGATGTTTTCTTCTTAATAATGTGATATATGGTTTGGTTATGTTCTGCTATTTGAATCTCTATTCTTGGAAGTGTTCGGAGAGTGGTAAGTGTCCTTCGAGGAGGAATGTTGTCCAAGTGGGGGAGAATGTAAGATCCCGAAAATGACTTAGGGTAACTAGAGCCTAACATTTAGTTCATGATGGATTAAGGTCCTAAAATGGTCTATTATATGCTATTGAGTCAGTGTCTAGAGTATTAGGTGCATTGGAAGTCAAATGTCAAGGGACGACCAAGACGTTCGACGACTATTCACCTAAGTGCCGCATATGTGGTTCTATGTGTTTCTGTGTGATTCATGATGTTGTTAAGTCCTTAAATGAGTTATTATGGTATTTATAGGTAGTGTGTCATGTTTTGAGAAGTTTGTAGGTCAAACACTCAAGAACGTGCATGACGTTCGAATGATGTGCCTTGAAATGACTTTGTGTGTCTAGGCATGTTTCGTCGAGTTTTATGTGTTCGTTTTGGGTGAAATTCATATGAGAGGTGCTAAACTCGTATAAAGTCATGTTTGGGTTGGAAACATCTGGTCAAACATCCCCAAGGACCATCCAAGGGTCCTTGAGGAAGGACCCATGTTGGTGGAAAAAACTGCCTAAGGCAGTCCACCTATGGATGGCTATCGGTCCAAGTCTCTTAACCCATCGACAAAGGACAGGATAGCCCATAACTGGACCTACGCCGCGTCGATGGGCAACCGTCGATGGACACTGTAGCGTGAGCAGGTTCACTGGCAAGTTGAGGGGTGAACTTGTAAATTCACCCCACTTCCAAATAAAAGGTTTGGCAGTTCCTTAAGTGTATTTGGGGTATTTTAAGCATGTATATATGTCTTAAACCCATTGAAGATTTCATTCTTCAAAATCAAAATCCCAAAATCCCTTAAGAATTCCCAAAGACTCCATTGAAGTCCAAAGTCAAGGAAGACCTTTGTGTGACAAATTAAGTGGATATTCTTCATAAAATTGAAGAATTAGCTTCATTGAGGTCTGGTTTTTAATCCTTGAAAATTGTTTCATAAAGGAGCCCAACTTCAAAGATGTTTTCTAAAGTTTTCAAAAGATAAATTGACCTATTTCATGATCTACCATGGGTTCTTGCATTAATGGTTTTTAATCATTGTTTAGTGATTGATTTGTTGTTATTAATATTATTTTAACTTGATTAACCTATGAACCCATGTAATTGATGAAGCCTAGTTTTTGACTACTTTATGGGTTACTTGATATTGGTCTAGTGTTTATGAATTAATGTGTAGTTTCTTATGGGCTATCTAATGATGTTAGAATAGTATTCAATTGATATATTATTGGTCTAAGATTGATAAATCTATATTGAATTGACTTAGATTCATTGAGTATTATCATTTATGTGTTGAATTGATGTTTATGGCCATGGGTAAGGGTCTAATGATGTTGAATTGGATAATTTGGTATTGTCTTGAAGTGTTGAGGATGAAGAGGTAGTACGCTGCCCTAATTCCTTTTAATTAATGTTAATTATACTTCAATTATGTTGTGATTGGTTTGGTCCACTGATGATGGCGGTGTTATGTGAATTGATGTGGCCTTGTCGGCGTTATTTTAAGTATATTGATGATCATAGCCTTGTCAACAACTGCTTGAAGTTATATGGCTATTTGTGTAGTTGATTAGGTGATTTATGATCATCTCTACTTACATGTGAAAATATGTGTTAGTCTATTGATGCTAATAGGAAATCATGTTATGTTATGACTATGTGTTAAGTGTGTAGTCTTAGAGTTGATGTATGTTTGTTCCTAACATGGCTATATGAGTCTATAATGATTATGTTGATTATGTTAAGGTAATGAATAGGTTGACTAAATGATGTTAAGGGTCATTCCTAAGTGTGTAAAGAATGTATGCTATATGTGGTAAAATGAAGTATGTTGTGTCTTGTTTAGGTAGACTTGTGTCCCTTACTTGATACTTGTATGAATATGAATATGTGATATCTTCACTTAGGAAGATAAAGAGTCTTAGTCTTGAAAGAATGAATGTTAGGTGAGACCTTTAATGATGACAAGAGGGTCCTTTATGTGAAATCTTAAACCTAGTGGTGAGGTTATGAAACTTAAAGTCGAAAGTCGTAATGGTATCCTTCTTGTAATGAATGATGGACTTAAGGTTGATTGGCTGGAACGGCATCATATCAATCCTTAGGAAAGTCAAAATGAGCTTCTTTTCGCCATTGGGAGGTAGCCCTAGTGGACCTTGCTTTGGTAAGGTAAATGTAGTTGGGTTATGAACTTGATATGGAACCCTTTTGTATGAACCATAGTGTGATTAAATCTATGAGAACAAAGTCCAGCACCGAGGGAGTATGGTTAGGGAAGTAGTTCAAGATCAATAATGAGACTATATTACAAAGTATGCCCTTCACATTTCCTTAACCATGTTCCTACATGGGATGTGTCTATGTTCTACCATTGGCAAGTAGAATAACCTCACCGGAATAGGATAGAACTACGGATTCCATGTTTTTATACTATGGTCTATGTTGGTTATTGTCTATTCTCATCATATGGTATACATATTAGCATTAGAGAAGTTCTATGAAGTTTAGGTGGTGGAATGCGATGCTTTCGAGACATTGCACAATAGGCTTTGAAGATGTTAGTGAGAGTCCCTAGGTATTCTCCAAGACCGTTGTTTGAATTTCCTTTATGTGGTGTATGAGTCTCTTAATGAACTAATGAACTAATGAATTATGTTATAAAGTATGTAAGTGAATGAATTACCTAATCTAAAGTAACTTAAGTATTCCTTCACTAAAGTGTGAAGAGGGCATAAGGGATGATCTCTTCATGTCTTATCTTTGAAAGTCTTGAGAATGACTCCAGTTAGGGAAGATGTTTGGTGTTGTAGACATTATCTAAGCCTTAGGTAGTCTTAAGGACTATTTAGGTAATCTTGAAGAGGTCAATCATGGACGTTATCTTCTTGATTTACTTAAGTAGGTCTTTTGATAGCCTTTGGAAGGAAAATGTCATATCATCTATGTGTTGGTGTGCTTAGTGAGAATGATTCTATTCTAGGGAGTCTATAGGATCTCTTGAGTGTGTGTGTAAGGTATTGTATGGGAACCGCTTCACAACTCACTCAAGTGAGACTTAGAATCACCTTTGGTAGAAGAATCTTACATTGATGTTCGTGATGTTAGTAAGTGTGTATGTGACTCATTATAAGTAATCTTGAGGGTCGTTTAGGCACATCTAGAGAAGGTGTATGGGCTCTCTTTGTGTGACTTAAGTGAATCTTAGGATAAATTTTAGTGAGGGAACTACATGCTATAGAGTGTTTAATTAGATGGTAAGACACTTCACTGTATAATGAAGGGACTTCACCGTAACAGTGAAATGAGTTCACTGTAAAGTGACATTAAAATGAGTTAATTTGTTTGAATGTTTTCTTATGTGTTTATAAGTTTATAAATATTTTTCTTATGATTATTATATGATTTCTAAATGAAAAGATGCATATTTCCAATAAATGTCCGTTTTCATGATTTCTATGCATTGTCATACTTAGTACATGTGGTTGTATTCGTGCTTTTATCTATCTATATAGTTCGTGGTAGGTTAGCAGCATTTGGGAAGTGAAGACTTGGACGGTAGCATCGTTCAAGGGAAATTGAAGTATGTCTTTCGAGGGCATATATGTCTTTTTATTTCTTTTATGAAGAATTTTAATAGACTTAGTGGTACTATGTTTTTTAATTTGTATGGGTCGTGTCCCAAGTACTCTTGTGTCTAAGATGATGAGATTGAGACTTAGTATTTCCTATTACTTTTATATGAAAGAGTTTTTAAAGACTATGATATGTTTTGTTAAAAGTTTTGATTTCGCACTACTTTTAACTATGTATATGCAATGAATGATATGAAAGGGATTGTATAAGACCTCCGAGAGGTCGAGTACGCCGGTTACAATCCGCTATTGTACCCAAATTTCTAAGGTGTGGTCTCGGGATGTGACACAAGGAATACTCCAACAAAATATCATGACTTAATCACAATTAAGCATAATTTGAAGTAAAGAATAGGGATCATAAGACTTACCAAGTCTCCTTCATAATTCATAACCAAGGTCTTACCATCAACAATTACTTCAACCCAATTAGGTCATAAAATCATCATAATTCAATGACCAGCATGATAACAAGGCTAGAAGAATCACCATATCAAAATTCAATACTAGATAAAATCTAAGAGAAGATACTTAGGTTAATTCACAACATGCTTCTTAACCTAGATCACTTCTCCAGAACTAGCATGGAAAAGACTACAATTCACCCTAATTCATTCATGCTTAGTATAACAACATCATCTAGTAGTAATTCAACCAATAACCAAGTCAATTGAACCAATATAACCTAATTCATATCAAGATCATAACCTAGGGTTAAGGGGAGAATGTCCTCTTCTTCAAACTAGACAAACTATCAAGATATATTATAATAAAGTTAAAATACATGTAAATATATTCATATTATCCAAAAGAAACCATAACAAATTAATTCATAACATTAATTTCGAGATTGGATGAAACCCACTTGAAAACTCAACTTTTGAAATTACTTTGAATTAACCCTTTAAGCAAAGAGGTCTCAAAGGTGAATTAGATCCCATACCTTACTGTTTGATGAAGAATTGATAGTGAATTTGTACCTTTACATCCCCTAAAACCCTCCCCTATCTTGGTCTTCAATGGAGTTCTTCGCTAGAGAGAGAAAGAGAGAAGGAAGAGAATTTGGAGTTGTGAATTATGAGGGTTTAGTTAGTCTTAATTAGGTTAGGGCTTTATATAGGGTGTTAAATAAGTTAATTATACTTCCATTAATCCCTAACTAACCACCAAACCCCTTAATGAATTATTTAAGACTTAGTTAAAATGTGCAGAAATTGGATACACATAGATGAGACCTCGACCAACGGTCCGTCTGTGAGTCGATGACCACCCCCCTTCCGTGCTGGACATCCGTAGTCTTGGTCAGAGACTGTGAACTCAAGGCCCTCCAATGAACTTGCTAAGTGTTGGTCGACGGATGGCATCGACGCCTCATCGATCAACACACGCCCCGTCGATTTCCTTTTGTGGGTGCACACTGCCCAGGCAGTGTTTGACTCCAACGTGCAAAGGTCCTCCTTAAGGGCCCTTGTTTGGTCCTTGGGGAGTCGTACCCGGACATTTCGACCATGAATCAAATTCAACGCATGTTAGACACCCTTCCACCAATTTTCATCATTTTCCGACTTCTAAAAGCTAGTCAAATAGGCTAAGGCACGCACAACACCATTTTAGCTCTACAACCACACTAATTCTGGACTACGCTTTTGAAGTGTTGCGTAAAGTATTTTTGGGGATGCTTTTGAAATGTAGCCAATTTTTTTATGTTTTAGTAACAATAATATTAGCAACACTTGAAAAGTGTACTCTATAATGATATAAGCTACACTTTATAAGTGTTGTTACTATATGATATAATTGGCAACAATTGTTTTTTACATATATGGCCACATTTTTAAAGTGTCCTATTTTTATTATTGTAAAACAACACATTATAAGTGTGGCCTTAAAATTTTCACCACAAATTTATATTCCCTCCAACAATATTAAATCTCCCTCCCATTTTTATTGGCTAAAAAAATAAACATTAATAATAAAATCATTAAGACAAAAACTCACGCTTTCCCTTAAGAACTAACACTTTCCCTATCACTGAAGAATGTAACTTACGTTTTCTCTATCAGTGAAGAATTCATCGAGGTGATCGAGCTTTCTCTTCTCTAATAACTAATATTTCATCAAGCATAAGTACAATCCTCTTCTACCACAACGATTTTATCAACCTAAGTTATTGAATGATTTTTTTTGTTTAGAAGAAATATTGGGGTTGTTGGCAAGATGAATTGAAGCTAAGTCTCTACGTCACACTTTTCTCTTAGATTTATCGTTGATGAACTTGATTTCAGACAGATTTATAGTTGAAGAGATGAAGATAATCTCCCTAAATAATACAATTTCGATAATAGTTCTTGCTGAAGAACACGATTTTGTTGGAATAGGGTTTATCGGGTAAGAGTTATATCTTTGAAATTCTAAATTTTAACTTTAGGGTTTTGGTGTTCTTCTGTTTTTATACAATTTTTGGGAGTCTAGCTTTTAATTTAGCTTTATTAGTTGATTTCTGGTGCCCTGAGCCTTAATAACGAAATAAGTACAAATGAGTTGATTCTTCACTTGAATTTTTTTTTCTTAGGCTTATAAGTTTATTAAGGCTTAAATTGTCCATAATATTTTTGAAGTTTGAGTTCATGTTATCGATTTTTATCTCTTACAATGGATATGCTTTGAGTTCAAACATGTATCTACCAAATAAATTAAATGATAAGTTTAGAAATTCAATTCATGACTTAGCTGAGGGAACTACAAGATGCATTGTACTGAATCCTGCAGCTTCATCCATCCACCAGTTTAGTGAATAAATGAAAAAAGAAGGAGTGGCTAACAGTTAGCCACTGGGTGGGGAATGTGGATGTGTTGGTGTTTTTGTTCCTTCCCACGAGTCGAAGTCTGTGTGTCAATATTATAATAGTTTCTATTTCTGGATTTTGTGTCGTACTGGTTTATGTAGGCTCTAACTAATAGTAATAGAGTTAAACTTTTGTGCACACACATGTAAATTGCTAATGAGCTCCACCAAACATGTAAATTGCACTGTGGCTACTCCCCTGCATAATGCCTCCCGCCTCCCACCATCTTAGGTACTTGATATCAATTTTACTCAGATTATTTAAAAATGTTGTGGATGATTTTTGGATCTTTCAATAGTAAATTTTTAAGGATCCGATACGTGTGTGACAATATTTTTAGAGTCTGAGCAACATAAACAGATAACATTGTCCATATAGTCTTGAAGAAATAAAAAAAAATCAACTAGTATTCTTGTTTTGCTTGAATCTATATACGAGAACATACGATTCTCAACTCGCTTCGTTGACCCTAAGGTCACACTCCATAATTGTTAATTATATCTGCATGTTTTGTTGCTTTTGGGGAAAAGTGCAGTCTTCATTTTATCTTTTCTGTTGGAGTGGGGCGGATGCTCATTCTACTGCTTAATGTCATTGGAGTGTCTATTTAGTGGTAGTTTTCTTGTATAGACATTTGGTATGGTAATATTTTCTTGCTTGGTGAACTTATACATATACATATAGTATAACAGTAATATATAGTATCCAATCCCTTATTTTGACTCATCGCGAACATATATTGTGAATTCAGAAAGTTATATCTTGCAGATTGCCAGCAGAGATTTGATTTCTTGATTTTATAGTATATCTGTAAGATATACTGTGTATGTGAAGTTTGATTGGTGACCTAACAAATATAGTATATTAGCTGCTATTACTGGTAAAACTACAGTGATAGCCTAACATGCTTGAATTATTAGTGTATATATCTTAAATCCTTAGTAAAACAATTATTTCTATGTCTTTATTTGCTTTATTGCTTTTCTACTTTAAACTTGAGGATTATGCTTTCTCCCTTTTCTGCTAACTGTTGATAGCGATAATAGAATAGAAATAGAAGATTTTTTTAGTAAGATGGACAACCTGTTGAGTTTTGAATATTTTTGAAAGTGAGGCTTGCTTCATCTATGTTTTAGATGAATTAGGAGAAGCTGGTGCAAATTAGATGGAGAGAAAGCTTTGGATGATGCCAAAGCCTATCCTATTTGATGAACTAGATCCCAAAGATGAACAAATAGAAAGTAACTTTAAAATTTCATTACATGTCTCTTGCATACTTATTATAAGTAAAGTTCTTGTGTTTCCTCTTGATTAAAAGTAAAGCATGTCCTTAAAAGTGTCCATCTCTATTGCATTCTTTTAGCAGGAATGACATTTTTTGACTCTGGGTTTGACATACTTGAGTTATGTAAATGTGTTTGAACTTAATATCATTGTTGTGTAGTATTGATGAATAATGTCCAGTCTGTGACTCCATTTGGAGAGGTAGTAAGCTCTTTAGCTTGCACTTCGTTCTTCCTACTTAGTTTCTGATGTTCATGTATTGTGTGAAAAGTTTGGTTCTTAGTATCCTCCTTCTCTGTTTTTAGTGCTTATGTTTTCATAAATGATGTGTTTTTGCTTTCCTTTAGGGTTTTGTTATTTTTATATTTTTGATACCTTTTGATTTGTTGTTTGAAGGAGTCATTGTCCTCTTTGGTTTGAGTACTTTGAGCAAGACAACGGCCACACTAAAATATTTTCGGGAACACTTTTAAAATGTAGCTTAAACTTTTCACTTTCTCGTCTTTCCTATCTTCACATTGGCTTTACTCTTCTTTCCTATTCTGAAAAACATATGCCTTTCTTATTTCTCATAACCGAAAATCAAAGAGAGGAAGCTGAAAAACTGACTAGCTGAGCTGAAAAATGGAAGAGTTGAGTTGAAGATTCTCCTCTCCAGATTTTGATTTTCTCGATGAGATGAAGAGCTGATGCCAAAGAACTGGGGATCAAAGAACTAAATATCAAAGAGCTGAAGAACAGAAGCTGAAGAACTGATTTCGTCAAGTAAGTATCAATTTACACTTACTTTAGAAACTGAAATAGCGTTGTCAGGTAGTATTGTGAGAAGTTTGTGTTAAGGTGGTAGGGAAGAATGTTGGAGGAATAATACCTATATGGGATGAGAGGAATTAGAGATTGTGTGGGTAAGATAAGTGAGTTTATGTTAGCAGTTACGTTTAGACACACTAGAAATGGAATGTATGCTATGGGGATATCTGGGAGGAGGTTTTGTTGTTATTTGACCTGAGATATATTACTGATGGACATGGGAAGAAATAAAAGGACTTGTAATCAGAGGTCTTAATATGGTTGTGAGCTTCAGTGTTAGAGTCGAAAACTTATTTTTTCTCCGACTTTGCTGATTTGTTGATTTCCTTATGAACCTTCATATTTAAGATTTTAACTATTCAGCATGAAATGCATATAATATTTTGCATTAGAGTATCTTTGGATATTTCTCTTGCTACTACTGTTCTTTAGCCTGAGGTTCACTTGGATTTGGATATATCTACAATAATCTACAAATTTGAAATCTACTATATATCTATAAATCTGCAAATGTGCAATATGCAAATCTGCAGATCTGCAGATCTATGTTGCAGCTTAAAACTGTGTTGTGGTGTCTTTTTGTGCTATAGATAGTGGAAAAATTGTAATCTACAATATGTCGGTAAATCTGCAAATGTGCAATATGCAAATCTGCAAATCTGCATATCTGTAGTTTCGAGCATGGGTTTGTACTTTTGGTATTCTAAATAAAGTGTTTGAACTTCTTTAAAATGTTGTTTACAACTTGAACCTGCTTCTCGATAGAATTTCTTAATCTTGATTAGTTCATTTAATTGTGTCTATCCTATGGGTTTACTTTCCTTCTTAATTGTGTCTATTCTATTAATTTTACTTATTTTTCCTTAGAAGTATAATCAAAATTTAGAAACATTTTTGGAGGATTCAAGGTTTTATTTGGCATAGCACAAGAGACATGACTAAGCAAGAAAATTTTATCATCTCATCAAACCTAAATCAGATAACATACTCATGACTTTTAAAATGCATTTGTGAAGTAGTTAATGATTTAAATATTGTTACTTAAATATACTGATTGATATCTTCTAGGAATTCAAATATCCCATCGAAGGATTGGATGGATTTAGCAAGGTATAGCAAACCATATATTGATGGTGTTGAATCATTCATAGATTTTGCTTACTCTTATGGAGATCCTCACGGAGAGGAAATTCAGTGTCCATGTGCAAAATGTTGTAATGTTCATTGGACTTGAAGGAATGTAGTGTATGATCATCTAATATGCTGTCACATCCGGGTTTACCCCCTAGACGTAACCGGCGTCGTCGTCCTCTCGGAGGACTAAGACAAGCCTCTTAGCTTCGTCATAGCATTCATCGACTAAAAATCAGTAAGAATTAAAAACTTTTTATCTAGAACTACTCGGAGGTTTACATAGACCTCTACATACACATCATTATATATATCAAGTATACATAGACTTGTTCATATACGAAGATTACTTAGTCTTCTACTTTTATTTCTTACACTTATATATTTAGAAAATAATAGACATAAAACCATCTCATCTCATGAACCATCTATCAATTACAATAAATCTTGGGCATAGCCCTACATCAAATGAAAGAAGCCGCATATAGGCTGTCTACTACATCGTCTCAAGAGAACAATAGAGTCAACATAGAATCATAGTAACTACACATCATAAAAGAGAGATATCGGCCACGTCCTCGAGAGAGTGAGGACCTACCACTTGGATGACAAATTACCCAAGTCTTCCTTCCTAGCAATTTGGATCAAGCTCAACGACCCGAACCTAAAATGTTTGGGGAAAAGGGAAAGAAAAGGGATTAGTACTCCACATGTACTAAGTATGGAATCTCATATACAATTACCAATCAAATATATTTAAAAAAGGACATTTATGAAAACATAATAGACTACATATGCAATTAAACCATAGCGAAGCAAAGCATACTAATGATAACCTTCAATAAGTCACTAGTGCAATGATCAAGTAAAATTACCATGTCTCCTACTCAATCAAGTAACCTACCAAGACTACAATTAACAATTTGCTTACCAACATACTCTTCATATCATAATACGTCCTTCTTCAAGCAAAGACAACAACATTATATTCATAAGCATGTTATTCAACATACAAACCATTTATATCATACCATCTCTTTACATATATAATATTGACCTCTCAAAGTTCCTATCAAGGAAAACTAGTGCATGGCGTAGGTAGAGTCCCATACCCCTACCTAAGCTATAGCCAACCTCTCAAGTTACTTTGATTGGCCTATACCTTATTCATTCATTTTAATTTAGGGAACATTTGCCTTAACCGACATAGACCACATAATCGAATGTGGAATCCGGTGTTATGAAACCTTACACCGATGGAAGGTGGTCTATCGGCCAAAGTAGAACCTAATGTAAACATAGCTATCTAGGTGGATCCACTAACTAGTATCCTATGGTAGCAATATAGTTCAAGAACTAAGAGGTAGATATCCCTATTTATACCATTTGGTAATATGGGCCGCTCCTCATGGGAATCCCTTAAAGTGACATATCCATCGAACATGGAAGTTATCATCACATGGGCAACTTCTAGGATGAATCTTTCCTTTCTAGGGACAAGTCATCATCTCCCATTGTCAAGTTCGCTCGGTGCTAAGCTAAGTCCCCATTTTTAGAGAAGCCATTAATCTTTATTAATCTTCTCAATTTAATTAGATAGAAGGATCAATCCCTTGTAGATCATCATTATAGCTCAATAAGAATTGTATGAGAATTAGTCCTTTCATAACAATCCATATAGGTGAAGTCACCCTCGTACATCTCATCATAATAGGACACATCATACAACTTCCCTATATTACATTACATCTAACAACCTCACAACCAACCTAAGCATATAAGTTCATGTATCATATCAACTTATCACATCAATCAACGCATACTTCAATATAACATTATCACATGATGACAATTAACCATAAGTTGAAGTAAAAGCTAGGATCATCAAGACTTACCCATACTCCTCCATAATCCATCAATAAAGGACCATACCATTAACTCATAGATCAACCAATCTTAGATCATCACGTCAATGTAATCCAATAATAATTCACAAGAACTAATCAAGGAGAAGCTCTATACTATGAAGCAATACTACGTCAAAGCTTAGTAGCATGATCTCAAGGGTATCTTCTTGACTAAGATTCAATATTCAAGAACATAGATGTGAAGAACTTCAATTCATCATAATAGATCCACAATCAATGCAATAACAATCATTAAAGACCATTTAACAAATTATGAGATCAATTCTATCAAACTCAACCTAATCCATATCAATTCAACATTTAGGGTTAAGGGTTAGGGGTCATCACCCACAACCTAGATCAAACTACATCAATTAACCATAATCAAGTTACAATTCATGATAATCTATTCATTCTAACCCAAAGAATACATAATTAACTCAATTCACATGATCAAATTCGGATTTGGGTGAAACCCAATAGAAACTCAACTTTTTGGAAAAAGCTTTGAAGGAACCCTTTGAGGAAAGAATCTCAAAGGTGAATTAGATCCCATACCTTAAGGTTTGATGACGTTTTGATGGTGAATTTTGTGCTAATCCAGCCCCCAATGATCTCCCCAAGTTGATCTCCAATGGAGTCTTCCAATAGAGAGAGAAAGTAGAGAGAAGGAAGAGAGTTTTGTTTTTGAGAGAATGATTAGGCTAATGAGGGTTGGGTATTTATAGTGGGGTCTTAAGTCACTTAATTAGTCTCTCTTAAACCCCTAATTACCCCTAAGTCAATTAATTAATTAACTAACTAAAACTAACTTTTCCAAAACTGCCACAGACCTTCCACGACGGATCCCCGACGACGGTCCGTCGTGGTCATGACGAACTGACATCCCTCCGTCCTGCACATCCGTCACGTTGGTCAGAGACTTGTGCAGGCGGAGGCTTTCTCCCCAGACACCAAGGATGGCACGACGGTCCGTCGTGGGCGTGACGGACTGACATCCCTCCGTCCTGCACATCCGTCACGTTGGTCAGAGACTTGTGCAGGCGGAGGTTTGTCCCACGGCACCAAGGCTGGCACGACGGAGACCTTGACGTCCCGTCGCGCCTGTGACGCCCCGTCATGGGGTCCGTCATGCCCTGCTATTTCTAGGGTCCTCCTCGAGGGTCCTTGTTTGGTCCTCGGGGAGTCGTACCCTGACTTTTCCAGAATGAAACCATCCCACACTATATTTTACACCTATGGTAACAACCATTTACCATATTCCGACTCTTTAACTAGGTTAACTCAAAAGGACACTCTAGCCCTCTTATGACCCAATTTGCCGGACGTATAAGAGTTTCGGTTAAAACACCACTTCAAAGACTCTAAATATGCCTAATTGGGTAGGAACACTGGTTTAGATCCTAAGGAGACCATTTAAGTCTTATCACATGACCTCGGTATTTCAAAATGTTACATTATCCCCCCCTTAGGAACATTCGTCCCCGAATGACACCAAACACTCTTAAAATGTGGGAGTAGACTCAAGACTAGCAGCTCAACCAATTCACAATATTTAGTTAGCATGAACTATATTATTTCATAAAAATACTTCAAAACATCAATTTACCATATCTAAATCACCAAACTTGTCTCAAATATGCAAGAAACCAAACAACTTCCAAATTTATCTAAGGTCACCTTAAAGTGACTCCATTTTAGAAGTCTCCAAACTAGGAGTTTTGCAAAGTTTCACAAAAACAACAGAGATTCACAATATCTAACGTATTTATATCATTAGAGAGAGATACTAACCTTAAACATCAAAAAGATGAGGATAACGGGTTTTCATGTCGGCTTCCGCCTCCCATGTTGCACCCTCAACTAGGTGGTTCCTCCATAGCACCTTTACGGAAACCACCTCTTTGTTCCTCAACCTTTTCACTTGCCTATCAAGGATTTGAACCGGAACCTCCTCATAAGAGAGGTTATCCTTGACTCCGAGGCCTTCAAGAGGAAGAATAGACTCGGGATTCCCGACACACTTCTTCAACATGGAGACATGGAAAACCGGATGAACCAAAGCTAGCTCATTGGGTAATCTTAAACGATAGGCAACTTTACCAACCCTTTCTAAAATCTCATAAGGGCCTACATATCGAGGGCTCAACTTCCCTTTCTTGCCAAATCTTACCACACCCTTCATAGGTGAAATTTTTAAATACACCTTATCACCCTCTTCAAACTCCAAGTCCCTTCTTCTATTATCGGCATAGGACTTTTGTCGACTATAGGCTGTTTGCAACCTATTTCTTATGATATGTACATTCTCCAATGTCTTGTAAATCAAGTCGGGACTGAATATCGATGACTCACCTACTTCAAACCATCCTATAGGAGACCTACACCTCCTTCCATACAAGGCTTCATAGGGAGCCATGGAGATGGACGAATGAAAACTATTATTATACGCAAACTCCACCAACGGCAAATGCTTATCCCAACTCCCTTTAAAATCAATGATGCAAGCTCTAAGCATATCCTCAAGAGTTTGAATCATGCATTCCGCTTGACCATTCGTTTGAGGATGGAAGGCGGTACTTAATTTCACTTTAGTACCCAAACCTTTTTGAAACGACTTCCAAAATCTAGATGTGAATTGTGCACCTCTATCCGAAATGATGGATAACGGAATACCATGACGACACACAATCTCATCTATGAAAATCTTCGCATAATCTTCCGCCGAATACGTAGATTTGACGGGGATAAAGTGAGCTGACTTAGTCAATCTATCAACAATCACCCATATAGAATCATATGACTTTTGAGTCCGAGGCAACCCTACTACGAAATCCATATTAATGTCTTCCCACTTCCAAGTAGGAATTTGGATCTCCTGTAGTAAGCCACCCGGCTTTTGATGTTCCGCCTTCACTTGTTGACAATTCGGACATTTAGCAACAAATTCCGCTATATCCTTCTTCAAACCTTCCCACCAATATATTTCTCGAAGGTCATGATACATCTTTGTAGAACCGGGATGGATGGAATAGTGGGATCCATGGGCTTCATCAAGGATCCGATCCCTCAATCCATCCACATCAGGAACACACAACCTCCCTTGATACCTCAATACACTATCTTCTCCTAAGGAGAAAGACTCGTTCGCCTTGCCAAGAACCGATTCCTTTAATTCCATCAATAGTTGGTCAAGGTGTTGTTTGGACTTCACCTCAACCACCAATGATGACTCGGAGCTATGATGAACCGTGGCACCTCCATTTAGCGAACTCACCAATCGCACTCCCAATCTAGTCAAACGATGAACATCTTTTACTAGATCTTTCTTGTCTTCATCTATATGAGTCACACCACCCATAGTCATACGGCTTAAAGCATCTGCCACCACATTTGCCTTGCCGGGATGATATAGGACACTCATATCATAATCTTTCAACAACTCTAACCACCTTCTTTGTCGAAGATTCAAATCTTTTTGAGTAAACACATATTGAAGGCTCTTATGATCAGTGAAAACATCTACATGAACACCATACAAGTAGTGTCTCCATATTTTTAAAGCAAACACCACGGCCGCTAACTCAAGGTCATGAGTCGGATAATTTCTCTCATGCATCTTAAGTTGCCGCGAAGCATAGGCAATCACCTTCCCATTTTGCATAAGCACACACCCCAAACCTACGCGGGATGCATCACAATACACAATGAACCCTTTAGATCCTTCCGGTAAAGTTAACACCGGAGCGGAAGTAAGCCTATCCTTCAATAATTGAAAACTCTTCTCGCATGCCTCTGACCATTCAAACTTTTTACCTTTTTTAGTCAATGATGTCAAAGGAGATGCAATTGATGAAAAGCCTTCTATGAACCTTCGATAATAACCCGCTAGACCCAAGAAACTCCTAATGTCAGTTGGGGTCAAGGGTCTAGGCCAGTTTCTTACCGCATCTGTCTTCCTTGGGTCTACCTCAACTCCCTCACTAGAGATGATGTGCCCAAGAAATGCCACCGACCTCAGCCAAAACTCGCACTTGCTATACTTGGCGAACAATTTATGTTCCCTAAGGGTTTGCAATACTACCCTTAGATGATCCATGTGGTCAACCTCATTTTTCGAATACACCAAGATATCATCGATAAATACAATAACGAATGAATCAAGGTACTTTCGAAACACCCTGTTCATCAGATCCATAAACGCCGCCGGAGCATTTGTGAGACCAAAGGACATAACCACGAACTCATAATGTCCATATCGAGTCCGAAAAGCTGTCTTTGGAATATCTTCATTTCTCACTCTAAGCTGGTGGTATCCGGACCTCAAATCAATCTTTGAGAAGTAACTCGCTCCTTCAAGTTGATCAAATAAATCATCAATCCGAGGAAGAGGATACTTGTTCTTGATGGTAACCTTGTTGAGTTGCCGGTAATCAATACACATCCTCAAGGACCCATCTTTCTTTTTCACGAACAAGACCGGAGCACCCCATGGAGAAATGCTAGGCCTTATAAAGCCCTTGTCTAGCAAATCTTTAAGTTGTGCCTTCAATTCCTTTAACTCGGCCGGAGCCATTCTATAAGGAGGAATAGAGATAGGATTTGTTTCCGGTATCAAATCGATACCGAAATCGATTTCCCGTTCGGGAGGAATGCCAGGAAGGTCATCAGGAAAAACCTCCGTAAATTCACTCACCACGGGGACTGACTCTATATGAGGAACTTCGGAATCCACTTCTTGGACTCTCACAATATGGTAGAGACACCCCTTCGAGATCATTTTACACGCCTTTAGGCATGTTATGAAACGACCTCTAGGAAGAGAATTTCCACCCTTCCATTCTATAACGGGTTCGTTTGGGAAACAAAACCTCACAATTTTGGTCCTACAATCGATGGAAGCGAAACTAGCATGCAACCAGTCCATACCTAATATGACATCAAAATCGAACATGTCTAGCTCAACTAGATCAATATGAGAAACTCTATGAGGCATTGAAATAGGACAATTTTGGTAGACCCTTTTTGCTACCACTGATTCACCAACCGGAGTAGACACCAAAATAGGTTCATGCAAAATATCAGGTAAGGTACTAAACTTCTTAGCTACTAATGGAGTAACGAAAGACAAAGTAGCACCCGGATCAAGTAATGCATACACATCAATGGCAAAGATTTGTAACATACCAGTCACCACATCGGGAGAGGCCTCTTGGTCATCTCTCGTACGAAGAGCATAAAAATGATTCTTCTTGGGAGCCTCACTCACTTGCTTTTGCACATTCCTTTCTCGGCTCCTTATGTTAGGGCAGTCCCTAACTTTGTGATCACTCTTCCCACAACTAAAGCAATTTCCCGTTCCGATCAAGCATTCACCATAGTGCTCCTTCCCACACTTAACACAAGTAGGCTTCTCATTAGATGAGTTTCCACCCTTTCTTTTTGCAACTTTTGGTCTAGGGGCTTTAGGATCCCTAGTCTTGGGAAATTTGGATGGAACATGGTTTGAGAACCTCTTCTTGAATCTAGGCCTGTCTTGAATTCCCAACCTATCTTTAGCAGTTTCACTCTCATAAGACCTTGTTCTTCTTAAGTCCTTATCCTTATCCTTCCTTTTTGCTCTAGCCTCCTCAACCCTTCTTGCATGCACCATGAGACGACCAATATTCATGTTATCATGTAGCATAGCCGACTGACACTCCTCTTGTAAGTCGTCCGATATACCTGTCACATATCGACTCATTTCGTCTCTAGGGTCGGAGACCAAAGATGGAGCATATTTGGCCAATTGAGTAAATTTCAGAGAATACTCATGAACACTCATCGTTCCTTGGCGAAGATTGATGAATTCCACCACCTTCGTTTCCCTCATCTCTCTAGGGAAGAACCGATCAATGAAGGCTCCTTTGAATAACTCCCACGTCACTATCCCACTTCCAAGTGGCCTGTTGTCCTTCCATTGCGAATACCATATCTGAGCGACATCCTTGAGTTGGTATGAGGCCAACTCGGCATTCTCGCTAGGTGACAGCCCCATAGCACACAAAACCTTGTGAACCTCATCAATAAATTCCTGAGGGTCTTCATCAACCTTTCGACCCATAAAAGACAGGAGGATTCATTCGTGTGAAATCCCTAAGTCTGGAGGCCATAGTCTGTTCATGGACTCTAGGTGCCAAATCCCTATTGGCTTGGGCAGTCATAGCTTGGGCTTGCACTGTTGCGGCTTGAGCTTGAGTAGTCATGGCTTGAGCCATTTGAGCAATAATAGCTCTCATCTGAGCCTCTGTCATCGGTGGAGGATCAGCAGGAACCTGGTCATCAATAGCAACCTCTTCAAGAGGAGGGGCAGGTTCATCACGAGAAATTCCCGCAGCAGCCATCTCTTCCTCAAGTCTTCGAGCCGCGTTTCTTCTAGTATTCATCTCCTATAACCAAAACACAAGGTTCAGGCGAAAGCATATCCGACGTACATTCTAGGGGCACGATATGGATTTCCAACAATGAGAATGATTCCTAATCGCCAAATAAGTTCCTATTCATAAGTGTGGCGCGCTTCACAATTATGAATACAAACTTAAATAACGTGGTTGAGAGAGAGACGTTAACATCAAGGATATTCAACCTCATGCTCTTATACCAAGTTTGTCACATCCGGGTTTACCCCCTAGACGTAACCGGCGTCGTCGTCCTCTCGGAGGACTAAGACAAGCCTCTTAGCTTCGTCATAGCATTCATCGACTAAAAATCAGTAAGAATTAAAAACTTTTTATCTAGAACTACTCGGAGGTTTACATAGACCTCTACATACACATCATTATATATATCAAGTATACATAGACTTGTTCATATACGAAGATTACTTAGTCTTCTACTTTTATTTCTTACACTTATATATTTAGAAAATAATAGTCATAAAACCATCTCATCTCATGAACCATCTATCAATTACAATAAATCTTGGGCATAGCCCTACATCAAATGAAAGAAGCCGCATATAGGCTGTCTACTACATCGTCTCAAGAGAACAATAGAGTCAACATAGAATCATAGTAACTACACATCATAAAAGAGAGATATCGGCCACGTCCTCGAGAGAGTGAGGACCTACCACTTGGATGACAAATTACCCAAGTCTTCCTTCCTAGCAATTTGGATCAAGCTCAACGACCCGAACCTAAAATGTTTGGGGAAAAGGGAAAGAAAAGGGATTAGTACTCCACATGTACTAAGTATGGAATCTCATATACAATTACCAATCAAATATATTTAAAAAGGGACATTTATGAAAACATAATAGACTACATATGCAATTAAACCATAGCGAAGCAAAGCATACTAATGATAACCTTCAATAAGTCACTAGTGCAATGATCAAGTAAAATTACCATGTCTCCTACTCAATCAAGTAACCTACCAAGACTACAATTAACAATTTGCTTACCAACATACTCTTCATATCATAATACGTCCTTCTTCAAGCAAAGACAACAACATTATATTCATAAGCATGTTATTCAACATACAAACCATTTATATCATACCATCTCTTTACATATATAATATTGACCTCTCAAAGTTCCTATCAAGGAAAACTAGTGCATGGCGTAGGTAGAGTCCCATACCCCTACCTAAGCTATAGCCAACCTCTCAAGTTACTTTGATTGGCCTATACCTTATTCATTCATTTTAATTTAGGGAACATTTGCCTTAACCGACATAGACCACATAATCGAATGTGGAATCCAGTGTTATGAAACCTTACACCGATGGAAGGTGGTCTACCGGCCAAAGTAGAACATAATGTAAACATAGCTATCTAGGTGGATCCACTAACTAGTATCCTATGGTGGCAACATAGTTCAAGAACTAAGAGGTAGATATCCCTATTTATACCATTTCGTAATATGGGCCGCTCCTCATGGGAATCCCTTAAAGTGACATATCCATCGAACATGGAAGTTATCATCACATGGGCAACTTCTAGGATGAATCTTTCCTTTCTAGGGACAAGTCATCATCTCCCATTGTCAAGTTCGCTCGGTGCTAAGCTAAGTCCCCATTTTTAGAGAAGCCATTAATCTTTATTAATCTTCTCAATTTAATTAGATAGAAGGGTCAATCCCTTGTAGATCATCATTATAGCTCAATAAGAATTGTATGAGAATTAGTCCTTTCATAACAATCCATATAGGTGAAGTCACCCTCGTACATCTCATCATAATAGGACACATCATACAACTTCCCTATATTACATTACATCTAACAACCTCACAACCAACCTAAGCATATAAGTTCATGTATCATATCAACTTATCACATCAATCAACGCATACTTCAACATAACATTATCACATGATGACAATTAACCATAAGTTGAAGTAAAAGCTAGGATCATCAAGACTTACCCATACTCCTCCATAATCCATCAATAAAGGACCATACCATTAACTCATAGATCAACCAATCTTAGATCATCACGTCAATGTAATCCAATAATAATTCACAAGAACTAATCAAGGAGAAGCTCTATACTATGAAGCAATACTACGTCAAAGCTTAGTAGCATGATCTCAAGGGTATCTTCTTGACTAAGATTCAATATTCAAGAACATAGATGTGAAGAACTTCAATTCATCATAATAGATCCACAATCAATGCAATAACAATCATTAAAGACCATTTAACAAATTATGAGATCAATTCTATCAAACTCAACCTAATCCATATCAATTCAACATTTAGGGTTAAGGGTTAGGGGTCATCACCCACAACCTAGATCAAACTACATCAATTAACCATAATCAAGTTACAATTCATGATAATCTATTCATTCTAACCCAAAGAATACATAATTAACTCAATTCACATGATCAAATTCGGATTTGGGTGAAACCCAATAGAAACTCAACTTTTTGGAAAAAGCTTTGAAGGAACCCTTTGAGGAAAGAATCTCAAAGGTGAATTAGATCCCATACCTTAAGGTTTGATGATGTTTTGATGGTGAATTTTGTGCTAATCCAGCCCCCAATGATCTCCCCAAGTTGATCTCCAATGGAGTCTTCCAATAGAGAGAGAATGTAGAGAGAAGGAAGAGAGTTTTGTTTTTGAGAGAATGATTAGGCTAATGAGGGTTGGGTATTTATAGTGGGGTCTTAAGTCACTTAATTAATCTCTCTTAAACCCCTAATTACCCCTAAGTCAATTAATTAATTAACTAACTAAAACTAACTTTTCCAAAACTGCCACAGACCTTCCACGACGGATCCCCGATGACGGTCCGTCGTGGTCATGACGAACTGACATCCCTCCGTCCTGCACATCCGTCATGTTGGTCAGAGACTTGTGCAGGCAGAGGCTTTCTCCCCAGACACCAAGGATGGCACGACGGTCCGTCGTGGGCGTGACGGACTGACATCCCTCCGTCCTGCACATCCGTCATGTTGGTCAGAGACTTGTGCAGGCGGAGGTTTGTCCCACGGCACCAAGGCTGGCACGACGGAGACCTTGACGTCCCATCGCGCCTGTGACGCTCCGTCATGGGGTCCGTCATGCCCTGCTATTTCTAGGGTCCTCCTCGAGGGTCCTTGTTTGGTCCTCGGGGAGTCGTACCCTGACTTTTCCAGAATGAAACCATCCCACACTATATTTTACACCTATGGTAACAACCATTTACCATATTCCGACTCTTTAACTAGGTTAACTCAAAATGACACTCTAGCCCTCTTATGACCCAATTTGCCAGACGTATAAGAGTTTCGGTTAAAACACCACTTCAAAGACTCTAAATATGCCTAATTGGGTAGGAACACTGGTTTAGATCCTAAGGAGACCATTTAAGTCTTATCACATGACCTCGGTATTTCAAAATGTTACATATGCTATGGATTTGTTAAAGGTTAAACTAGATGGATCAATCACGGGGAATGGGATACGAAGTTGAATGTTAAAAATGATATGGAATGCTCCCGTGATGATATTGATGGGGTGTTGAATGATCAATTTAGAGATGTTGCACAGGACGAGGGATCTTATGATGGTCCAAATGAAGATGCCAAGAAATACTATAACTTATTTGAAGAGGCAAGCCAAGAATTATATCCTGGTTGTACAGGATTCTCTAAATTATCATTCACACTTCGTTTATATTTGTTGAAGTGTCTACACGGATGTAGCAATGAATCATTCACTTCTCTTTTAGAGTTATTAAAAGAGGCGATGCCCAAGTTGAACATTCCCCCGTCTTATAATAAAACAAAGTCTATGGTTAAGAATCTTGGCCTTGATTATGATAAAATTGATTCATGTCCAAATGATTGCATGTTGTTTAGGAATGATAATAAAGATGATGAATTTTGTAATACATGTGGAGCATCACGATATATTAAAAATCCTGAAGTTGATGGTGATGGTGAATATTCTAAAAAATCACATTGTGTTTCAGTAAAGACTTTGAGACACTTCCCATAAATTCCTAGACTCAAAAGGTTATTTATGTGCTCAAAGACGGCATATTCTTTGAGGTGGCATGATGAGGAGCGCTCTGAAGATGGAAAGTTAAGGCATCCCGCTGATGGTCTAGCATGGAAGGATTATGATAGGTTGCATCCAGATTTCGCACTAGATTCTCGCAATGTGGACTTGGAGTAACAAACTAATGGGTTTAATCCATTTCAAACCATGAGTATATCTCATAGCACATGGCCAGTTATGTTGATGGCGTATAATCTTTGATGTGCATGAAATCTTTATATTATATACTTTCTTTACTTATACCTGGGCCACGATCACCTAGAAATTACATTGATATTTACTTACAACCAATTATAGACGAGTTAAAATTGTTGTGGGATTCTGGGGTTGAAACATATGATGCTTCAATAAATCAAACTTTTCAAATGTGAGCAGCTCTCATGTGGACAATCGATGACTTTCCTGCATATGCTATGTTGTCTGGATGGAGTACAAAAGGAAAGTTTGCTTGCCCTTGTTGCAACTATAACACTAATTCTCTCTATCTTAAGCATAGTCGAAAAATGTGTTTTATGGATCATCGTGTTTTTCTACCCATGGATCATCCATGGAGATCTAACAAAAGATCTTTCAGTGAAAAAACTGAATTCAGGCCTCCTCCACCTTTATTAAAGGGAACTGATGTGCTTAATTGCTTACAAGATTTTGAAAATGTGTCTGGAAAGAAGAGAAACAGATCAAATGATGGCTCATGGACAAAAAGCTCAATATTTTTTAATTACCTTATTGGCAGCACAACTTGTTAGGCCACAACCTTGATGTAATGCACATAGAGAATAACATAGTTGATAGCATTCTTGGAACTCTTTTGGATATTCGTGGCAAAACAAAGGATCATGCAAAAGCCCGGTATGATTTGAAATAGATGGGAATTACAAAGAATCTTCATCCAAAAGATACAAGAGATAATAAGAGAACAAAGTTTTCAAAAGCTTGGTTCTCAATGACAAATGGAGAGAAATCAGTTTTATGTGGAGTTTTAAAGACAGCCAAGGTACCTGATGACACCTCCAGTATATCTAGGTGTGTGTAATTGGATGAAAGGATATTGTCTGGTTATAAGACCCATGATGCTCATTTCATGTTACATTATTTGCTTCCAATACCAATTAAAAGTATCCTTCCAGATCATGTGGCTATTGCTTTAATTCGTCTATTTTCCTTGTTCCAGCGTTTGTGTCAAAAAGATATCACATTGGAGGAACTAGATTTCTTAGAAGTAGAGATCAAAGAAACAATAAATCAGTTAGAGCGAATTTTTCCTCCGTCATTTTTTGACATAATGTTTCAAGTTCCTATTTATTTGGCGAATAAAGTGAGATTAGGTGGTCCAATTCAAAACCGATGGATGTATTCCACTAGAAGAGAAATGGGTACATTTAAATCATATATTCGCAACAGACGTTATCCAGAAGGTTGCATAGAAGAGGCACCTATTGGAATAGATTGTATGAATTTATTTTCTAGATATCTGAATGGGGTTGTACAAACAAGATTTAATAGAAAAGCCCAAAATAATGATGAATGTGACCCAAGTGATGCAGAAACAATGAGTTTTTTTCCTAAAAAAGGATGTCCTATAGGAGGAAAGATAGTTGATCCATTTATATTAGATAACAAGTCACTAAGTCAGGGACATGCATACTTATTGGGAAATTGTGATGAGATTCAAGAATATATTAGATACTTTACTTTAATATATTATTTTATATTGTATGATTATATTTTAAAATATTTTATTTATAGTTTTAACAAAAAAGTACATGTTGTGTAGAGAGCATAAGAAAGAGGTTAATAATCATCCGCGAAGATCAAAATGGATAAAGGCCAAGGATCATTGTCAAAACTTCTCTCAATGGTTTGAAACTCGTACTTTGCGAGAGGATGTGCCTGATTAATGGATATAGATTCCATATTAGGCAGCGTGATGTAAGGCGTAAAACACAAAATAGTGGTGTTACAGTTTTTCCCTCAACTACTAGCTTTGCAAGCTCAAAGGATAAGAACCCGATTGCAGCAGATTTGACTTATTATGGTAGAATAGTTGATATAGTTGAGTTAAACTATTATAGTCATTTTAAGGTTGTTCTTTTAAAGTGCGATTGGTCTGAGGTTGAAAAAGATATGTATGGCCTTACATATGTCTATTTTAATAAGAGATGTGTTACGCCTCGTATTTTTATACGTAGTGCGCGTCATGAGCTAGTCGATGTAAGTCCGGGGAATGAGATTTTATTTTAAGTTCCAAGTGATTAAAGAAATATTAAGCAAGGATGTTAATTCCAAATGTGATATAAGGTATGATTTGGCTAGTGTAAGTGTCATTACTTTAAGTGAGGGATTAATTAGTGGCTGATTATGATTAAATTAATCAAGTGGGCCCCACCACTCAAGGCAAATTAAAAGAAATCAGATTGGGAGCTGGGCCTTAGTGGGGCACGTGTAGAGGGGGGCTGCCTCCACTTCATATAAAGAATGAGGTGGTGAAATGCATTGCAAACATATCATCTTCTTCACCACTTAGCTTAGGCAGCCATGGAAAGGGAGAAAACTAGCCATGCAACTCTCGTCCAGCAGCTACAAAGAATTTGGTTAGTAATCTCTTTGCTTGGTGTGTTAATTCCTTAGAATGCCATTGTTAATTAGCCATTAATGTTAAAAAGGGGGAGTGACCAGTAGCTTAGAAAATTGTTTTAGTTATTGAATGTGCTAAGTATGAGCGGAAACCATAATCGGATTATTAGTGGTGTCGTGTTAGTGTTTGGGCTGTTTTGATTAAAGCAAAATGCGGGAAATTCTGTTTTGTGTTATGTATATGTTAATGTGATTATGGGTATATACTCCAAGGGATGAATACGATAAGGTAGATGTGTTGCGAATTATAAAATGAGTTATCGCTCGGTGTGTCATTGTTTCGTTACTATGGTTGCCGAGATGGAACTATTTTGGGGGAGGGGGGGGGGCTGTTTAATATGATTCGTTGGGTTATATGTGTTATTGGTATTGCTGTGGATAATTTGGGTTGTTGTCGGATTGGGACGAAGTAAGGAAAATAGGGGAAGTGCTGCCGGATTTTCGTTAGATTATTAGCTAGCTTACAATAAGTAGTAAAGTGCGACGTCTATCTAATTGCGGCACAATTGTTGCTTGTTATAGATTAATAGCTTAGGCAGTAAATATTGGTCGTGCGGCTCGACTATACGGTATGTAACGCTATCCTTTCTTTCTTTGTTTGGCATGACTTTTAAAAATGAGCGAATGACGGACATGTTTGATACTTACTTCTAGAGCGTCTAGGTGACGTATATTCTTGCTTCCATAAACTATTCTTCTATATATCGGCTATGTCTAAGGCTATGGTGATTTCTCATATCTATGGTAGTGCTTCTTAGAGTCATTGAGATTTTACGTTTTCATATCGTGTTAAAGGTTCATAATCTTGATAAAACGTTAATCTTTGGTAATACTCCTTGCTGGTTCACGTTAATTGTTCTATTGAGTTATAAGAAATGATTTTAATTGCATATGGTTGCTCATAATGTTCTGCTCGTGCATAGAGTCATTTATCATTTCACCGAGTCCCGGGCCGGGTAATGTTCGTGCGGAGTTTCTTGCATATGTCAGCGAGTCCCTCACTAGAGGGCCGGGTATGTATATTATATATATGATTGCTGATGAGGATGGTTATGATGATGATGATGACGGAGATGATGTGATGACTATTTCACCGAGTCCCTCACTAGAGGGCCGGGTACGTATGATGTATATATATGATGATTATTTTGCCGAGTCCCTTACTAGGGAAGCTGGGCACCTTATATGTTAAAGATATGCATGATTTTCACTTATAAGGTACATGTGTAGCGATATCATGTTTCGACTTATCATGTTGGTATCCTGTCATCTTTACCTTATGCTTTACATACTCAGTACATTATCCGTACTGACCCCCTTTCCTCGGGGGGCTGCGTTTCATGCCCGCAGGTGTAGACGCACAGTTCGGTGATCCTCCCGCCTAGGATATCTACTCTGCTGATTAGGAGAGCTCCACTGTTCCGGAGCCCAGTCGTTTTGGTACATAACTTTCTATGTAGTCTTTTGCTTATCTATGGGTACGGTGGGGCCCTGTCCCGTCGACATTATGTGGGTTGCATATATATGTTTTGGATAATGGTCTGGACATGGTTTGTTTGGCATGTCCGCTTGTATAGGGGCAGCCTTGTCGGCTGCGTACATCATTGTGTATTGTGTAGTGGCAGCCTTGTCGGCTTGCGTATGCTATTATGCTTTGGATAGTGGCGGCCTTGTCGGCTCGCGTATATTGTTACGGTTGAATGGTTATGACTCCTTCTGAGGCAGATCCACTTTATATATATATGGCGTTGGGGTTGGCTTGATTTGATTAAATTCCATATTGTCTTAGTTTCAGTTGGTTACACTTAACAGGTTTGTATGTGAGTGTCCAAAACGGGCACTAGTCACGGCTCATCGGGTTGGGTCGTGACAAAAGTGGTATCAGAGCGGTTCTTCCTCGGAAGTGTCTACAAACCGTGTCTAGTAGAGTCCTGTTTATCGGTGTGTTGTGCACCACATCTATAAACAGAAAGCTACAGGACATTTAGGATGTCATCCTTTCTTCTTATTCTAGATCGTGCGATAGAGATATATTGACAGGATAATCCCTCTCTAACGAATCCCTGTGTTTTCAGCTATGCCTCCAAAGAAAGCGACAGCCGCCCAGAAGGGCAAATCGATAGCAGAAGGTACTAGTCAGACCCGGAGAGTTACTAGGGCCCGTGCCCAGTCTATGCCTGGTATTGTGCTCCAGTCGGAGAGCTCTGCTACACCGCCACTGCCAGAGGAGCTTAGAGCAGCAGCAGCTCTAGTTCGAGGGACACCACCACCAGCCCCCGAGGCCCCAGCACCTGAACCTCCAGCTCCTCAGCCAGGGACGGAGGATAGGGCCATGAGAGATGCGGTTCAGTTGCTGACTAGATTAGTGGCAGGTCAGGCTCGCAGGCATGGACTAGGAGTTGATCATATGGACAGATCTGATAGCTTAAGGGCTCATGACTTCTTAAGTTGTAATCCTCCAGAGTTATTTGGGTCAAGGCCCCAAGATGACCCGCAAGAGTTTATTCGTCAGATGCAGCGTACATTGAGGATAATCAAGGCTTCGGAGATCGAGTCTATTGAGTTTGCTACGTATCGTTTGCGGGATGTAGCTATTAATTGGTATGAGTTTTGGGAGTTATCTAGGGGTGAGGGTGCTCCTCCAGCGGTATGGGCTGAATTTGTGGAGGCTTTCCAGGGCCACTTCTTGCCTCCAGAGATGAAGCGAGCTAGAGTCGATAGATTCTTGCGTTTGAGGCAGAATGGCAGGAGCATTCGAGAGTATAGCCTCGAATTTGATTCATTGGCTAGGCATGCGCCTACTATTGTGGCTGATATGGCAGATAGGGTACATCGTTAAGTGATGGGATTGGATCGTTATCTGATTGACGGTTGTATGGCAGTGACTCTTCAGCCAGGTATGGACATTGCTCGGGTGCAGGCATATGCACAGGGGGTAGAGGATCGGCACCGGGGATGTCAGCCAGATAGAGATTATAATAGAGGTCGGCATAAAAGGTCTAGATCAATAGGTTATCCTGACGAGTTTCGAGGCGGGCAGTCTCAACAGCATGTTAGATTTTCTTCCCAGCCAGCACAGAGTGCACCCCCACGTTCCATGGGTAGGGGGTTCGATCGTACGGGATATTCGGAAGCTGGTCAGAGCTCTAGGGCATCAGGGTCACAGATGGGCAGGGGTTTGAGCCAGTTGAGGCCACCTTTGCCTCGGTGTTCTCGCTGTGGTAGGTCCCATCCTGGGGAATGTCGTTGGGCTACAGGTGCATGTTTTTCTTGCGGCCGTCAGGGTCATCCTATGAGGGAGTGTCACCTTAGAGGTAGTGTAGGTGGTATGGCACAGCCTACTGGGTCCGTTGCTGGTTCATCTTCTTCTGTGGCTATGCGCCCTATGGGGCAGGGATTCAAGCGCCAACAGGCTGTGGTAGAGGTCGTGGTGGAGCTTCCAGTTCTAGCGGTCCCTCGAACCGCATATATGCTTTGACTAGTAGGCAGGATCAGGAGGCGTCACCTAATATGATCACAGGTATATTATCACTATGCTCCCGAAGTGTGTATGCATTGATAGACCCAGGTTCCACCTTATCATTTATATCCCCCTTCGTTGCTAGTAGGATCGGAATAGAGTCTGAGTTGATAGAAACATTTCAGGTAGCTACACCTGTAGGAGATTCTGTCATAGTTACGCAAGTATATAAGAATTGTTCAGTGGTTATATATAGTCGTCGTACTGTAGCAGATCTAATAGAGCTAAATATGATTGAGTTTGATATTATCATGGGTATGGATTGGTTGGCTGCTTGTTATGCTAATGTTGATTGCAGAGGAAAGATAGTTCGATTTCAATTTCCAGGGGAACCGATTATAGAGTGGAAGGCTAGTACAGTATCAACAAAAGGTATGTTTATTTCATACCTTAAGGCCAGGAAGATGGTTAGAAAAGGCTATATTTATCATCTGGTTCGGGTGCATGACATAAAGGCAGAGGCACCGACTCTTCAATCAGTCCCGATAGTTAATGAATTTCCCGATGTATTCCCAGAGGAACTTCCAGGCCTTCCTCCAGAACGAGAGATAGAGTTTACTATAGGGGCAGCCTTGTCGACTGTGTACATCATTGTGTATTGTGTAGTGGCAGCCTTGTCGGCTTGCGTATGCTATTATGCTTTGGATAGTGGCGGCCTTGTCGGCTCGCGTATGTTGTTACGGTATAATGGTTATGACTCCTTATGAGGCAGATCCACATTATATATATATGGTGTTGGGGTTGGCTTGATTTGATTAAATTCCATATTGTCTTAGTTTCAGTTGGTTATACTTAACAGGTTTGTATGTGAGTGTCCAAAATGGGCACTAGTCACGGCCCATCGGGTTGGGTCATGACAAGATGCTCTTAGGAAGAGCCTTCTGTGCTTGCATCTCAAGTACATCAATTCTTCTATGTGCAAGATCCATATGATCAAGATAGACATTATGTTATGAAGACTGTTCCTAGAGACTTGTTTAACATGAGGGATGAATTTGAATATGATCTCCCACAAAATTATGAAAATGAGTTGTCTGAACACTTTAGGGGACCATCCATACCAGAAGATGATGGTGAAGTTCCCTTAGTAAGGAGTGATGTACCGAAAACTGTTATTGATGTGCCTTTAGAGGAATTTGATACTCAAGAGCTTGAGGTCGAGTATGAAAAGGAGTTTGAGGATGAGTCTGAATAAGAGTTTGAAATGAGTTTGAAGAACTGTGTGATGACGGGTCTGAAAATGAGTATGAAGATGATTCTGTAGATGAGTCGGAAGATGAATCCGAAGAAAAGTTTGATGATGACACACCAGGAGATTTATCATTTTTGTGATGACCATATAGTGCTAACTTACTCTTTAGTTCATTTAACTGTTTTTGTACAAATATCTTAAGATTTCTATGTATTCTATTTGCTTCGTTCATGCGCCTGATTGTTGTTTGGTCACTACTTTTTGTTGGCTTCTTTCAATTATGTAATTATTGTTTTGTTGATGAACCTGTAATTCTAACTTACTATTATTTTATTTGACTGTTTGTTGGCACAACTTGTATGACTAAGGTTAGTAATATATGGAGTATTATTGTTACAATTATGAAATTGGTTTGTGATCAGTAATGTGAATTGTTGTTGTCATCTTAATACTTATTTTTTCCTATTACTATCAGGCATTGAACATTACAGGCAGCACAGTGAAGGCAGCACAATAAATGCAACACATTTAAATCTTTTGAAGTTAGAATTATATAGATTTTTCGATCTAATAATCCTAGAATGTATATAAATCTGCAAATTTGTAATCTACTATATATCTGTAAATCTGCAAATCTGCAGATCTGAAGATCTATGTTGCGGCTTACAACTGTGTTGTGGTATCTTGTTGTGCTATATATAGTGAAAAAATTGTAATCTACAATATATCTTTAAATCTGCAAATATAGAATATGCAAATCTGCAGATCTATGTTGCGGCTTAAAATTGTGTTGTGGTATCTTGTTTTGCATAAATGCAGTTTCAAGTTTCCGTTTGTACTTTTGGTCTTCTAAATAAAGTGTTTGAACTTCTTTAAAATGTTGTTTACAATTTGAACCTGCTTCTCGATAGAATTACTTAATCTTGATTAGTTTATTTAATTGTGTCTATCATATTGGTTTACTTTTTTTCTTAATTGTGTCTATTCTATTAATTTTACTTTTTTTCCCTTAATAGTATAATCAACATTCAGAAACATTTTTTGAGTATTCAAGGTTTGCTTTTTCTATTTAACAATAACCTGATTATTGTTTGTAGGTAAAAAGGAAAAGAAATTAAAGTGATCAAAAGAAAGGGGGGATCATGAGTCAAACAACAACACTAAAGAAAAAGGGTTAAAATCCGAACAAAGCTCAAAGTCCATTGAAGAATCTGAACTTTGATATGCAATACCGATCAAGTACTTAATTGGCTAACGAATTCAAGATTAAGCGAGAACAACTTTCTAACGAACGCAATCATACATGCACCAATAGCACATAAAAGAAAGAATTTTGAAGATTTCATTCCACAACAAGGAAAGAGTAAATTGCTCGAGTATAAATCAGTTATTCACTCATCTTCAAGGGAAGAGCTTGGTACATCACATATGGTTTTTGGGAAAGGACAAACTAAAAAGAGCTTATTTCAATCTGGAGAGTCCACTAAGGAGAAACAAATTAAACTTCCTATGCACAACTTTAGGTTCCAAACATCTTCCAAGAAAGGTATTATTGAGTCAGTGTATGTGACTGAGGAAACACTTGGTAATGCAGAGGTACAACATGAAATTCGAGATCTGTTAAACTTCAAACAGGTGAAGAGGAAGTTTGTCAAACCCAAAATCTTGACCCCGGATGAGATCGGCGTCGTTAACCTCTTAGAGGTCGCAGACAAGCCTCTTCTTAGTATTCGTCATAACATGCGATAGTAAAATTGCGGAAAGATTAAAAACATTTAATATACTAATTGAAGTAT
Organism: Solanum sitiens; assembly: GCA_016801875.1. Lineage (NCBI taxonomy): Eukaryota > Viridiplantae > Streptophyta > Magnoliopsida > Solanales > Solanaceae > Solanum > Solanum sitiens. Next base: position 195,316 of record JABWTJ010000220.1, on the reverse strand, counting down.
ACTTAGACTTCATACATTATATTTTTACGGTGTTCTAAAACTTGTGTCATATATATAAAATCATCTAAGAGTGAAAAGCCAATAATAATCAATATGCCATATAGGCCTTATTACAAAAGAATCCAAAGAACATAGCGGAATAACGTATTCTAAGAACTACTAAATCTTCACAAGGATGGAAATTGAAAAGTTAACGTCCCAAACTTGAGGACCTACCATGACTTGGAGAAAGAGTTCCAAACTTCTTCAAATCGACCTCCTTAACTTCAATGGCCGGAACCTACAGTTGTACTAAAATAAAGTAATGGGGTTAGTATGCCACATGTACTAAGTATGGGTATATGCACATAACACATAGGGATATGCATGAAAAAATATCATTTATCATTCTTTAGAAAACATGCTAAGTCATATAAAAGTCTTCAATGCACATACCATATAACACATACAAGTTAAAGCATGATCATAATCAAAGACATATTCTCATAGAGCCATGTTAATATTTCATATTCAATAAATCATATAGACACAACATAAAAAATATTTACCCATGATCCCATCCCCAACCTACAAGTACAATGGTCATGTGAAGCCCCATAACGCCACACAACCAAGTACATAAGATAGGAGACCATAAGTAAAGCTTTGCTTCATATAACTTGTAACATAGTTAGTTATCATTAACATAGCAATATAGACAAATAACATATTTAGCATAATAGCCAACATTCATATAAAATTAACATCATATATCATAAATATATATCTTTCATATCATCATATTACTTATGAAAATCTCTTAGGATTTCCCTTAGAGTCAACTTGTGCAATGTCTAGGTAGCGTCCCATACTACTACCTACACTAAGACAACTCCTCAAGTCACCCTAGTCAACGTTTGTTTACTTGTCTTTCTTTTAACATGAGGGAACATACACATTAACCGACATAGACCATGTGAGCTAAACATGGAATCCGGTTTCTTCCACACACCAAAAAGAGGTGGTCCTACCGAACAAAGTAGAACCGAACATGACGTAGCTTTCTAGGTGGATCCACTAGCTAGTATCCTATGGTGGCAGCATAGTTAACGAACTAGTAGATGTATTAGAGACCCACAGTTCAACATTACATGGCAGCCTCAATCTCATGAGAATCTTTGTGAACCTACCTTCCCGCTGGGGATGGGACACTTCCATATCTAGTTCATCGGTGCTTAGCTTAAGTCCCTTTTCCTGAAATAACCTTTAAATTTTCTTTTATCAAAAAATTATCATAGGTCATAGGAGATTATCTCCTTTTATAACATGATCATGATCTCTTTTATATTAGATGAGAATTGTCCTTTCATCGTAACCCTTCATACGTGAGATTTACATGGCATAATCATCTTATGTAAAGCACACAAGAGAGTATTATAACTTGCATATTCATATTCTTATCATTATATCATATTTACATGTTCATAGACAGCATATTCACATAGTAACAGCATACATACTTTCATAACATAGCACCATGACTAATAGGCTCGCATAAACATCGTAGAGTAATCACAATTTTAGAAGACTAACCTCTTGCGTCCAAGAATCTTATTCATCATGAAATATTCGTAATCTTACATAGTGAAATACTCAATGACATAATCAAGAACAACTTATAAAATCATGTACAAGATCAATGCATAACATAGGAGAAAGTAAACGGGCAATAAAAGGGTTCATTGAAACCTTAAATTCTAACCCTAACGTTTTCATATTATCAAACTCTACAAACAACCCATTCGAGACCATCACATAGAGAAAGATCATGTATCGAATGTTATTCAAACATTATCAATCAATTATTCAACAATTCATGCAAAATTAGATATAGAAAACATTTATTTTTCATTGAAAAAACATAAATCTAGGGTTAGGAAGAAAATCCGTTTTGTAGAGTAAAAACCCTAGTATTTGAAGTTCTTGAAAACTTATCTTGAAAGGACCTCTTGGTGAAAGGAATCCCAAGAGTAAAAACCCATACCTTATAGATGAATAATCCACGAAATCTTGGTTGGAAACTTCGAAACCTTCGTCCTCTTCCTTAAGCTTTTCTAGTTCTTCAATGGAGTTTGGAAAAGAGAGCGTTCTTGAGAGATTAAGAGAATTTCATTTGATTCTGACTTGGGTCGTGTAATTGCAGTCTAAAACTGACCTAATATCAATATATAGAAGTCCCAAGTATTAACCTAAATACCTTCCACTTAAATCACCAAACCGCCCCTCCTAAATTGACTACAACTAGGAGAACATTTGACTAAGGGTTTTGGGTTTGACTAGGAATTAAATTAATTAATTAAGTTGCTAATTTAATTAATTAAGGGAACCTAGGGTAATTATTAAAGTGACCCTTAGTTATTAGGACCATAACCAACACCTTTGGACCATCCTAGGTTAGGTACTAGGATGTTTATTTATTTAGTTATTCGGTTAGTGTACCCGGCTAGGTCTTAGGTTTTTTGGCACACTAGTTAGGTAATTTTAGTTAGTCCTAGGTTATTTAGTTAGTTAGGGAAGTTAGTTAGGACCTAGAATTAGCTAGGGAGCTCGGCCCTAGATCGTTTGGTCCGACACGAGCCTGCCCCCTAACCACCATAACCGAATTCGGTTGGGCTTTTCTCTCGGCCTTTGGTAGTACATGTGCTTGCACATGTGTTGCGTGAACTTTCCCTAACCTTGCACTCTGGAAAGTTCACTTCTTATCTAAGGATCCTCACTATGTCCTTAGGCACTGCTTAATCTACATGGTCATTTTAAATGGTCATGTGCTATGATACATAGGCTTGTAACTTGGATGTCTAGTACCTAATGTGTGTATGTGAAGAATACTGTATTTTAGCTTAGGGTCTTAATTGCAGGTACATTTCCTAAACAAGCTTGGATTGGAGCATTTGGACATCAAGTTGTATTTTCATTTACTTGTGAATACTTACAAAAAAAATTGGCTAACACCCTTAAGCCAATATTCTCTAACATGCCCAATATTACTAAATATTCGACAATGGGATGCCTATATACCTCAATTCCTATTCTTAAGACCTAAGAGGCTCTTCACTAGACAAGTACATTTTCTGGGAATATCATTTTAAGCATTATTAAATAGATTAAGCTCTAGTCTAAGTCATGAAATTTCCGGAGTGTTACAAAGTCGGTCATACCGGCCACAAGTCTTGATTAGTTTCTAGAAGAACAATAGCTACAGAAAGAACATGATATTAATAATCTACCAAACTGCAAGCAGGTAAAGAGGAAGTCGGTCATACCAGCTACTAGTCAAGATCAGTTTTTAAAAAAACAAGCGACACACATAACTGATGAAACAAAAACTGATAACCGCAAAGTAGTTGATGATCTTGTGGATCAAGAAGAAATCGGCAGGGATGAGTGTGCTACAGACGAGGAAATTTGCATTGATTGTAGTACAGAAGGTATGTCTTAAGCTTTATAAGATATATTACTTATATATAAGAAATTTCTTATTTCTTACTATTACATAAATCTAGGTATATTGGAGCTGAAAAAAATCCGAGGAAAAACAACATGTAAGGATATTCATGTAAGAAATTTTGAAGAAAGAAAGGAGGTGACATTTGATAAAGGACAAGCAGTGGGACCAGATGGTAAGATAGTGTCTGAATTAACAAACTTTGTAAGAACAATTTCAAGGAATCCAAGATTCATCAACTTGATGTACACTAGTTTGCATGCAGTGCCAAAAGATACTAAAAAACGCATGTGGGAATATATCAATGTAAGAATAATCAATTTTGATATTGTATATTCTATTGTTTGTTTTTACGGACTGAAACTAAATATATTTTATTTTGCATAGTCCAAATTTATGATTTGAATAGAAGGAAAGAATTCAGTGATGACTGGTTTTCGTGATGCTTGGAAGCGACACAAGCAAAAAAATCAAAGAGAGATTTTTTGATAAAAATAGTACCGTTGAGGATATGCTATCAAAATGTCATGCTGACATTTCAAAAGATGAATTTCGTCAATTGATCGAGTACTGACAACTCCGAACTTTTCAAGTAAGGCTAAAATAGTGCATTTCTACTCTTTAACTTATTTTGGATCATATCTATTCTATTTTGTTTTACTTATTAATTCAAACATCTCTTTTTATTTAATTATAGGCCATGTGTTAGAGGAATTCTCAAAACACGAAAAAGCAAAAATGAAGGCATCAAATGGGACCTATTAGTTTTGCAAGAGTACGCGTGGCATTTGTAATAGTTACCTTTTTGAACTATTTCTTTCTAACCACTGTCCATTGTATCATCTTCGGCCATACAATTTTAGTCCATTTGCATTCCTCAAGTAGATGGATTGTGGTCTCCATAACCTTTAACCCACAAAGACTCCTTTAACTATTGATATGTTTTTTAAATTTCTTTTGATATAATTTGTAGCGTGCAACCAAATAAAACAATGAGGAACCATCAAAGTCTTAAATGTTTATTGCAACTCGTATAAAAAGGGGAAAGGAAATTCAAGCCGATACTCAAGTCGCAATAGCAAGTTTTTTAAATTTAATTAATGATGAATATAATTCAGGTTTAAATGTTATATATAGGTGGGAGGCCTATAATTTTATTTTAATATGCTTGAGTCGCTCCATATTTTGCTTGGAAGGGATATCAATTGAAGTAAACTTAACGAACCATAAACTCAATTAATCTAGAAAGACATTAGAAGCGTTTGAATTTAATATGGATGTCAATTTTATTCAACAGGCTGAACTTCAAAATCGCCAAAATTCTGGGGAAACTGCAGATGATGCTTTTACAGCATTGTTTAGAAAGGAGCAGCCTGATCGATAAAGGTGCTATGGTAGATCATTGACAACAAGTTCTTTAAAGAAAGATGAGAAATATAACAAGTTGAAACATGCCAATAAAATAAGTTCTCTAAAGTAAGAAATGAATGAAATGAGAGAAGAAATGCGATTTCTTTAGTCAAGTGCTTTTAAACAACACTGGATTGAATGTTCGAGGTATGCCAGGGTGTGTTGGATCTTACATTGCTTCACCTATTGATGCGGAAAGTGCACAAGCTATAAAAGGCCAAAATCCTCTACAATCTTCTAGGTCAACTCATCCGATTCTTTAAAAGGTATTTAGTTCTTTTTAAAATGATCTTCTTTAGAACAATAAGTTAGCAAATTACTATCCTAAAGATCAATATCATATGTGACTGTAAATTTGTGATAGTTGGCTAATTAGTCCTCTTAGTTTCTTTGAAATTCTTATTTGTGGTAGTTGGCTTATTGATGCAGTTAATTTGCAATCTTTCTAACTTCATGTTTGAATCATTCAAAGTAGGTCTAGTTTTTGCATGACTGATCTGAAATTTATATTGAGAAATCTTTGAATTTCAATTTCTCTATACAAAAGCCTAAGTTCATTGCGGTCCTTGAATCTACTATTTGTACAGTGGGTTAAATGCTTATATCTGTCATTTTTTTATAACTTATGAAGATATGAGTTTTTTTCGAAGTAGTACAAATAGCAGTATGGGTTTGTTCCCACTGTTGAGTATTGCAATGCATTTATGAGCGTGTTTCTTAGTTTTGATAGGGTAGATGTTCCATTGGATTTTTATAAGAAGATCTGTACAAATACCAATATAGGTTTGTTCCAACTGTATAACCAGGTTGGTAATTCTGAAATGGAAAGAAGGCTTTTCGAGGAGATGGCAAACAATGGATTGATGGCTGAATTGGGTGTCCCTTTTGGAATCCATGCAAAAGGGTATTTTCGATGGTTTAGTGCCTACTGCACAAATATAGATTGAACATCGTAAAATATGTTTAGAATTTTCTGAAACACTCTAATTTAAACCTACACATATTGATCAACTCATAGCATTTTCCTTCTACTTGGCTACTTTTCTATCAACAATCATATTTGACGTTGTATATATATTCTAGTCTGACAGGTATCCTACAATAATATGAAAATGAAGTAAAATCAGAAAAAGAGATCTTTTCGAACATCTAGGTTGCAAAGGTATGTGATTAGTTTATTGCTATCAGGTTATATCCTAGTGAATTAGGTTCCTCTCTTGATACTTGAAATAAGTGCATTGTCTCGCATATATACAATTCTCAATTAAAATTTTGTTACTCTTTGCCTCGCTTTGATGAATATTAAGTAAGTCTGAACTTGTTTCATATTCTCGATATGGTTTTGAATATTGTTGAATGCTGGCGAAACACTCTAAATGAGGCTGAGTTTTCTCTTTTAGTTGTTGTTAATGGCTTTGGTTTGAATTGATCTAAGGTTTTTCTTCTCTTGTTTGACTCTTGATCTTGCTTGTTTGGTAATGTTGTAGTCTAGTTTTTGCTATGTGAGATTTTGTTTCCAGTTTTAATTATGTTCTGGGTGTTAGCTGTTAAGATTCGAAATGGGGGACTAATGTGATACATATGTGTTTAGATGATTTCATGAGTTATCATACTGTCGACTTAAGTCCTTTGTTGTTCTGTATCTAAAGTTGGTATTTCTCTACTACTCTATTCGAGTGATCAGCCTTCAATATATACCAAATGCAATCTGCTGATTTATTATTTTCTATAACATCCAGATGCAATCTGGAATCTATAATCTGCAGATTTATAGTTTTTTGTAACTTCTAGATGTAATCTGGAATCTTCAATTTGCAGATTTATTGTTTTCTGTAACTTCCAGATTTAATCTGCATTCTGCAATATGCTGATTTTTGGTTTTCTGCAACTACTGCAATCTACAATCTTTTTTTTATTCTATAAACTACAGCAATCAAGAAAAATGCCAAATCATTAGCAAATTGCTTCTTCATTTGTCTTCCCATTATGATGATTTGGATTCTTAAGGCTAGATGGCAATTTGTTTTCTTTTATGTTGTGTGTTATAGGATGGAGGAACTAGGAAATTATATAGCTTAACTAAGAAGGTGATTAGATGATCTGGATGTTATCAAAGTTCCAAGAATGTTGTTTTGATCCCTTTTGTTAGAGCATTGAAAATTTAACTAGATAAAATTTTTGAAGTTGAAATATATATGTTGTTGGCCTAACAAATATTGTTTATTAATTAATAGTTATGTATACTTTTGATTCTTTGAGCACAACTTAAAATTCTCATTATTGGACCATATATGCATACTTTGAATCACCAAGAATGATAATATAAACTACTGCAATCTGGACTTCTTGCCTCTTCAATAAATGTTGCGATATAAAACTTCGTGCCTCCTCTATAACTGTCGCAATCTGATTTGTGTAGGGAAATGGAGGTGAATAAATTTGAAGTGGATGATGAAGAGTTTTTGAACTATTGTAAAAGTTTGAATATATTATATTTGATTTTGTGAAATATATTCATTGGTGGAATATATTGAACTGTTGTAAGAGTACTTTTTGAACTATTATGTCCACATTTTAGAATATTGTTTTATAAGTATGCGTATGTACACAACACATATTAGATTTTGAAGTTTATGGAAAATCTATAAATTTGAATTACTTATTAGCTAATTTAATGCTTGAGATTATTTATTGCAAAATAATATTGGTGTATTTTAATTAGAAATTGTGGCATATAAATATTTTATAGCAAAAATAATATTACCTCACCTAAAAAGTGTAGCCATAAGACTGTAAATTGTGTATGCACATGGTCAAAGACTGCACTTCAAAGTATTATCATATATTAGATAAAAAGGCAACACTTCCTAATTGTGGGCAATATGGTAGCAAGGCCACGCTTAAAACTATAGCTGATAAGGCAACACTTTTAAGTGTAGCTGCAAAGTGTGGCCATTTTTCCTATTAGGCTACGCTTGAAAAAGTAGCTGATAAGGCAACACTTTTAAGTGTAGCTGCAAAGTGTGGCCTTTTTGCCTATTAGGCTACGCTTGAAAGTGTAGCTGATAAGGCAACACTTTTAAGTGTAGCTGCAAAGCGTGGTCTTTTTGCCTTTAAGGCTACTCTTAAAAGTGTAGCTGATTAAGCGTAGCTGCAAGAGCGTGGCCTTTTTGCCTTTTGGCAACACTTTTAAGTGTAGCTGATTGCTTAGACTCTAAGTTTACGGGGCTTTCAGCCACCCCTGAAAAAATGTGGCTTAAAATAAAAAATAGAGGCCTTTTATCAAAGGTCACACTTTTTCATAGTTTAGGCCACATTTTTCCTTGGGTGGTTGTAGACATAAAATGTTGTAGTGACGCTAGTACCTCATTGAACTAGTTTTCGGACGTCATGGACTTATATTCATTAAAAGGAACCTTAAAACAGTGTCTAGACCTTATGAAACTTATCTTCGGCTCTAGAACACATCTTAGATTTTCGAACTGTTACAGATAACCTTAGTAAGGAGAATGTCATATTATATGTTATGTGATTTTGTGTCTTGTAAGTGTATGTATCTCATCATAGGTAGTCCCAAGGATCATTTAGGTGTGGTTAGAGAGGGTTTATGGGCGGTCTCTCTTTGTCTTACTTAAGTGAGTCTTACGATAGCCTTTAGTGAGAATGTTGTATGCAAAGTGAGTTCACTGTAACATGGATTTTAGTTCACTGTATCACTAAAAGGGTTCACTGTAAAGTTTTGAGTTCACTGTTATGTTCCTAAAAATATGGTGAAATGTTTATATGTTATCTTATGTGTTTCTAAGGTATTAAATGTTGTTCTTATGCTTATACTATGATGTTTAAAACAAAAAGATCATATTTCCATTAAATGTCCGTTATCATGATTTTTATGCATTAAGCCATACTTAGTACATTTGTTTGTACTAATTCTATATTTTATATATCTCGAAAGTGATTCATAGGTGAAGGTTCTATTGGAAGAAAAGCCTGGATTATAGGATATTTCAAGCAAGTTTGAAGTATGTCCTCATTTGACTCGAGGGCATAGATGTCTTTAGAGTTCTTTTATTAAAGCATTGTAGTAGACTTAATAGTACAATATATCAATTGTATGGGCCGTGTGTCACGACCCAACCCGATGGGCCGTGACTAGTGGCCGTTTTGGACACTCATAAACAAACCTGCTAAGTATAACCAATTGAAACTAAGACAATATGGAATTTATTCAAATCAAACCTACCCCAACGCATATATATATAAAGTGGATCTGTCTCATAAGGAGTTATAACCATTTAACCGTAACAACATACGCAAGCCGACAAGGCCGCCACTATCCAAAGCATACTAGCAAACGCAAGCCGACAAGGCTGCCACTACACAATACACAATGATGTACGCAGCCGACAAGGCTGCCCCTGAACAAGCGGACATCCCAAACAAACCATGTCCAGACCATCATCCAAAACATATATATACAACCCATATAATGTTTACAAACCTCTAAGAGTATAGTAGTGAAACTCGATGGGACAGGGCCCCGCCATACCCATAGATAAGCAAAAGACTACATAGGAAGTTATGTACCAAAACGACTGGGCTCCGGAACAGTGGAGCTCTCCCAATCATCTGAGTAGATATCCTAGGCGGAAGGATCACCGAACTGTGCGTCTACATCTGCGGGCATGAAACGCAGCCCCCCCGAGGAAAGGGGGTCAGTACGAACAATGTACTGAGTATGTAAAGCATAAGGTAAAGATGACAGGATACCAACATGATAAGTCGAAACATGATATCGCTACACATGTACCTTATAAGTGAAAATCATGCATATCTTTAACATATAAGGTGCCCAGCTTCCCTAGTAAGGGACTCGGCAAAATAATCATCATATATATATGCATCATATATACTCGGCCCTCTAGTGAGGGACTCGGTGAAATAGTCATCACATCATCTCCGTCATCATCATCATCATAACCATCCTCATCACTAAACATATATATAATATACATACCCGGCCGTCTAGTGAGGGACTCGATGACATATGCAAGAAACTCCGCACGAAAATTACCCGGCCCGGGACTCGGTGAAATGATAAATGACTCTATGCACGAGTAGAACATTATGAGCAACCATATGCAATTAAAATCATTTCTTATAACTCAATAGAACAATCAATGTGAACCAGCAAGGAGTATTACCAAAGATTAACGTTTTATCAAGATTATAAACCTTTAACACGATATAAAAACGTAAAATCTCAATGACTCTAAGAAGCTCTACCATAGATATGAGAAATCACCATAGTCTTAGACATAGCCGATTTATAGAAGAATAGTTTATGAAAGCAAGAATATACGTCACCTAGACACTCTAGAAGTAAGTGTCAAACCTGTCAGTCATTCGCTCATTTTTTAAAAGTCATGCCAAATAAAGAAAGAAAGGTTAGCGTTACATACCGTATAGTCGATCCGCACGACCAATATTTACTGCCCAAGCTATTAATCTATAACAAGCAACAATCGTGCCGCAATTAGATAGACGTCGCGCTTTACCACTTATTGTAAGCTAGCTAATAATCTAACGAAAATCCGGCAGCACTTCCCCTATATTCCTTACTTCGTCCCAATCCGACAACAACCCAAATTATCCACAGTAATACCAATAACACATATAACCCAACGAATCATATTAACAGTTCCCCCCAAAACAGCTCCATCTCGGCAACCATAGTAACAAAACAACGACACAGCGAGCGATAACTCGTTTTATAATTCGCAACACATCTAACTTATCGTATTCATCCCTTGGAGTATATACCCATAATCACATTAACATATACATAACTCCAAAACAGAATTTCCCACATTTTGCTTTAATCAAAACAGCCCAAACACTAACACAACACCACTAATCCGATTATGGTTTTCGATCATACTTAGCACAATCAATAACTAAAACAAATTTTCTAAGCTACTGGTCACACCCCCTTCTTAACATTAATGGCTAATTAACAAAGGCATTCTAAAGAATTAACACACCAAGCAAAGAGATTACTAACCAAATTCCTTGAAGCTGCTGGCCGAGAGTTTCATGGCTGGTTTTCTCCTTTTCCATGGCTGCCTAAGCTAAGTTGAAGAAGATGATATATTTGCTGTCATTTCACCACTTCATTCATTATATGAAGTGGAGACAGCACCCCACTACACATCCCACTAAGCCTAGCTCCCATCTGATTTCCTTTAATGCCTTGAGTGGTGGGGCCCTCCACTTAATTAATTTAATCCCAAACAGCCACTAATTAATCCCCCACTTAAAGTTAATGACAATCTGATTTCCTTTAATCACTTGGAACTTAATGACAATCTGATATATTTGCTGTCATTTCACCACTTCATTCATTATATGAAGTGGAGACAGCACCCCACTGCACATCCAACTAATCCTAGCTCCCATCTGATTTCCTTTAATGCCTTGAGTGGTGGGGCCCTCCACTTAATTAATTTAATCCTAAACAGCCACTAATTAATTCCCCACTTAAAGTTAATGACAATCTGATTTCCTTTAATCCAGCGAGGTCTCTCTAACAGTTATACCTATTAACCTACATTCCGTAACCTACAGATGCCTCACAGAGTCACAACTTACTACAAAAACTCGTTTATCAATCAATATAGTCAAGCTAAGAATTGAATTACCTGCATGTACGGGGAACAAGTAAGGATACTTATTCTTCATTTCGTCTTCCGCTTCCCAAGTCATCTCCTCCCTATTATCATTTCGCCACAACACTTTGACGGAAGCCACATCCTTAGTACGTAACCTTCTAACCTGGCGATCAAGTATAGCTACGGGTTTCTCCTCATATGACAACTCCTCTGTTACCTGAACATCATCTACAGGGCATACTCTAGAAGGATCACCAATACATTTACGTAGCATCGATACATGAAAGACTGGATGTACCGCCTCCAAATCAGATGGTAGATCCAACTCATAGGCAAGCTTGCCTATCCTACGAACAATCTGATAAGGCCCAATGTATCTTGGACTGAGCTTCCCTTTCCTGCCGAATCTCATTACACCCTTCATGGGTGATACCTTCAGGAATACCCAGTCACCAATCTGAAACTCCAAATCTCGACACCGATAATCAGCATATGACTTCTGTCGACTCTGGGCTGCTAATAATTTTTCCTGAATAAGCTTCACCTTGTCAACAGCTTACTGAATCATATCCGGGCCTATTAACTTAGTCTCGCCAACATCGAACCAACCAATAGGTGACCTGCACTTCCTCCCATATAAGGCCTCGTATGGTGCCATCTGGATACTAGAATGGTAGCTATTATTATAGGCAAACTCAATGAGCGGCAAGTGGTCATCCCAGCTACCTTCGAAGTCAATAATACAGGCCCGCAACATATCTTCTAATGTCTGAATAGTACGCTCAGCCTGCCCATCAGTCTGAGGGTGAAGTGCTGTGCTAAGGTTCACCTGTGTCCCCAATCCCTTCTGAAATAATCTCCAAAAGTTGGCTGTAAATTGAGCTCCTCTGTCTGATATAATGGCCGTGGGAACCCCATGAAGTCTCACTATCTCCCTGACATATAACCTCGCATAATCTTCAGCCGAATAAGTAGTCCTGACTGGAAGAAAATGGGCCGATTTCGTCAGCCTATCTACAATAACCCATATAGAGTCATACTTTCTTTGAGTGCGAGGTAAGCCTGTAATGAAGTCCATATTAATCATCTCCCATTTCCAAGTCGGGATCTCTATCTCCTGTAATAATCCACCAGGCTTTTGATGTTCGATCTTGACTTGTTGACAATTCGGGCACTGAGCAACAAACTCCGCTATGTCCTTTTTCATGCCATCCCACCACTATAAGCATCTGAGGTCATGATATATTTTTGTTGACCCTGGGTGAATAGAATAACGGGCAGAGTGTGCCTCTCCCATAACCTGCCGTCGTAGCCCCTCAATATCAGGTACACACAATCTGCCTTCATATCGTAACACTCCGTCAGGTGTAACCTTAAATGGGGTCTTTTCCTTTTGAAGAGCTGCATCTCTATACTGTTCCAGAATAGGGTCCTCGTACTGGTGTCTCTTTACCTCATCTATGATTGAGGACTCAGTAACCTCTCGAATAGAAACTCCACTATCTTCTGAATTAGCCAGACGGATTCCAAGGCTGGATAGCCGCTGAATCTCCCGAACCATCTCCCTCCTTTCTGGTTGTACATCTGTCAAGCTACCCATGGACGTACGGCTAAGAGCATCTGCTACAACATTTGCTTTCCCTGGATGATATAAAATATCAACACCATAATCCTTTAGCAACTCTAACCCATGGTAGAATCCCGAAATTGGACAATTCTCTTTAGAAAACTTTGTAAAACACTTTGAGGATTGGGCTCCTTGATGAAATAAGTTTCAAGGATCAAAATCCATACCTCAAGGATGATAATTCTTCACTTTGATGAAGAATTCTCCTTCAAAACGCCACACCAAGCTGATCCTTCAAGTTGGACTTCAAAGGAGTCTTTGGGATTTCTAAGGGACTTTGGGGTTTTGATTTTAGAAGAATGAATTATTCTAAGAGTTAAACACTTATATACTCATCTAAAATACTCATAAGATCCTTAATAAACCGCCTAAACTCTTATTTGGAAGTGGTGTGAATTTACCAATTCACCCCTGACTTGGCAGAAAATCTGCGCACAGGGACAGTGGCTGCGACGACTGCCTTGTGACGGGGCATCACGGCTGACACGGGCCATCATGGACCTCCGTTGCAAGCTCCAGTGGCTTGCCAAGGGTCCCCTCTACACCCTTGGACAAGGCCCCCACGACGGAACCTTGTGATGGGGCGTCACAGCCATGACTGTCCGTCGACTGCTCCGTCGCCAAGGCTGCGTGGGACATCCTGCCATCATCTTTTGGGTCCTTTCCTCAAGGACCCTTTGATGGTCCTTGGGGATAATTTCCCGGACGTCTCCAACCCAAATATGATAATACATGAGTTTAACACCTCTCACATGAATTTCATAAAAAACTAACACGTAAAACTCGACGAAACTCGTCTAGACATACAAGGTCGACTCAAGGCATATCTTTCGAATGCCTTGGACGTTCTTGATCGTTTGAACTCCAAACTTCACGAAACTTTAACCACTACCTACACATACTATAATAACTCTATTAAGAACCTTAAAACACCATGAAACACACATAAACACATAGAACTACATAAGAGACAATTAGGTGAATTAGTCGTCAAACGTCTTAGTCGTCCCTTGACGTTTGACTTCCAACACCTCTAATATTTTAGCTACTGCCTCTATACTACATATTAAACATATTTACTACCTTAGACATCAAGACCAACATATTAGGCTCTAGTTAACCTATGCTATTTTCAAGGTCTTACAGATACCATGGCACATGATCAATTAAAATGATCATGTAGATTAAGCAGTGCCCAAGGACATGGTTAGGGTCCTTGGGACAATAAGTAAATATTCCAAATGGGACATCAAGAATAGTTAGTTATGAAAGTATAACTAACCCATGTGCAAGCACATGGGCAAAGTATGTGGGAACCGGCGGAGAGGGGGACCACGCGACATGCTAACCAAATTCGGTTAGGCGGTTAGCGGCATGTGCGTGGACGGGTACAGACAGGTGGGGTCGGGATTCTTAAACAACTCAACACCCTTACTAATTCAACCAACTAGCTAACTAACCTAGGATTAATAAAAATAACCAACCAAGGGACCTGATGTAAGACCCCAAAAATAACTAGGTTCACTAGAGCCTAACATGTTGGTATTGATGTTCTAAAGTCCTAAATATGTCTAATATGTGATATAGAGGCAGTAGCTAAAGTATTAGGTGTGTTGGAAGTCAAACATCAAGGGACGACTAAGACGTTCGACGACTAATTCACCTAAATGGCTTGTATGTGGTTCTATGTGTTTGTGTGTGTTTCATGATGTTTTAAGGTTATTAATTGAGTTATTATAGCATGTATAGGCAGTGTGTCAAGTTTCGAGAAGTTTGGAGGTCAAACGTCCAAGAAAGTCCAAGGCGTTCAAAAGATATGCCTTGAATCGACCTTATGTGTCTATGCATGTTTCGTCGAAGTTTATGTTTTCTTTATGTATGAAATTTATGTGAGAGGCTTTAAACTCATACAATATCGTATTTGGGTTGGAAACATTCAGGAAATTATCCCCATGGACCATTCAAGGGTCCTTGAGGAAGGGCCCAAAATCAGTGTGCAGGCTGTCACAGGCAGACCTTGGCGACGGAGTAGTCAACGGCCCGTTGGCCTGATGATGCCCCGTCGAGGGTCCAGTCGTGGGGGACTTAACCAAGGGTGATGATTGGAACTTTGGCCAGCCACTGTAGCCACCAACGGAGGGCTGTGATGCCCAGTCGTGGCTGTGACGCCCCGTCAAGGCCAGGCGTCGCACGCACCTGTGTTCCTGCGCAGGCTGCTGTCCACTTAGGAGTGAATTGGTAAATTCACCTCACTTCTAAATTAAATCATGGACGGTTTATTAAGGGTATTTTGGGTACTTTAAATGAGTATACAAGTGTTAAACACTTAGAACATTTCATTCTTCCAAAAAACAAAACCCCAAATCCCTTAAGAATTCCCAAAACCTCCATGAGAGTTCAAAGTGAAGATGAAGCTTGAAGATGGATCTTCAATGGAGTTTATTCTTCAATTAGCATTGGGTTCTTCAAATAAGGTATGGGAGTTCTTCATCTAAGGTTTGCTATCACCTTAGAGCCAATTTCAAAGATGATTTCAAAAAGATGAAAAAGTCCAATTTCTACTCGAAATCATGGGTTCTTGCATGAAACGTTTTCAAATGTTAAGATATGATATTATTGATGTTTAAATGATGTTTTACAATGAAATTCTCCATGAACCCTTGATCTTCTCTAATCTCTAAATTTGACAAAAATATGGGTTATGTGATGATGTCTTGAGATTGATGAATTCATGTGTATATTTCTATGGGCTTTTGATTCATGTATATATTATGTATGAATGATGTATAGGCTGTTTCAATTTGATTAATTGAGTAATGGATACTCTTGGATCTATTGCATGTTAAGCTTGTTGAATCAATATGAACTTAATGCTTATAAATTCTAGTGTAGTTTTTTATGGGTTTTCTATTGATGTAAGTATTGTATTCCATTGATGTATATTTGGTCTTAGGTTGGTAAATCTATATTGAATTGACTTAGATTCATCGATTATTATGGTTTATGCTTTGAATTGATGTTTATGTCCATGGGTAAAGGCCTTATGGTATTTAATTGAATGATTTGGCTTTGGATTGAAGTGATGAGATCAAGTGGGTGGTATGCTGCCCGTAATCTTTTATTATTGTGTATATTTAATGTAATTTAGCTCTTGAATTATGTGTGATTGGTATGGTCCACTTATGGTGGCGGTGTTATGTGAATTGATGTGGCCTCGTCGGCATTACTTTATGCAATAGGATGATCATGGCCTTGTCGGCATTACTTGAAGTATATGATGATTATGTGATGTATGATAATGTCTATCTATATGTGAAAGTATTTGTGTTCTTATATGAAGTTATGTTAGAGTATACGATGTTATTCCTAAGTACTTCTAGAATGACTTATATTGTATGTAAAAGTGAAATATGTGGTGGCTTGTTTAGGTAGACTTATGTCTCTTGCTTGATGCTTATATGAATATGATTATGTGATGATTTGACTTAGTATGTTAAGAGTCTTGAATGTGTGAATGACATGTGACCTTGAATGATGAAAAGAAGGTCTTTATGTGAAACCTTGAAACCAATGGTAAAAGTAATATAAATTGAAGTCGCCGTAAGGTTATCCTTCATGTGGGATGATGGACCTAGGTTGATTGGCTAGAACGGCATCATATCTCCCTAGCAAAAGTCATAATGAGCTTCTTGTCGCCATTGGAAGGTAATCCCTAGAGGACCTCTTTGGTAGGGTAAATGTAATTGGGTTATGAACTAGATATGGAACCCTCTTGTATGAACCTTAATGTGAATCAATCTATGAGAACAAAGGCTAGCACTGAGTGAGTATGGTAAGGGAAGTAGTTCTAGTTAAGTATGAGAATATAATGCAAAGAAACCCTTCATATTCCTTAACCATGTGCCTACATGGGATGTGTCCAAGTTTTACCATTGGCAAGTAGAACAACCTCATCGGAATAGGATAGAACTCCGTATTCCATGTCTTGCTACCATGGTCTATGTCGGTTATTGCCTATTCTCATCATATGGGATATTTACTAACATTAGATAAGTCTATGAGGTTTAGGTGGTGGTATGGGACGCTATCTAGACATTGCACTATAGGCTTTGAAGATGTTAGTGAAAGTCCCTAGGTCTTCTCCAAGACCATTACTTGAATGTCCTTATGCCATGAATATATCTTGATGAATTAATAAACTAATTACTTATGTTATGAAGTATGTAAGTCAATAAGTACCTAATCTAGAGTGGCTTAGGGATTCCTTAGTTAATTTGTGAAGAGGGCATAAAGGATGATCTCTTCATGTCTTATCTATGGAAGTCTTGAGGATGACTCTAGTTAGGGAACATGTTTGGTGTTGTTGACATGATCTAATCCTTATTTAGTCTTAAGGACTATTTAGGTAATCTTGAAGAGGTCAATCATGGACGTTATCTTCTTTATTTACTTAAGTAGGTCTTATGATATCCTTTGGAAGGAGAGTGTCTTATCATCTATGTGTTGGTGTGTTTAGTGAGAATGACTTTATCTTAGGTAATCTATAGGATCCCTTGCGTGTGTGTGAAAGGGATTGTATGGGCGGTCACTCCACACTCACTCAAGTGAACCTTGGAACTCACCTTTGGTAGAAGAATCTCATGTTCATGTAATTGATGTTATGATGCTTTGTAAGTGTGTATGTGACACATTATAAGTAATCTTGAGGGTCATTTAGGCACATCTAGAGAGGGTGTATGGGCGGTCTCTCTTTGTGTGACTTAAGTGAATCTTAGGATAGCTTTGAGTGAGAAGATTACATGCTAAAGGGTGTCTTAAGTGAAGTGAAGGAACTTCATTGTAACAGTGAAATGAGTTCATTGTACAGTGAGGTGAATTCACTGTAAGTTTCCTTAAAATGTAATACTTTGCTTAAATGATTCCTTATGCATTTCTAAAGTGTTAAATATTGTTGTTATGCTTATAGGATGATATTTAAATCAAAAATTCATGAAACGCATGTTATTACTAAATGTCCCTTTTTCATGGTTTTTACATGGCTTCCATCCTTAGTACATCAATGTGCTAACCCTTTTCTATACTTTTGACTAAGCTGTAGGGAATTGGAAGTGTTGACGTGCCATGTAATATGGATAAGGTTCTAAGGTTGAAGATGAAGTATTGGTGAGTGCTCATCGATTCGAGGATAATATCCACATGTTCGTTATGTCTTAAGTCTTTTCTTTATGTCTTGTATGGGCTTAGTCCCAAGTGTTGTAAACTCTAAAGTTAGATGGTACAATGGGATGTTGTAAAGGTTTATAGTTTTAATGAAAGTCTTCCGTTTGTGTAATATTTATGAAAGAAGTTCTTCGTGTGTAAAGAAAGTTTTAATTCTTACTCGTTTTACAATGTTCATTATGCAATGAATGATACGAGAGGCTTAGATGAGACTTCTTGAAGTCTCATTTGCCGTGTAACATCACAAGGATACGTTAACTTCTAGGGTGTACTTGTGGGTTGTTACAAACTTGGTATCAGAGCATAAGGTTTGGGAGTGTCTTAGTTGTGTCATGAACCACATCTAATAGAGTCTTGTTTATAATGTGAAGCGCGCCACATTATAAATAGGGAGCTATTGGGTGCTAGGAAATGTTTCACTTCTTCATTGATCTAATAGTTCCTAAGAGTTTAGTGTATGGTGTCTTTCCCTTGTTTCCCTTATGTGTTGGCCCCTGGGGGAGACTTTATGAAGATTTGGGTTGAGGGAGAGAAAAGATGAGATGTGACTTGTAAGATGAGGTGTGAAAGATGGTGTTGATGACCTTAGATTTGTTTAGATACCTTTTGAAGGGTAGATATGCTTGAAAGAATGGTAAGGTGTAGTGTGAGAATGAGAAGGAGTGGTTGTTAAGGTGGGTTGAAGTTGTTTAAAACCTAACTATAGGAAGGAAGTTGAATAGATAAAATGAGTAAAGGTGAGTTTCTCCTAGTGAGGGGGTGTAATGGTAAGATGGTTGAACCTTGAGAGTCTTTAGTTCTCATGAGCTAGACTTTAAGTAAGAAGTGTTAGTGAAGTTTGATGTCACGACCCAACCCGATGGGCCGTGACTAGTGCCCGTTTTGGACACTCACATACAAACCTGTAAAGTGTAACCAACTGAAACTAAGACAATATGGAATTTAATCAAATCAAGCCAACCCCAACGCCATATATATATAAAGTGGATCTGCCTCATAAGGAGTCATAACCATTCAACCGTAACAACATACGCGAGCCGACAAGGCCGCTACTATCCAAAGCATAATAGCATACGCAAGCCGACAAGGCTGCCACTACACAATACACAATGATGTATGCAGCCGACAAGGCTGCCCCTGTACAAGCGGACATCCCAAACAAACCATGTCCAGACCATTATCCAAAACATATATATGCAACCCACATAATGTCTACAGACCTCTAAGAGTATAGTAGTGAAACTCGACGGGACAGGGCCCCGCCATACCCATAGATAAGCAAAAGACTACATAGAAAGTTATGTACCAAAACGACTGGGCTCCGGAACAGTGGAGCTCTCCCAATTAGCAGAGTAGATATCCTAGGCGGGAGGATCACCGAACTGTGCATCTACACCTGCGGGCATGAAACGCAGCCCCCCGAGGAAAGGGGGTCAGTACGGACAATGTACTGAGTATGTAAAGCATAAGGTAAAGATGACAGGATACAAACATGATAAGTCGAAACATGATATCGCTACACATGTACCTTATAAATGAAAATCATGCATATCTTTAACATATAAGGTGCCCAGCTTCCCAAGTAAGGGACTCGGCAAAATAATCATCATATATATACATCATACGTACCCGGCCCTCTAGTGAGGGACTCGGTGAAATAGTCATCACATCATCTCCGTCATCATCATCATCATAACCATCCTCATCACCAATCATATATATAATATCCATACCCGGCCCTCTAGTGAGGGACTCGGTGACATATGCAAGAAATTCCGCACGAACATTACCCGGCCCGGGACTCGGTGAAATGATAAATGACTCTATGCACGAGCAGAACATTATGAGCAACCATATGCAATTAAAATCATTTCTTATAACTCAATAGAACAATCTACGTGAACCAGCAAGGAGTATTACCAAAGATTAACGTTTTATCAAGATTATGAACCTTTAACACGATATGAAAACGTAAAATCTCAATGACTCTAAGAAGCACTACCATAGATATGAGAAATCACCATAGCCTTAGACATAGCCGATATATAGAAGAATAGTTTGTGGAAGCAAGAATATACGTCACCTAGACGCTCTAGAAGTAAGTATCAAACCTGTCCGTCATTCGCTCATTTTTAAAAGTCATGCCAAACAAAGAAAGAAAGGATAGCTTTACATACCGTATAGTCAAGCCGCACGTCCAATATTTACTGCCCAAGCTATTAATCTATAACAAGCAACAATTGTGCCGCAATTAGATAGACGTCGCGCTTTACTACTTATTGTAAGCTAGCTAATAATCTAACGAAAATCCGGCAGCACTTCCCCTATTTTCCTTACTTCGTCCCAATCCGACAACAACCCAAATTATCCACAGCAATACCAATAACACATATAACCCAACGAATCATATTAAACAGCGCCCCCCCAAAACATTTCCGTCTCGGCAACCATAGTAACGAAACAACGACACACTAAGCGATAACTCGTTTTATAATTCGCAACACATCTACCTTATCGTATTCATCCCTTGGAGTATATACCCATAATCACATTAACTTATACATAACGCCAAAACAGAATTTCCCACATTTTGCTTTAATCAAAACAGCCCAAACACTAACACGACACCACTAATAATCCGATTATGGTTTCCGTTCATACTTAGCACATTCAATAACTAAAACAAATTTCCTAAGCTACTAGTCACGCCCCCTTCTTAACTTTAATGGCTAATTAACAATGGCATTCTAAGGAATTAACACACCAAGCAAAGAGATTACTAACCAAATTCTTTTGTAGCTGCTGGCCGAGAGTTGCATGGTTGGTTTTCTCCCTTTCTATGGCTGCCTAAGCTAAGTGGTGAAGAATATGATATGTTTGCAATGCATTTCACCACCTCATTCATTATATGAAGTGGAGGCAGCCCCCCTCTACACGTGCCCCACTAAGGGCCAACTCCCAATCTGATTTCTTTTAATTTGCCTTGAGTGGTGGGGCCCACTTGATTAATTTAATCCTAATCAGCCACTAATTAATCCCTCACTTAATGTTAATGACACTTACATTAGCCAAATCATACCTAATATCACATTTGGAATTATCATCCTTGCCTAATATTTCTTTAATCACTTGGAACTTAAAATAAAATCTCATTCCCCGGACTTACATTGACTAGCTCATGACGCGCACTACGTATAAAAATACGAGAACATTCGTCCTCGAATGTTAAGTTAGCGTCTTACAAAAAAATTCCAGCGAGGTCTCTCTAACAGTTATACCTATCAACCTGCATTCCGTAACCTATAGATGCCTCACAGAGTCACAACTTACTATATAATCTCGTTTATCAATCAATATAGTCAAGCTAGGAATTGAATTACCTGCAGGTACGGGGAACAAGTAAGGATACTTTTTCTTCATTTCGTTTTCCGCTTCCCAAGTCATCTCCTCCCTATTATTATTTCGCCACAACACTTTGACGGAAGCCACATCCTTATACGTAACCTTCTAACCTGGCGATCAGGTATAGCTACGGGTTTCTCCTCATATGACAACTCCTCTGTTACCTGAACATCATCTATAGGGAATACTCTGGAAGGATCACCAATACATTTACGTAGTATCGATACATGGAAGACTGGATGTACCGCCTCCAAATTAGATGGTAGATCCAACTCATAGGCAACCTTGCCTATCCTACGAACAATCTGATAAGGTCCAATGTATCTCGGACTGAGCTTCCCCTTCCTGCCGAATCTCATCACACCCTTCATGGGTGATACCTTCAGGAATACCCAATCACCAATCTGAAACTCCAAATCTCGATGCTGATTATCTGCATATGACTTCTGTCGACTCTGGGCTGCTAATAATCTTTCCTGAATAAGCTTCACCTTGTCAACAGCTTGCTGAATCATATCCGAGCCTATTAACTTAGTCTCGCCAACATCGAACCAACCAATAGGTGACCTGCACTTCCTCCCATATAAGGCCTCAGTACGGTGCCATCTGGATACTAGAATGGTAGCTATTATTATAGGCAAACTCAATGAGCGGCAATGTTACGACCCAACCCGATGGGCCGTGAGTAGTGCCCGTTTTGGACACTCACCTACAAACCTGTTAAGTGTAACCAACTAAAACTAAGACAATATGGAATTTAATCAAATCAGTCAAACCCCAACGTCATATATACATAAAGTGGATCTGCCTCATAAGGAGTCATAACCATTCAACCGTAACAACATACGTGAGCCGACAAGGCCGCCACTATCCAAAGCATAAAAGCATACGCAAGCCGACAAGGCTGCCACTACACAATACACTATGATGTACGCAGCCGACAAGGCTGCCCCTGTACAAGCGGACATCCCAAACAAACCATGTCCAGACCATTATCCAAAACATATATATGCAACCCACATAATGTCTACAGACCTCTAAGAGTATAGTAGTGAAACTCGATGGGACAGGGCCCCGCCGTACCCATAGATAAGCAAAAGACTACATAGAAAGTTATGTACCAAAATGACTGGGCTCCGGAACAGTGGAGCTCTCCCAATCAGCAGAGTAGATATCCTAGGCTGGAGGATCACCGAACTGTGCGTCTACACATGCGGGTATGAAACGCAGCCCCCCGAGGAAAGGGGGTCAGTACGGACAATGTACTGAGTATGTAAAGCATAAGGTAAAGATGACAGGATACCAACATGATAAGTCGAAACGTGATATCGCTACACATGTACCTTATAAGTGAAAATCATGCATATCTTTAACATATAAGGTGTCCAGCTTCCCTAATAAGGGACTCGGGAAAGTAATCATCATATATATACATCATACGTACCCGGCCCTCTAGTGAGAGACTCGGTGAAATAGTCATCACATCATCTCCGTCATCATCATCATCATCATCATAACCATCCTCATCACCAATCATATATATAATATACATACCCGGCCCTCTAGTGAGGGACTCGGTGACATATGCAAGAAACACCGCACGAACATTACCCGGCCCGGGACTCGGTGAAATGATAAATGACTCTATACACGAGCAGAACATTATGAGCAACCATATGCAATTAAAATCATTTCTTATAACTCAATAGAACAATCAACGTGAACCAGCAAGGAGTATTACCAAAGATTAACGTTTTATCAAGATTATGAACCTTTAACATTATATGAAAACGTAAAATCTCAATGACTCTAAGAAGCACTACCATAGATATGAGAAATCACCATAGCCTTAGACATAGCCGATATATAGAAGAATAGTTTATGGAAGCAAGAATATACGTCACCTAGACGCTCTAGAAGTAAGTATCAAACATGTCCGTCATTCGCTCATTTTTAAAAGTCATGCCAAACAAAGAAAGAAAGGATAGCGTTACATACCGTATAGTCGAGCCGCACGACCAATATTTACTGCCCAAGCTATTAATCTATAACAAGCAACAATCGTGCCGCAATTAGATAGACGTCGCGCTTTACTACTTACTGGAAGCTAGCTAATAATCTAACGAAAATCCTGCAGCACTTCCCCTATTTTCCTTACTTCGTCCCAATCCAACAACAACCCAAATTATCCACAGCAATACCAATAGCACATATAACCCAACGAATCATATTAAACAGCCCTCCCCAAAACAGTTCCGTCTCGGCAACCATAGTAACGAAATAATGATACACCGAGCGATAACTTGTTTTATAATTCTCAACACATCTACCTTATCATATTCATCCCTTGGAGTATATACCCATAATCACATTAACATATACATAACGCCAAAACAGAATTTCCCGCATTTTGCTTTAATCAAAACAGCCCAAACACAAATACGACACCACTAATAATCCGATTATGGTTTCCGTTCATACTTAGCACATTCAATAACTAAAACAAATTTTCTAAGCTACTGGTCACGCCCCTTTCTTAACATTAATGGCTAATTAACAATGGCATTCTAAGGAATTAACACACCAAGGAAAGAGATTACTAACCAAATTCTTTGTAGCTGCTAGCCGAGAGTTGCATGGTTGGTTTTCTCCCTTTCCATGGCTGCCTAAGCTAAGTGGTGAAGAAGATGATATGTTTGCAATGCATTTCACCACTTCATTCATTATATGAAGTGGAGGCAGCCCCCCTCTACACGTGCCCCACTAAGGCCCAACTCCCAATCTAATTTCTTTTAATTTGCCTTGAGTGGTGGGGCCCACTTGATTAATTTAATCCTAATCAGCCACTAATTAATTCCACACTTAATGTTAATGACACTTACATTAGCCAAATCATACCTAATATCACATTTGGAATTAACATCCTTGCATAATATTTCTTTAATCACTTGGAACTTAAAATAAAATCTCATTCCCCGGACTTACATCGACTAGCTCATGACGCGCACTACGTATAAAAATACGAGGCGTAACAAGCAAGTGGTCATCCCAGCTACCTTTGAAGTCAATAATACAGGCCCGCAACATATCTTCTAATGTCTGAATAGTACGCTCAGCCTGCCCATTAGTCTGAGGGTGAAATGTTGTGCTAAGGTTCACCTGTGTCCCCAATCCCTTCTGAAACGATCTCCAAAAGTTGGTTGTAAATAGAGCTCCTCTGTCTGATATAATGGACGTGGGAACCCCATGAAGTCTCACTATATCCCTGACATATAACCTCGCATAATCTTCAGCCGAATAAGTAGTCCTGACCAAAAGAAAATGGGCCGATTTCGTCAGCCTATCTACAATAACCCATATAGAGTCATACTTCCGTTGAGTGCGAGGTAAGCCTGTAATGAAGTCCATATTAATCATCTCCCATTTCCAAGTCGGGATCTCTATCTCCTGTAATAATCCACCAGGCTTTTGATGTTCGATCTTGACTTGTTGACAATTCGGGCACTGAGCAACAAACTCCGCTATGTCCTTTTTTATGCCATCCCACCAGTATAAGCATCTAAGGTCATGATACATTTTCGTTGACCCTGGGTGAATAGAATAACGGGCAGAGTGTGACTCTCCCATAACCTGCCGTCGTAGCCCCACAATATCAGGTACACATAATCTGCCTTCATATCATAACACTCCGTCAGGTGTAACCTTAAATGGGGTCTTTTCCTTTTGAAGAGCTGCATCTCTATACTGTGCCAGAATAGGGTCCTCGTACTGGTGTCTCTTTACCTCATCTATGATTGAGGACTCAGCAACCTCTCGAATAGAAACTCCACTATCTTCTAAATTAGCCAGACGGACTCCAAGGCTGGATAGCCGCTGAATCTCCCGAACCATCTCCCTCCTTTCTGGTTGTACATCTGTCAAGATACCTATGGACTTACGGCTAAGAGCATCTGCTACAACATTTGCTTTCCCTGGATTATATAAAATATCAACATCATAATCCTTTAGCAACTCTAACCACCGCCTCTGTCATAAGTTCAGCTCCTTCTGTTTAAAGATATATTGGAGACTCTTATGATCTGTATAGATGTCCACATGGACACCATATAAATAATGCCTCCATAACTTCAAGGCATGAACCACGACTGATAACTCCAGATTGTGAGTAGGATAATTCTTTTCATGCTTCCTAAGCTATCGGGAGGCATAGGCTATAACTTTGCCATGCTGCATCAATACACATCCTAGCCCAACACCCGAAGCATCACAATAAATAACATAGCCGTCTGGTCCCTCCGGAAGAGTTAGGACTGGAGCTGTAGTCAATTTGTCTTTCAATAGCTGGAAGCTTAGCTCACAAGCATCATTCCACTGGAACTTGGCTGCCTTTTGAGTTAGCCTTGTCAAAGGCACTGAAATTGAGGCAAACTTTTCTACGAATCTCTTGTAATATCCTGCTAACCCCAGAAAGCTGCGTACCTCAGTAGGTGTCGTAGGTCTGGGCCAAGTCTTTACCGCCTCAATCTTCTGCGTGTCTACTCGAATACCATCAGTTCCAATAATAAGCCTCAAGAATGCCACTGAAGTCAACCAGAACTCGCACTTGGAGAACTTAGCATACAACTTCTGGTGCTGAAGCACCCTAAGTACCGTCCTTAAATGGTCTGCATGCTCCTCTTCTGAACGTGAATAGACTAGAATATCGTCTATAAATACAATAACAAACATATCAAGGAATGGTTTAAACACTCGATTCATTAAATCCATAAACACCGCTGGAGCATTAGTCAGCCCAAAAGACAGCACTCTAAACTCATAATGCCCGTATCGGGTCCGGAATGCCGTCTTTGGAATATCTGCCTCCCTTACCCGCACCTGATGATAACCTGACCACAAGTCTATCTATGAAAAACACTTAGCACCCTGCAACTGGTCAAATAGATCGTCAATCCTTGGGAGGGGATACCTGTTCTTTACTGTTACTTTGTTCAGCTGCCTATAATCAATACACATCCGCAGCGACCCATCCTTCTTCCTCACAAACAGTACCGGTGCTCCCCAAGGTGACGTACTAGGCCTGATGAAGCCCTTTTCTAGCAAATCTCTCAATTGCTCTTTCAACTCTTTCAACTCAGCAGGTGCCATTCTATAAGGAGGTATAGATATAGGCTGGGTATCTGGCAGTACATCTATAGTAAACTCTATCTCTCGTTCTGGATGAAGGCCTGGAAGTTCCTTTGGGAATACATCGGAAATTCATTAACTACCGGGACTGATTGAAGAGTCGGTGCCTCTGCCTTTATGTCGTGCACCCGAACCAGATGATAAATATAGCCTTTTCTAACCATCTTCCTGGCCTTAAGGTATGAAATAAACTTACCTTTTGTTTCTACTGTACTCCCCTTCCACTCTATAATTGGTTCCCCTGGAAATTGAAATCGAACTATCTTTCCTCTGCAATCAACATTAGCATAACAAGCAGCCAACCAATCCATGCCCATGATAATATCAAACTCAATCATATTTAACTCTATTAGATCTGCTACAGTACGATGACTATATATAACCACTGATCAATTCTTATATACTTGCGTAGCTATGACAGAATCTCCTACAGGTGTAGCTACCTCAAATAGTTCTATCAACTCAGACTCTATTCCGATCCTACTAGCAACGAAGGGGGATATAAATGATAAGGTGGAACCTGGGTCTATCAATGCATACACACTTCGGGAGAATAGTGATAATATACTTGTGATCACATTAGGTGACGCCTCCTGATCCTGCCTACTAGTCAAAGCATATATGCAGTTCGAGAGACCGCTAGAACTGGAAGCTCCACCACGACCTCTACCACGGCTTGCTGGCGCCTGAATACCCTGCCCCATAGGGCGCATAGCCACAGAAGAAGATGAACCAGCAACGGACCCAGTAGGCTGTGCCATACCACCTGCACTACCTCTAAGGTGACACTACCTCATAGTATGACCCTGACAGCCGCAAGAAAAACACGCACCTGTAGCCCAACGACATTCCCCAGGATGGGACCTACCACAGCGAGAACACCAAGGCAAAGGTGGTGTAAGACCTCGAAAAAATGAGATAAGGTGTCTAGAGACTAACATGTTTGCTTTACTGTTATAAGGTCCTAAAATGCCTTATTATGTCATATAGAGTTAGTGTCCAAAGTTTGAACTGATTTGGAAGTCGAACGTCAAGGGACGTCCAAGACGTTCGACGAACAGTCGCTTATGTGCCTCATGTGTGTATGCATGCCTAAAGTGTGTGAACTGAGTCAAATAAGTCTTGAAATGATGTTAAATGATGTTTGAAGTTATTGTATGAAGTTTCGTGAAGTTTGGAGGTCAAACGCCCAAGAACGTCCAAGGCGTTCGAAAGATAGCCCCTAAGACGCTCATCGTATGTCATGTTGGGGTCAAGGCTGTTTGGACATCTTGTAGGTGTTTGTTTTGGATGAAACTTATGTGGTAGGTCTATAGCATGTTAAGGTTTGTAATCGCGTTGGAAACGTCCGGGTACGACTTCTAAAGGGCCCCACAAGAGGCCCCAAAAGAAGGACCTCAAGGCTGCCTAAACACTGCCTGGGCAGTGCCTCTTGACGGACCCAATGACGGACCGTTGGGCCCCCAACGGACCGTCAAGCAGGTCCCATCGAAGGAGGGTAGCCTTGGTCAGGTTGTAAGCCAAGAAATTGGCTAAGTCCCCTGCGACGGAGGCTGCCACGGCCCGTCATGGCCATGACGCCCCGTCATGGGCCACGTCGCGGATGGCCTGCAGGTTGGCTGCCTGCGTTCTGCCAAGTCAGAGGTGAATTTGTAAATTCACCCGACATCCTAACCTGACTATTATAGGTTTATTTGATTATTTTTGGGTGTATTTAAGGGTCCAAAAACGTGATTAACCTATTCCCAAACCCTCTCACTCAAATTGAACCCTTCCTCTCTAAAATATTCTCTCTAGAACCTCAATGGTTTTTGAAGCTCAAGAACAGCTTGTAGATGGAATTCTCATGGGTTCTTCATCAAGTTTTATAGGTCTTCATGAATATTAAGGTATGGTTATCCTTTATCTCTAAGTAACCTTTCACTTGGAGAGTCTTCTCAATGTTTTTCAAAGAAATCTTATGAACAAGTTTCCAATCTTCCAATCTAGCCATGGGTTCTTTCTCAAAACGTTTCTAAAGATTAAATCTTGATGAATTAGTATTAATATGATGATTTGAATGTGATTTCACTTCAATTGCATGATGAACCCATGTTCCTTCCAAAATTAGGTTTAGCTCTTGTATGGGCTTTGTGATTATGGCTTGTTCTTGATGAATTGGTGATTCTCTTATGATGAATTGCTTGTAGTTATTGTTATTTACATTAATTGATGTTGAATTGATGATGATCAGTCCATTATGATAAATATATGAAGAATTGAACATGAATAACCTATGTTTCTACATGTTATCTTAAAGTCGATTGTGAGATCGGTTAAGTAGACTTTTGATTATGTATGAACTGCTTTAGCTACTGTTTTAGGGTGATGTAATGGATGAATTTGATAGGTTTAAATCCTTAATGATCTAATTAAGAAGGTCTTGCATGAATTGGTAGAGATTCTTTAGGTTATGAAGTCAAGAAGCTAAGTATGTGATGGATCTTGAATTGTGATTAGATGATGCATGACTTAGGCTTGATTTCTTACCTAATTAGCTACTGCCTTAGAATCATATATGTATGAACTATGATCTAAAAATCAAAGTAAGGGAAGTTAGCTAATGATCAATGTTATCCTACTTTCCTAGTATGTTGAAATGTTGTATTACGTTATGGTATAATCTTGTAGCGGCTTGTACATGGTTTATTATATATTTAAAGTACATTTAGCTACTGCCATATATATATCTTAATGATTAATAAGGTGTATTGATCAATGATGATCAAAGGGTGAGAAATTGGTAAGATTGCTTATTCTCTTTACTCTTCTACTTCTCTATTCTTTAGAGTAATGTTGACGAAGCCTTGTATGGCATTGTGTGGTATGGTCCACTTATGGTGGCGGTGTTTACTTTATTGTCATTATATATGTGTTGACCATGGCCTTGAAGGCATATTGATGAACTGATGAACATGTGCTTAAGATGATACTATAAGAAGCTTATGCCTACTTTCCTATTCTAGTTGTGAATTAGGTGGTGTGGCTATTGTATGAGCATGTGTATAATTATGTTAGGGTATTGTATAGGTGCTGCCATTAATGTGTTAAAGTGGTTAATAACCTCTACCCATGTACCCCTTATATGGAAGTATAAATAGCTAAAGTTAGGAGTCTTGATTTCATGGTATATATTGTCATGTCTCCTATGCTATTATATGTTGTGTGCTATGTGCTTGAAGTATAATGTGGTCTAATAGTGTGGCTGACTTAAGATGTTATTGATGGCCATTATGTGATCATGTTGGTAAATGTACACACACTCTCACTTACATGCATATTACAAGTAGTATGAGTCATTGGGTCTAAATGAAAGGTAGTTCTCATATTCAATAATGTCTACTACTATGCATATCAAGGTGATGCTTATGAATGTATGATTTGTATTCCCTTACTAGGATGACTTGATAGGTGTACTAGTATGGACAAGGGTATGGGACCTTGTCTATGCATTGCACATGTATATCTTGATAGGATAGTTCCTAGGTTTGGTTCTTATGCATATGAAGGATGATTATATGAACATGTTATGAATATAATATGATGAAGTATGAATGTGTATAGTGTCTTAGTAGGTTTATATGAAAGGATTGCTCATATAGTTATGCCTATAGACTTATGCATTGACATATGAACATGTGTGACTTGATGTGTTATGTGAAAGGTTTGCTCACATCTATATATACACTCACACACATGGATGATCTAGCTAGGGAGAAGAGGTCCAACTAGGAGGGCCCAAGAATACTCCAAAACTAGATAGGTGCTTGAATATGCTATAAGCATATGAATGATGAATATCCTAAGACTATGTTTTATAAACAAATTGTAATAAAGGCTTTTCAATAAAGGGAACTTAGCTTAGCACCGAGTGAACTTGACATTGAGAGGTGTTGACTTCCCTTAGAGGAATATTCACCATTTGTCCCTTATAGAGTGTTGACTTCCCTTAGAGGAATAATCACCTATGGACCTACATATGATGTTGACTTCCCTTAGAGGAATACTCACCTATGTACTTACATGAAGTGTTGACTTTCCTTGAGGAATATTCACTCATGCTATCTCATGAGGTGAGGCCCCATTACCAAATGGTATATAGAGGGAATACCTATCTCTTAGTTCCATAAACTATGCTTGCCACATAGGATCTAGCAAAGTGAATTCACTTGATATGCTAGCATATATGTTAATGTTCTACCTTGGCTAGGTAGTAACACCTTCCTTTGGTGTAAGGCTCTACAACACCAAATTCCATGATTAGCACCAATGGTCTTAGTGTCGGTTAAGGCTATGGTTTCCCTAAAGTAAAATGGACAATGGAAGTAATTGAATAGGATCCTAACTAGGAGGACTTAAGGTAAGTTACTTAGGATAGGTGGAAGTAATGAACCCATCTATACATTGCACAAGTGACTCCTTAGGAAGTCTTAGGAAGGTACCTTAATACTTATGATTATGTATGTGTCCTTTATGTATGATATTGTAGTCTTGGTTTGACCATGATTATATTGTACTATACTTTTATGATGGCATGTGTTGTCTTGTGTAAATGCTATGTATGGTATTCTCTTGTGTTCCTAAGGTGATGCATTGCACCAAGTATCCCTAAAGGATTACTTAGGAGATTAATGAATTGAAAGAAAGAGTTAAATGTTAAGAAGGGTGAGTTCACTATAAAGTGACCTTTATGTGTACTTATATTCTATATGTGCTTTCATATGATGATTGGCCTTTGAATGTGTTGCTATGAAGTACGTGGATGATGTTGATAAAGGTTTTATGATGATTTACTCAAAATGGCATGAAGTATGATTTCAAAGGAAATGTTCCTTTTAAATGCATGTTTTCGCATGGTTGCCATACTTAGTACATTCTTGTGCTAATCCCATTCTTCTTTACTTTTTACACAAAGTGTAGGTATTGGAATGCTTAAAGAAGGTCGATGATTGGGGAGCTTGATAGGTGATTTCCCAAGCTCAAGGAAAGGAATCCTTAAGTTCAAGGTTGTCCTACTAATGTCCTTATTGTAAAGTCTATTTAGTAATGTATAGCTTTGTATTATGTCTTAAGGGTTTTATCCTTAATGTACTCTAAAGTTATTGAGTCTAAGATGGCAAAGGGACTTAGAGTCTAAATATGTATTATGACCTATGTTTTATATATATACGATGTGATGTTTCTAGCATATGATGTGCTATGAAAAGTTTTAAATGTTCCGCTAAATTTACTATGACAATGCAATGAATGATATGAGAGGCTTGTCTTAGACCTCCGAGAGGTCGACGACGCCGGTTACAATCCAAGATTTGTATCCTATCTTCTAGGGTATACTTTTGGGTTGTGACAAACTTGGTATCAGAGCATGAGGTTTATGAAGCGGTTTTAGGTTCTAAAAAGTCTCATATTGCCACGTCTAGTAGAGTCTCGTATCATTGGTGGTGAGTCGTGACACATTTAGTGGTACGAGAGGCTATAGGACGATAGAGTTTCCCTTCTTCATCAATCTCATATCGTGCCATAGAACTTTATTCTATAAGATCTCTCTCTTGTGTTTTCTTGTCCGGTGGTCTTTTAGATATGATTTCCTGGATGAGAGTTGCTCTATGCTTAAGGGAGAAAAGGTGAGTTTGAAGTGCTTATCTTTGTTTTATGGTTTGAATGAGTATGTGTGAAGGTGACACTTGTCTTTATTTGATGATGTATATACTAACTAAGGCGACTTGAAGGGTTAACTAGGCTTAGGTAGGGGTATGGGACTCTACCTATTTCTTGCACTAGTTTTCCTTGATGGAGACCTTAGGAGGTTAATACTATGTATGTGTATGATGATAAATATGAATATCCTGATGAGATGATCTCTATGCTTGTAAACATGTAAATAGCCTAGTGTGCTAAAGATATGGAGTTATCCATGCATGAAGGCTATAGATGAGTGGAGTATGATGCTAATTGTAGTTCTTGTTGGGTTAAGTTGCTTTTAATTGGGTTTACCCTAAGTGGGGGATGATGTCTGAATAATGAGATTGTAGAAATTGTCTATATTGTCCTTCTATTCTTACTTGAATTAGAAAATACGAATTCTTAGTATGCTTATTCATGAAAATAGTCTTGCATAAAGTGTGAATTGCATGATATTTATATGATTGGTAAGAATTGATTGACACCATCTTAAAGACATGGTGAATTTTCCAAGAAGAATGAAAAGAAATTTTTGAAAAATCCATGTTTTCTCTTGTTGACTTGCGTTTTAATGTTCTAATTGTGAAGTTTACCTCATGAGGTAAGACAAGGAACTTGGTAATAGTCACTCGTAGGTGAAATTGTTTAGCCTTGTAATGGAAGTTGAGTCTCTTTTACAATGAAAAATGTGAACTCTCTTTAAAATTTAGTGATTTGAAGATTTGTGATGCAAAATTGTAGGCTCATTCTTGAAAAGTGAAAGCATGTTTTGCTAAGTGTACATGTATGTGCCTATAATTTGTGTTATTTTTCCAAAATGAGGCTTACTATAAGGGTAAGTATTATATTTAGAAAATAAATTGTGGAATGACTTCCTATTTTGTGGTGATGTACTTGGTGTGATTTGCCATTTAGATTTCACTAAGAATAAAATGTATGCATGTCTTTGCTTGAAGGTTGAGATTTTCTCATTTTTAAAGAAATTGACCTTGTGCTTTGCTTAGGTGTGAACTCATGATTCGTGTAATGTGTTGAGGAGTAAGATATTCCTCCATGTACACCATTAAGTATGATATGGTTGAGTATGACCTTCATGGTACTAGGTCTAACTAATGAAGATTTTTGTGAATTTAACTAACTCAAGTTATGTGCATTAAAGTATGAGTGCTTAATTAACGTTGAGTGTGAGTTATGATCTGTCTATGAGTAGTTTTTCAAGATTTTCTTGTAATGAATTAAGGCGTAATGATCATGTTATGATTAGGAGAAGGATGTTTCCCTATGAACATGGAAAAAGAACTTTTGTGTTTGATGCATTAGAGAGTGAGTGAATAATGGTTTTGCTTGCTTATGTGCATTGAGTGCTAAGATGATTTGATGATACTTTAAAAGTGATGAACTGCTCTTATGTGCATTGTAGTCCTTGATGTGATTAAAGAGTCCTAAGTGTCATTCGAGGACGAATGTTCTCAAGTGGGGGATATTGTAAGACCTCGAAAAAATGAGATAAGGTGTCTAGAGCCTAACATGTTTGCTTTACTGTTATAAGGTCCTAAAATGCCTTATTATGTCATATAGAGTCAGTGTGCAAAGTTTGAACTGATTTGGAAGTCGAACGTCAAGGGACGTCCAATGTCCATACCTGGCTGAAGAGTCACTGCCATACAACCGTCAATCAGATAACGATCCAATCCCATCACATAACGATGTACCCTGTCTGCCATATCAGCCACAATAGTAGGCGCATGCCTAGCCAATGAATCAAACTCGAGGCTATACTCTCGAACGCTCCTGCCATTCTGCCTCAAACGCAAGAATCTATCGACTCTAGCTCGCTTCATCCCTGGAGGCAAGAAGTGGCCCTGGTAAGCCTCCACAAATTCATCCCATACCGCTGGAGGAGCACCCTCACCCCTAGATAACTCCCAAGACTCATACCAATTAATAGCTACATCCCGCAAACGATACATAGCCAACTCAACAGACTCGGTCTCCGAAGCCTTGATTATCCTCAATGTACGCTGCATCTGACGAATAAACTCTTGCGGATCATCCTGGGCCTTGACCCAAAGAACTCTGGAGGAATACAACTTAAGAAGTCACGAGCCCTTAAGCTATCAGATCTGTCCGCATGATCAACTCCTAGTCCATGCCTGCGAGCCTGACCTACCACTAATCTAGTCAGCAACTGAACCGCATCTCTCATGGCCCTATCCTCTGCCCCTGGCTGAGGAGCTGGAGGTTCAGGTGCTGGGGCCTCGGGGGCTGGTGGTGGTGTCCCCCGAACTGGAGCTGCTGCTGCTCTAAGCTCCTCTGGCGGTGGCGGTGTAGCAGAGCTCTCCGACTGGAGCACAATACCAGGCATAGACTGGGCACGGGCCCTAGTAACTCTCCGAGTCTGACTAGTACCTTCTGCTACCGATTTGCCCTTCTGGGCGGCTGTCGCTTTCTTTGGAGGCATAGCTGAAAACACAGGGATTCGTTAGAGAGGGATTATCCTGTTAATATAGCTCTATCGCACGATCTAGAATAAGAAGAAAGGATGACATCCTAAATGTCCTGTAGCTTCCTGTTTATAGATGTGGTGCACAACACACCGATAAACAAGACTCTACTAGACACGGTCTGTAGACACTTCTGAGGAAGAACCGCTCTGATAACACTTTTGTCATGACCCAACCCGATGGGCCGTGACTAGTGCCCGTTTTGGACACTCATATACAAACCTGTTAAGTGTAACCAACTGAAACTAAGACAATATGGAATTTAATCAAATCAAGCCAACCCCAACGCCATATATATATAAAGTGGATCTGCCTCATAAGGAGTCATAACCATTCAACCGTAACAACATACGTGAGCCGACAAGGCCGCCACTATCCAAAGCATAATAGCATACGCAAGCCGACAAGGCTGCCACTACACAATACACAATGATGTACGCAGCCGACAAGGCTGCCCCTGTACAAGCGGACATCCCAAACAAACCATGTCCAGACCATTATCCATAACATATATATGCAACCCACATAATGTCTACAGACCTCTAAGAGTATAGTAGTGAAACTCGACGGGACAGGGCCTCGCCGTATCCATAGATAAGCAAAAGACTACATAGAAAGTTATGTACCAAAATGACTGGGCTCCGAAACAGTGGAGCTCTCCCAATCACCAGAGTAGATATCCTAGGCGGGAGGATCACCGAACTGTGCGTCTACACCTGCGGGCATGAAACGCAGCCCCCCGAGGAAAGGGGGTCAGTACGGACAATGTACTGAGTATGTAAAGCATAAGGTAAAGATGACAGGATACCAACATGATAAGTCGAAACATGATATCACTACACATGTACCTTATAAGTGAAAAGCATGCATATCTTTAACATATAAGGTGCCCAGCTTCCCTAGTAAGGGACTCGGCAAAATAATCATCATATATATACATCATACGTACCCGGCCCTCTAGTGAGGGACTCGGTGAAATAGTCATCACATCATCTCCGTCATCATCATCATCATAACCATCCGCATCACCAATCATATATATAATAT
This sequence comes from Solanum sitiens, assembly GCA_016801875.1. Taxonomy (NCBI): domain Eukaryota; kingdom Viridiplantae; phylum Streptophyta; class Magnoliopsida; order Solanales; family Solanaceae; genus Solanum; species Solanum sitiens. The sequence goes on along the minus strand of JABWTJ010000220.1, from coordinate 159,046 downwards.
ACATACCCGTCCCTCTAGTGAGGGACTCGGTGACATATGCAAGAAACTCCGCACGAATATTACCCGGCCCGGGACTCGGTGAAATGATAAATGACTCTATGCACGAGTACAACATTATGAGCAACCATATGCAATTAAAATCATTTCTTATAACTCAATAGAACAATCAACGTGAACCAGCAAGGAGTATTACCAAAGATTAACGTTTTATCAAGATTATGAACCTTTAACACGATATGAAAACGTAAAATCTCAATGACTCTAAGAAGCACTACCATAGATATGAGAAATCACCATAGCCTTAGACATAGCCGATATATAGAAGAATAGTTTGTGGAAGCAAGAATATACGTCACCTAGACGCTCTAGAAGTAAGTATCAAACATGTCCGTCATTCGCTCATTTTTAAAAGTCATGCCAAACAAAGAAAGAAAGGATAGCGTTACATACCGTATAGTCGAGCCGCACGTCCAATATTAAGTGCCCAAGATATTAATCTATAACAAGCAACAATCGTGTCGCAATTAGATAGACGTCGCGCTTTACTACTTATTGTAAGCTAGCTAATAATCTAACGAAAATCCGGCAGCACTTCCCCTATTTTCCTTACTTCGTCTCAATCCGACAACAACCCAAATTATCCACAGCAATACCAATAACACATATAACCCAACGAATCATATTTAACAGCCCCCCCCCCCAAAACAGTTCCGTCTCGGCAACCATAGTAACGAAACAACGACACACCGAGCGATAACTCATTTTATAATTCGTAACACATCTACCTTATCGTATTCATCCCTTGGAGTATATACCCATAATCACATTAACATATACATAACGCCAAAACCGAATTTCCCGCATTTTGCTTTAATCAAAACAGCCCAAACACTAACACGACACCACTAATAATCCGATTATGGTTTCCGTTCATACTTAGCACATTCAATAACTAAAACAAATTTCCTAAGCTACTGGTCACGCCCCCTTCTTAACATTAATGGCTAATTAACAATGGCATTCTAAGGAATTAACACACCAAGCAAAGAGATTACTAACAAAATTCTTTTGTAGCTGCTGGCCGAGAGTTGCATGGTTGGTTTTCTCCCTTTCCATGGCTGCCTAAGCTAAGTGGTGAAGAATATGATATGTTTGCAATGCATTTCACCACCTCATTCATTATATGAAGTGGAGGCAGCCCCCCTCTACACGTGCCCCACTAAGGGCTAGCTCCCAATCTGATTTCTTTTAATTTGCCTTGAGTGGTGGGGCCCACTTGATTAATTTAATCCTAATCAGCCACTAATTAATCCCTCACTTAATGTTAATGACACTTACATTAGCCAAATCATACCTAATATCACATTTGGAATTAACATCCTTGCCTAATATTTCTTTAATCACTTGGAACTTAAAATAAAATCTCATTCCCCAGACTTACATCGACTAGCTCATGACGCGCACTACGTATAAAAATATGAGGCGTAACATTTGAGGTACCTTGAGGAAGTTCCTTGTCGTAGAAGTTATGTTTACCTTAGAACGGTTTATCCTAAGTGGGGGAGTGAGGTGAAGAGTATGGTTATAGGGAGTGAGGTTTCCTTAACTTTTCATTATGTGTTTATTCAAGCCTAAAACAATGAGTTCTTGGTGACTTGATTATATAGGAGTCTTTGTGGAAGATGAGTTCCTAACTTTCTCCTTATGATATGCATGTTTAGTTGAAATTGAATTTCATTAATCTATTTCATTATGTGTATTATGAAGTCATGATCATGTTATAAAAGATGTTTATATGATGTTAACTTGAATATTAGCATGCCTAAATTTATGAATTGTCAAAAAGTTGCATTTTTGAAAATTTGGTAAAATCACTGTAGCTTGTAAAACAGTTCACTGTTAAATTTTTGGGAAATTGGCTAATTGATTCTTTGGTCTAAAATTGTTGTAATGTTGTTAGAACTGATGTATACCAGTATGATATTGAATATAAAATGAGTTTTTGCTATTTGGAATGAAGCATGTGAGTTTTATTGCATAATGAGTTATAGAATGTTTTCTAGTTTCTTGTTGTGTTATGATTCTCCTAATTATGTGAAATTGATGTTCTCTTCTTGATTATGTGTTATGTGTAATGGTCATGAGTTGATAATTGAATCCTTACTCTTGGGAGTGTTCGGAGGGTGGCAAGTGTCATTCGAGGATGAATGTTGTCCAAGTGGGGGAGAATGTAAGACCCCAAAAATAACCTAGGTTAACTAGAGCCTAACATGTTGGTATTTATGGTCTAAGGTCCTCAATATGTCTAATATGTGGTATAGAGGCAGTAGCTAAAGTATTAGGTGTGTTGGAAGTCAAACGTCAAGGGACGACTAAGACGTTCGATGACTAAGTCACCTAAATGCCTTGTATGTGGTTCTATGTGTTTATGTGTTTTTCATGATGTTTTAAGGTTCTTAATTTAGTTATTATAGCATGTATAGTCAGTGTGTCATGTTTTGAGAAGTTTGGAGGTCAAACGTCCAAGAACGTCCAAGGCGTTCGAAAGATATGCCTTGAATCAACCTTGTGTGTCTATGCATGTTTCGTAGAAGTTTATGTGTTTGTTTTGTATGAAATTTATGTGAGAGATGTTAAACTCATAGAAGATCGTATTTTGGTTGGAAACGTCCGGGAAATTATCCCCAAGGACCATTCAAGGGTCCTTGAGGAAGGACCCAAAATTAGTGTGCAGGTTGTCCCGGGCAGGCCTTAGCGACGGAGCAATCAATGGCCCGTTGGCCTGATGACGCCCCGCCGAGGGTCCCGTCGTGGGATACTTAACCAAGGGTGAAGTTTGGAAATTTGGCCTGCCACTGTAGCCACGAACGGAGGGCTGTGACACCCCGTCGTGGCTGTGACGCCCCGTCAAGGCCAGGCGTCGCACGCACCTGTGTTCCTGCGCAGGCTGCTGTCCACTTAGGGGTGAATTGGTAAATTCACCCCACTTCTAAATTAAGTCATGGACGGTTTATTAAGGGTATTTTGGGTATTTTAAATGAGTATACAAGTGTTAAACACTTAGAAGATTTCATTCTTCCAAAAAACAAAACCCCAAATCCCTTAAGAATTCCCAAAACCTCCATGAGAGTTCAAAGTGAAGATGAAGCTTGAAGATGGGTCTTCAATGGAGTTTCTTATTCAATTAGCATTGGGTTCTTCATATAAGGTATGAGAGTTATTCATCTAAGGTTTGCTATAACCTTAGAACCAATTTCAAAGATGATTTCAAAGGATTTCAAAAAGATGAAAAAAATCCAATTTCTACTCTAAATCATGTGTTTTTGCATGAAACGTTTTCAAATGTTAAGATATGATATTATTGATGTTTAAATTATGTTTTCCAATGAAATTCTCCATGAACCCTTGATCTTCTCTAATCTCTAAATTTGACAAAAATATGGGTTATGTGATGATGTCTTGAGATTGATGAATTCATGTGTATATTTCTATGGGCTTTTGATTCATGTATATATTATGTATGAATGATGTATAGGCTGTTTCAATTTGATTAATTGAGTAATGGATACTCTTGTATCTATTGCATGTTAAGCTTGTTGAATCGATATGAACTTAATGCTTATAAATTCTAGTGTAGTTTTTTATGGGTTTTCTATTGATGTAAGTATTGTATTCCATTGATGTATATTTGGTCTTAGGTTGGTAAATCTATATTTAATTGACTTAGATTCATCGATTATTATGGTTTATGCTTTGATTGATGTTTATGGCCATGGGTAAAGGCCTTATGATATTTAATTGAATGGTTTGGCTTTGGATTGAAGTGATGAGATCAAGTGGGTGGTATGCTGCCCGTAATCTTTTATTATTGTGTATATTTAATGTAATTTAGTTCTTGAATTATGTGTGATTGTTATGGTCCACTTATGGTGGCGGTGTTATGTGAATTGATGTGGCCTCGTCGGCGTTACTTTATGCAATATGATGATCATGTCCTTGTCGGCATTACTTGAAGTATATGATGATTATGTGATGTATGATAATGTCTATCTATATGTGAAAGTATTTGTATTCTTATATGAAGTTATGTTAGAGTATACGATGTTATTCCTAAGTACTTCTAGAATGACTTATATTGTATGTAAAAGTGAAATATGTGGTGTCTTGTTTAGGTAGACTTATGTCTCTTGCTTGATGCTTATATGAATATGATTATGTGATGATTTGACTTAGTATGTTAAGAGTCTTGAATGTGTGAATGACATGTGACCTTGAATGATGAAAAGAAGGTCTTTATGTGAAACCTTGAAACCAATGGTAAAAGTAATGTAAACTGAAGTCGAACACCGTAAGGGTTTCCTTCATGTGGGATGATGGACCTAGGTTGATTGGCTGGAACGGCATCATATCTCCCTAGCAAAAGTAATAATGAGCTTCTTGTCGCCATTGGAAGGTTATCCCTAAGGGACCTCTTTGGTAGGGTAAATGTAATTGGGTTATGAACTAGATATGGAACCCTCTTGTATGAACCTTAATGTGAATCAATCTATGAGAACAAAGGCTAGCACCCAGTGAGTATGGTAAGGTAAGTAGTTCTAGTTAAGTATGAGAATATAATGCAAAGAAACCCTTCATATTCCTTAACCATGTGCCTACATGGGATGTGTCCAAGTTCTACCATTGGCAAGTAGAACAACCTCATCGGAGTAGGATAGAACTCCGTATTCCATGTCTTGCTACCATGGTCTATGTCGGTTATTGCCTATTCTCATCATATGGGATATTTACTAACATTAGATAAGTCTATGAGGTTTAGGTGGTGGTATGGGACGCTATCTAGACATTGCACAATAGGCTTTGAAGATGTTAGTGAAAGTCCCTAGGTCTTCTCCAAGACCATTATTTGAATGTCCTTATGTCATGAATATGTCTTGATGAATTAATAAACTAATGACTTACGTTATGAAGTATGTAAGTGAATAAGTACCTAATCTAGAGTGGCTTAGGGATTCCTTAATTAATTTGTGAAGAGGGCATAAAGGATAATCTCTTCATGTCTTATCTATGGAAGTCTTGAGGATGACTCTAGTTAGGGAAGATGTTTGGTGTTGTTGACATGATCTAATCCTTATTTAGTCTTAAGGACTATTTAGGTAATCTTGAAGAGGTCAATCATGGACGTTATCTTCTTGATTTACTTAAGTAGGTCTTATGATATCCTTTGGAAGGAGAGTGTCTTATCATCTATGTTTTGGTGTGTTTAGTGAGAATGACTTTATCTTAGATAATCTATAGGATCCCTTGCGTGTGTGTGAAAGGGATTGTATGGGCAGTCACTCCACACTCACTCAAGTGAACCATGGAACTCACCTTTGGTAGAAGAATCTCATGTTCATGTAATTGATGTTATGATGCTTTGTAAGTGTGTATGTGACTCATTATAAGTAATCTTGAGGGTCGTTTAGGCACATATAGAGAGAGTGTATGGGCGGTCTCTCTTTGTGTGATTTAAGTGAATCTTAGGATAGCTTTGAGTGAGAAGATTACATGCTAAAGGGTGTCTTAAGTGAAGTGAAGGAACTTCACTGTAACAGTGAAATGAGTTCACTATACAGTGAGGTGGATTCACTGTAAGTTTCCTAAAATGTAATACTTTGCATAAATGATTTCTTACGTATTTCTAATGTGTTAAATGTTGTTCTTATGCTTATAGTATGATATTTAAATCAAAAATTCATGAAAAGCATGTTATTACTAAATGTCCCTTTTTCATGGTTTTTGCATGGCTTCCGTACTTAGTACATCTAATGTGCTAACCCCTTTCTTTACTTTTGACTACAGTGTAAGGAATTGAAAGTATTGACGTGCCATGGAAGATGTATAGGTTTCTAAGGTTTAAGATGAAGTATTGGTGAGTCCTCATCGATTCGAGGACAATATCCACATGTTCGTTATGTCTTAAGTCTTTTCTTTATGTCTTGTATGGGCTTAGTCCCAAGTGTTGTAAACTCTAAAGTTAGATGGTTCAATGGGATGTTGTAAAGGTTTATAGTTTTAATGAAAGTCTTCCGTTTGCGTAATATTTATGAAAGAAGTTCTTCGTGTGTGAAGAAAGTTTTAATTCTTACTCGTTTTACAATGTTTATTATGCAATGAATGATACGAGAGACTTAGATGAGACTTCTTGAAGTCTCATTTGCCTTGTGACATCACAAGGATACTCTAACTTCTAGGGTGTACTTGTGGGTTGTTACACCCGACAACCTAAGACCTAGTCGGGTGACACCTAACTAACTTAGGGACAACCTAGTACCTAACCTAGGATGGTCCAAAGTTGTTAGTTGTGGTCCTAGTGACTTAGGGGTGTTTTGGTACTTTCCTTAAGTCCCATATTTAATTAATTAAGACATCAAATTAATTAAATTAAGCCTTGGTCAGCCGAGACACTTAGTCAAAATTGCAATTGGCTAAGTCAATGGTCCTCCTATGTCTAGTCAACTTAGGAAGGGCATTTTAGTAATTAACTAAGTAGTTATCTAAATAAATTGATTAAGTCTTAAGTTTTATAATTCAAGATCAGTTCCTTAACCTAGAATTCGTGATCAAATATTGAGAACTCACGACGCTAAGGCAGTAGAACGCAAACCGCAAGAACGTAGAACGCTAAAGTCTCTTTTAGGCAATTTCAAAGTACGTTTCAAGGATTTCGTGTAGAGTGATCATCGTAGATTCGAATCTACATAAGGTATGGGTTTATCTCCTGGAATTGTTTCTCCAAGAGTACTTTCCATCGTCGTAATTCATGAAATCTCCAATACTAGGGTTGTTCCCAAAGTTCTCGTCGAACTTCCCTTTCCCTAGTATCCTTGTTACAATTTCAATGTTGAATAGGTTAGAGATCATGTTGTTGGTATGTGGTGCTGGCTGATTTTATGTGTAATGTTCCTGAATGATGAATGTCGCATGAACGTATGAACTTAAGATCGTATAAGCTAATGTTTACAACGTGAATTAGGAATCGATCATATGTTAGTTACGTCCGTAAAGGTCAAGTGTTGATGTGTGTGTGACGAATGTTGACTTTCTTTTTTGTAATGTTATGAAGATGCTAAAGTCATCAAATGTTAATATGATGCTGTCCAATATGTCTTAAAAACGTTACCCTAAAGTCCTGAACTAAGATTGGCTTAAAAGACAACTATGAAATCACATCTTGAATGAATTGACTATCTGGTTCCAATAAAATTGGCTAACACTACTTGGTCAAAACGAATGTATGCTAATGGCTAGGAGCTTATGTAATTAATTGAAAGATTGGCTAAGGGTTCATACATATGGAAATTTAAATATGAACATACGTAAAATTGACTTATGCCAACAAAAATAGTTTGCTAGTTTAACATCCCAAATGTTGAGGCCAATACAAATCATATATCAATCTCGTGTAGTTAGAGTATCAAATGATATTATAAGCACTTCTAAAGTAACATCAATGAATCCATAACCAAGGGCATGACATTCATTAGGACAACTCCCAACATGCTCTACAAGAATGAACCATGAACATATGTAACTCATTGAAAGAAGTGCTCATCGTCCACAAATGATGAAATGAAGCTACTACACTAAAGTAAAGAAGTAACGTGAGTTAATAACATAATTAAAGGGGTCTAAATTAAGTAAGTGACCAGAATGGGGTGCTAAAGAAAGTGAGACAAGTCTTACTTACTCCTAAGCTACTATGTTAAAAGAATACTCACGAGTGAAAGTGTTAGAATGTGTGAGACTAGTCTCATTAACACCTAAGGATGATATGTAAGGACAATTCACATTCATCAATATAAAGTAAAGATGATATGTAAGGACAATTCACATTCATCAATGTAATGATGATATGTAAGGACAATTCACATTTCATCAATGTAAAGTAAGGATGACAAGTCATCAAAGGAGTAAATAAATCTCAATCTAGAAGTAAGCTTCCATAATGTTTGAGTCCACTCTAAAAGATAAAGAAGATAATGAAAGTGAGCACAATACCGATAGACTAGTTATGAGAATGTGCTTGCACGTGTAAGTCTCACGTGATGAGTCTACCACCGAGGTGGATAAGTAGTCTCATTAAGTCCCTAGTCTTCGAACTATGTCTAGCCAACATAGGAACTAGCCACTGGTTTCCACCTAAGCGAGCTAGGCATGTATGATTTCACCTTGGCGGTGATTCCACCCCTTTTCGGTGGGGCAGACACATGATTTCATGTTTAGCTCACATGATCTATGTCGGTTAATTCTCATGATATGTTCTTGGTTCACTATAGCCGTGAACCACTCCTTTTCGGTGTGGAGTGAACACTTGAGATGTATTCGCCTTAGCCTGGGATCACCACTTTTTGGTGTGGATAGACACTGGATTCAATGAGTAGCTTACATGGTCTAGATTCACTTTAACCGGTGAATCACCTTTTTTCAGTGTGGGGGAGACACTGGATTTCATGTTAAGCTCGCATGATCTTATTCCTAATGATGTCACTATGAAAGTGAGAATGATGATGATGATCGAACGTATGTTCAAAGTGAGCAATGAAAAAGAGCTTAAGAATGTCAAGTGCCAGTATCACACTCATGAAGTTTCAGCAAATAATGGGCAAAGCCAAATAAGATTGGCTTATAATGACTTCTTATATGTTACCAATAAAGGGGAGTAGAAATGTAAGTTTAAATAAATACCTCATAACTTCCCTAAGATGAAAGTAATGAAATAAATGGCATGACCAATATAGAATGGCTTATGAAATGCAATGAATTCATAGTGTAAAGAATGACTCACTATAAGGTAGTGAAATTTTCAGATCTTCGCTGGAGTTGTTCTAAAATTATGTTGATGATACTAATGTCTTGTAATCATATATAAAATGAGTTGTGTGCTTTGAATGCATTAAAATACATCATATTCATACAACAATTCACAAATAACGAATTAGAAAAGTCTAGTGATGATACTTTCCAATTGCATGTTGCTTAGGAAGAACTTTCATTGATCATGCATAGCCTTATATGTATGTGTGCATAAACCCATACTTATTACAAGTGGTGTACTAACCCCCTACTATTTACTATTTTTATAGGTGCAGGTGAGAGAGCAGATTGACGACACTTGCAGCGGTTTGGACTTCAGCGTTTCTCCAGACCATTTGGTAGGTCCTCTTGATTTCGAGGATGCTACAGCTTTAATCTAGATTTAGATATAAAAATAGCTAGTGGATGTTGTCACTTGTGTTTCCTTCATATTTCATTTCGAACCTTTTGATGTAAGGCCGTGTTTGAAAAACTATTTATGATATATTCATCTTCAGTTTCGAATTGATTCTTTATGTTAGATGGTTGTCTATTGATGTTGAGCTTAGTATGTAATGATAAATATGTAATGACTATATGAAGTCTAAGTAAACTTCATACATATAAAAAGTTTTAAATTTTCCGCAAATTTAACTAGATGAATGTGATGAATGCAAGATGAGGCTTGTCTGCGACCTCTGAGAGGTCAACGACGCCGGTGGCGATTCGCATTCAAGAATTCGGGTCGTTACACATCTCTTCTTCTTTCTTTCTTACTTTATTAAAGAAGTCTTTAGCATTAAGATCATGTGAAATGACATGAAATCCAGTGTCTTCCCCACACCGAAAATAGGTGGTTCACCGATCAAAGTGAACCTAGATCATGTGAGTTAACATGAAATCCAGTGTCTGCCCCACACCGAAAAGGGGTGGTTCACCGGCTAAAGTGAAACCAAGTCCAGTTTCTTCCCCACACCGAAAAGAGGCAGTTCATGGCTAAAGTGAAACCAAGCACTTTCTATTGAGCATTAACCGACATAGATCATGTGAGCTAAACATGAAATACAGTGTCTACCCCACACTGAAAAGGGGTGGTTTCACCGTCCAAAGTGAAACCGAATCTACCTAGCTCTCTTAGGTGGAATCCACTGGCTAGTTCCCATGCTGGCAACATAGTTCGAAGACTAAGATATTTTTGGAGACTCTTTTCCACCTTGGTGGAGCCTCTTCTCATGAGAATTAACATGTGCTTGCACAAGCTCATTGTTAGTCTATCGGTGCTTTGCTCAATTTCTTTTACTTCATAACTTTTAGAGTTGACTCAAACATTATAGAAGATTGCCTCTAGTTGTGAGGTTTACTTACTCTATGGATAACTTGTAATCCCTTTCTTTACTTAATGAAATGTGAATTTAACCTTACATTATCATCTTGGTGTTAATCAGACTCGTCTCACACTTTTTAACACCCTCTTATCTGAGTATCTTTAACATAGTTGTCTTAGGTGTAAGTGAGACTTGTCTCACTTCCTTTAACACCCCATTCTGGTCACTTTCATAACTCTTGAGCTTTTAGTTATGTTATTACTCACTTTATCTTGTTCAATGCCATTTGGTAGCTTTATACCATTCTTTATGAATGTTATGAACTTCTTTCAACGTAGTTACTATATTCATAGTTCATTTTGATAGAGTAAGTTAAGACTTGTCCCAATGATTGGCATACCCTTGGTTATGTATTCAATGTTACATTGGTCATGATTAATTGGTCATTACAATACATTGGCCATACAAGATTAGTATGAATTAGTATTGGCCTATTCTAACAATTTTTTTGACATAACTTTAATAGCTAATTTATTGGCACAAGCCAACCATTCACTCAATATTTTTCATGATATTATCATAAGCCAAGTCGATTAACCTCGTATATATACTTTGGTGAACTCATCATCTCAAGAAGGTCAACTTTTAACGGTAAACTAAACTTCATAAACTATCATATCAAACTTCATATTCTCAAACACAATTAAGCTTTTCATCATTCTTTGTTTCGTGTAACTAATATCCAAATCATACGAATCAAATCTATAGGCCTCATTAGTCATTAACAAATCAAGAAACCTACACATAAGAATCATTTATCACCACATACCAACAACATGTTCGAGATTACATCTACATACTTATTAGAATCGAAAACAAGGATAACTAGGGCAAAGGACGTTCAACAATATCATTGGGAACAACCCTAGTTTTGATATTCATGGATTCAAAACATTTGAAAGGCCTCTTGGATAAAGAGTTCCAGGAGAGAAAACTCATACCTTATGTAGAATTTAACCTACGACGATCACATGCACGAAAACCTTGAAGAGTACCTTGAAATTGCCTAAGAGAACCTTTGTCTTTCTACGTTTTTCGCTTACTGCCCTTGCATTGTGTTTCTAAGTGAATGATCGTGGTTTTTAGGTCTTTGGAACTGATGTTGAATAATTCAATTTTCGACTAATTAACTTAATTAATAAATTAATTAGCTAATTACTAAAATACCCCTCCTAAATTGACTAGACCTAGGACAGCATTTGACTAGCCAAATCTAAAAATAGGCTAAGGGTCTCGGCTTGAACAGGGCTTTAAATTAATTAATTAAGTTGATTAATTAATTAATTAAGGGACCTAGGGAAATTACTAAAATACCCCTAAGTCACTAGGACCACAACTAACCCCTTTGTACCATCCTAGGTTAGGTACTAGGTTGTCCCTAAGTTAGTTAGGTTAGTTAGGTGTCACCTGACAAGGTCTTAGGTTGTCGAGTCCCTTGGCTGGTCGTTCTTGGTTGGTCTTAGGTTAGCTAGCTAGTTGGTTAAGTTAGTTGGAGTTTAGATTTGGTTAGGAATCCAGGACCCACTTGGCTGGACCCGTTCGCGCAGCTGCCCCCAACCGCCTAACCGAATTCGATTAGCTTGGTCGCGTGGTCCCCCTCGGCTAGTTACACATGTGCTTGCACATGTGTTTCTGCCTACTTTCCCAACCGCGCACTTCTATTGTTGCATTTGGAAAGTTCACTCCTTCTCCAAGGATCCTCACTATGTCCTTTGACACTACTTAATCTATATGATTATTTTCATTGATCATGTGCTATGGTACTAGGCTTGACACTTAGATGCCTAGTACCTAATATGTATTATGTGAAGAATACTATATTTTAGCTTAGGTTCTTCATTGCAGGTACAATTCTAAACAAGCTCGTTAACACATAGAAATTTTGCTCACACCCTTAGCTAATATTTCTAATATTCCCATATTGTTCAATATTAGGCATTGGGATGCCTCTGTACCACAATACGCTTTCTTAAAACCTATTAGGCTCTTTACTAGACATGTACGTTTTTCTGGAATGTTACATCATCACCCCCTTAGGAACAATCGTCCCCGAATGACACTACACATCATTTTAAAACAAAGAGGGTAATTTCGAAAACACTTTAACATACTTGAAACTTTACTCTTTGTGAATATCTGATTCACACTTACTCTGGATGATGCATATTACCCAAAGCTTATCTGAAGCTTCATATTTAAGATTGAGGAACTTCTTTCTCAGTCACACTTAACATAATGTACATCACAACTCATGCAACACAAAAATCATGTCTACGTTATACAAAATAGCAGAATGAATGCAAGCATGAACTCATTTTAACTCATATAGTGCAAGTATAAAACACACAATTATGGACATACAACACCAAAATCCACAAATGCACTAAAAACTTAGAGTTTCTTAAACAAAACTAGATTTAGGAAGAGTATATCTAACCTCAAGAACTGAACAAGTCAGGGTAACAGGATATCATATTGGCCTCGGCCTCCCATGTTGCTCCCTCAACAAGGTGGTTCCTCCATAATACCTTCACGGTGGCAACCCCCTTGTTTCTCAATTGCTTCACTTGTCGATCTAAAATTGCAACTTGAACCTCTTTAAAAAGAGGTTCTCATTGACTCCTAACCGCTCAACAGGCAGGATGGATGCTGGATCGCCTAGACACTTCTTAAGCATCAAAACGTGAAACACTGGATGAACAGAAGCCAAGTCTTGTGGTAACTTCAGTTCGTAGGCCAAATTTCCTACTCGTTGTAAGATCTCATAAGGACCTATATACCTCAAACTCAACTTCCCTTTATTACCAAACCTCATCACCCCTTTCATGGGTGATATCTTCAAGTAGACTTGATCACCTACTTCGAATTCAAGAGCTCTCTTTCTGTTATCAGCATAGGATTTTTGACGACTATAAATAGTAGCCAACCGATACTTGATCATCCTCACCTTCTCTATAGCCTCATGTATGATCTCAGGTCCAAGGATGGTAGATTCTCCTACTTCAACCCACCCAACTGGAGACCTACATCTCCTACCATACAATGCTTCAAAAGGTGCCATCCCAATACTGGAATGGTAGCAATTATTATAAGAGAACTCAACCAATGGCAAGTGATCATCCCAACTCCCCTTGAAGTCAATAAAACATGCTCTCAACATGTCTTCAAGGGTCTGAATGGTACGTTCTGCTTGTCCATCCATCTGCGGATGAAAAGCAGTACTAAGTTTCACCAGTGTACCCAAGCTCTTTTGGAAAGATCTCCAAAAATGATAAATGAATCAGGCACCCCTATCCGAAATGATAGATAAAGGAATCTCATACCACCTCACGATCTCATCAATATATAGCTTGGCATAATCTTCGGCTTTGTAAGTAGACTTCACGGGAATGAAGTGAGCAAACTTAGTCATCCTATCAACGATGACCCAAATGGAATCATGTAGTATTCGGGTTCTGGGCAGACCAACCACAAAATCTATAGTAATAGCCTCCTACTTCCACGTTGGAATCTCAATCGACTGGGTGAGACCTCCAGGCTTAAGGTGTTCGGCCTTAACTTGTTATGAATACGGACAATCCTCCACAAACTTAGAGATGTCTCTCTTCATACCTTCCCACCAATAAATTTCCATCAGATCATGATACATTTTTATGGCACGTGGATAAATGGAATACCTGGATCCATGAGCCTCTACAAAAATATTAGGCCTCAAATTATCAACATTGGGCACACATAATCTTCTCTGGTATCTAAGCACACCATCCCCCCTAGGGATAATTATTCATTTAGCTTATTCAACACTGAGTCTTTCAACTCCATGAGTATTGGGTCGAGATGTTTCTTAGCTTTAAAATCTACAACAAGTGAGGATTTGGAACTGGAATGAACCGAAACACCCCCATTTGGTGTATCTACCAGTCATACACCCAACCTAGCCAATTGGTGTACTTCTTTAACATACTCCTTTTTCTCATCATCAATATGTGACACGCTGACCATGCTTAATTGACTCAACGCATCGGCCACTACATTGGCCTTACCTGGGTGATAGTGGACACTCATGTCATAATCCTTAAGAAGTTCTAGCAATCTTCTCTAACAAAGGTTCAATTCTCTCTGCGTAAAAACATACTGAAGACTTTTATGATCAGTATACACATAAACATGTACACCATATAAGTAATTCCTCTAAAGTTTCAACGCAAATACCATAACCTCTAACTCAAGATCATGTGTAGGTTAATTCTTCTCGTGGATTTTCAACTCTCTCAATGCATATGCAATCACCTTGCCATCTTGCATAAGAACACATCCCAAACCTACTCGGGAAGCATCACAATATACCACATACCCTTCACCACTCCTCGGCAACGTGAGCACTGGGGCTGAAGTCAGTCGGTCTTTGAGTTCTTGGAAACTCTTTTCACACTTTTCTGACCACTCAAACTTCGCCTTCTTCTTTGGTAACGCTGTCAACGGAGCTTCAATAGTGGAAAAACCCTCCACAAACCTGCTATAATAATTATCCATACCCAAGAAACTCCGGATGTCTGTAGGAGTAAGAGGTCTCGGCAAATTCTACACCGATTCAACCTTTTCTCGGATCAACCTCAACACCCTGGTCGGTCACAACATGACCAAGGAAGGTCACTGATCTCAACCAAAACTCACATTTACTGAACTTTGCATACAACTGATGTTCTCTGAATACTTGTAATGTCTTTTTCAAGTGTTCTTCATGCTCTTCTCTAGTCTTAGATTATATGAGAATGTCATCTACGAATACTATGACAAAAGAATCAAGATATTCACGGAAGACTATATTCATAAGGTCCATAAACGCGGTTGGTGTGTTAGTGAGACCAAATGACATGACAAGAAACTCGTAATGACCACACCTAGTATGGAAGGCGGTCTTAGGAACGTCTTCTTGTATCACTCAAAGCTGATGATACCCTGACCGGAGATCTATTTTTGAAAAGAAACTTGAACCTTGGAGTTGATCAAATAGATCATCAATTCTGGGAAGAGGGTATTTGTTCTTTATAGTGACTTTGTTGAGTTGTCGATAATAGATACACATTCTAAGAGTTCCATCCTTTTTGTAACATTCCGGAAAATCATATGTCTAATGAAGAGCCTAGTATGCCCTTAGGATAGCCTATTAGGGGTACATAGGCACCCCAATGCTCAATATTGAGAGATATTGGGCATAGTATAGAAAAATTGGCTAATGGATATTAGCCAATTTTCTATATACGAGTTATGAAATATACTTTTTGGATTGCCATACCCCAATCCAAGATTAACGTTCAATAAATGTACTTGAAAAGAAGACTCTAAGCTAATATAATTGGCACTATGTACATATAGACCTACAACGTGTGAGTATGAGGCATTCAAGTGTAAAGCCTAGATACCATAGCACATGACCATTTAAAATGATCATGTAGATTAAGTAGTGCCAAAGGACATGATGAGGATCCTTGGGACAATAAGTAAGCATTCCCAAATGAGCATTCCCAAATGAGGCATCACACGTGAAGGAGCCGGCCAAGGGGGACCACAGAACCACCCTAACCAAATTCGGTTAGGGCAGTTAGGCATGACACGCGTACACGGGTCTGTCCATGTGGGGCCGGGATTCCTAACCAACTCAACACCCTAAGAACTTAACCAACTAGCTAACTAACCTAGGATCAATCAAAAATGACCAGCCAATGGACCCGACAACCTAAGACCTTGTCGGGTGACACCTAACTAACCTAACCAACTTAGGGACAACCTAGTACCTAACCTAGGATGGTCCAAAGTTGTTAGTTGTGGTCCTAGTGACTTAGGGGTGTTTTGGTAATTTCCCTAAGTCCCTAAATTAATTAAATTGAGGATTTAATTAATTAATTAAAAGTCAAAATGTTGACCGAAACAAGGGTCAATACCGATTCCAGATTCGGTCAAAGTCAACATCTTCTTATGTTTAGTCAACATAGGAAGGGCATTTTGGTAAATTACCTAGGCCCCTTATTTAATTAATTAAGCCATCAAATTAATTAAATTAAGCCTTGGTCAACCGAGACACTTAGTCAAAATTGCAATAGGAAAAGTCAATGGTCCTCCTATGTCTAGTCAACTTAGAAAGGGTATTTTAGTAATTAACTAATTAATTTATTAATTAAGTTAATTAGGTATGAAGATTATAATTCAATATCATCTCCTAAACCTAGAATACACGATCAAAACACTTAGAACAAAACGCAAGAAAGAGGCAGTGAACTAAGAATGCTAAAACGGAAAAAAGGGCATAGACGTTCTTAGGCATTTTCAAGGTATCTTCAAGGTTTCGTTCGAGGTGGTTTTCATAGATTAAGTTATATATAAGGTATGGGTTTCTCTCCTGGACTTCTTTCTCCAAGAGAACTTTCTTTCCAACGATTCAAAGATCTTGAAAACTAGAATTGTTCCCGTTCTCGTCGAACTCCTTGTCCCTAGTCTACTTTTCGATTTCCAAGTTGAATAAGTTAGTGATAATGTTGTTGGTATGTGGTGCTGGATGTTCTTAACATGAATTGTTCTTGAATGATGAGTATCGAATGAACATATAAACTTGTAGTCGCGTAAAGTTAATACTATCATGAAAACTAAGAATCGATGATATGCTAAGAACGTCCGTGATTGTGTTAGGTGATTTATGTGTCTTGGCCGAATGTTTACTTGCTGTTGTTGTGACCTTATGAAGATATTAAAGTCATCAAATGTTAAGATGATTCTGTCCAATATGTCTTAAAAATGTTACCCTAAAGTCATGAACTAAGATTGGCTTAAAAGACCACTTGGGAATCACATCTTGCATGAATTGGCTATCTGGTTCCAATAAAATTGGCTAACACTATTTGGTCAAAACGAACATATGCTAATGGTTAGGAGCTTATGTAAATGATTAAAAGATTGGCTAAGGGTTCATACATATGGCAATTTAAATATGAACATACGTAAAATTGGCTTATGCCAATAAGAATGAATTTGCTAGTCTAACATCCCAAATCTTCACCCAATACTAATCATATGCCAATTCTTGTGTAGTAAGAGTATCAAGTATATTATAAGCACTTCTAAAGTAACATTAACGAATCCATAACCAAGGGCATGACATTCATTGGGACAATTCCCAACATGCCCTACAAGAATGAACTATAAACATATGTAACTCATTGAGAGAAGTGCTCATCGTCCATAAACGATGAAATGAATCTACTACACTAAAGTAAAGAAGTAATGTGAGTTATAACATAATTAAAGGGGTCTAAACTAAGTAAGTGACCATATGGGGTGTTAAAGGAAGTGAGACAAGTCTCACTTACATCTAAGTTAATATGTTAAAAGAACACTCACGAATGAAGGTGTTAGAACGTGTGAGACTAGTCTCATTAACACCTAAGGATGAAATGTAAGGACTATTCATATTTCATCAATGTAAAGTAAGGATGATTTGTAAGGATAATTCACATTTCATCAATGTAAAGTAAGGGTGATATGTAAGGACAATTCACATTTCACCAATGTAAAGGAAGGATGATATGTAAGGACAATTCACATTTCATCAATGTAAAGTAAGGATGACAAGTCATCAAAAGAGTAAATAAATCTCAATCTAGAAGTAAGCTTCCACAATGCTTGAGTTAACTCTAAAATATTTAGAAGATAATGAAAGTGAACATAGCACCGATACACTATTTATGAGCATGTGCTTGCACATGTAAGTCTCATGCGACGAGGCTACCACCGAGGTGGATAAGTAGTCTCATTAAGTCCCTAGTCTTTGAACTATGTCTAGCCAACATAGGAACTAGCCAGTGGTTTCCACCTAAGTGAACTAGCCATGTATGGTTTCACCTTGGACGGTGATTCCACCCCTTTTCGGTGTGGGGCAGACACATGATTTCATGTTTAGCTCACATGATCTATGTCGGTTAATGCTCACGATATGTTCTTGGTTCACTATTGCCGTGAGCCACTCATTTTGAGTGTGGAGTGAACACTTGAGATGGATCCGCCTTAGCCAGGGATTACCCCTTTCCATGTGTGGGGAAGACACGTGATTCCATGAGTAGCTCACATGGTCTAAGATTCATTTTAACCGGTGAATCACCTCTTTTCAGTGTGGGAGAGACACTGGATTCATGTTAAGCTCGCATGATCTTATTCCTAATGATGTCACTATGAAAGTGAGAATGATGATGATGATGGAACGTATGTTCAAAGTGAGCAATGATGAAGAGCTTAAGAATGTCAAGTGCCAATATCACACTCATGAAGTTTCAGCAAATAATGGGCATAGACAAATAAGATTGGTTTATAATGACTTCTTATATGATGCTAGTAAAGGAATGTAGAAAGCAATGTTAATTAAGTACCTCATAACTTCCCTAACATGAAAATAATGAAACAGATGGCATAGCCAATAAAATTGGCTTATCAAATGTTTATGAATACTAAAAGTAAAGAATGACTCACTATAAGGTAGTGAAATCATTCCTTAGTCCTTGGATTACTTACATTGATTGATTGTGGGTATGGGACTACAATGAATCATTGCACTTGTAAGTAAAACATAGGACTAAAGGAACTATTGAACTACACAACAAGAAGAAGAAAAAGACTGAAAATAAAACTAAGTATGGGGAAAAGAGCTCTCAAGTTTGGAGGAGTAAAATTTCAAATCTTCGCTCGAGTTGTTCTAAAATTATGTTGATTATTAGTCTTGTAATCATATAAAAAATGAGTTGTATGCTTTGAATACATTAAAAAACATCATATTCATACCACTATTCACAAATAATGAATTAGGAAAGTCTAGTGATGACACTTTCCAGAAACGACATATTTCTTAGGAAGAGCTTTCATTGATCATGCATAGTTTTATGTGTATGTGTGCATACACCCATACTTAGTACAAGTGTTGTACTAACCCCCTACTATTTACTATTTTTATAGGTGTAGGTCAGAGAGCAGATTGACGTCACTTGCAGCGATTTGGACTTCAGCATTTTCTCCAGACCATTTAGTAGGTCCTCTTGATTTCGAGGATGCTACACGCATTAGTCTAGACTTAGTTTTAGATATAGCTAGTGGATGTTGTCCCTAGAATTTCTTTCGTATTTCATTTTGAACCTTTTGATGTAAGTCCGTGTTTGGCAAACTATTTACGATATATTTACTTTCAGTTTCGAATTGATTCTTTATGTTAGATCGTTGTCTATTGATGTTGAGCTTATTATATTATGTTTAATATGTAATGACTATATGAAGTCTAAGTAAACTTCATACATATAAAATGTTCTAAATTTTCCGCAAATTTAACAAGATGAATGTTATGAATGCAAGATGAGGCTTGTCTGCGACCTCTGAGAAGTCAACGACGCTGGTGGAGATTCGGATTCAAGAATCTGTCTCATTACACTTTTTCTTAACGAATAACACTGGAGCACAACATGGAGATATGCTCGGCTGGATGAAGCCCTTATCAAGTAAATCTTTTAACTTCAACTTCAACTCTTTGAGTTCGGATGGTTCCATCCTATATGGGGGAATGGAAATTGGTTTGGTGTTGGGATCTAAGTCGACACAAAAATCGATTTCGCATTTAGGAGGAATTTCTCGTAAATCCTCCGGAAAGACATCTTGAAACTCATTCACTATGGACACAAAGTCTATGGAAGGAACCTCATGCTCTAAGTCATAGACTCTGAATAAGTGGTATAAATACCCCTTAGATAACATCTTATTGGCTTTAAGATTGGAAACTATTTGGCCTGTTGGATTTGAACCACGCCCTTTCCATTTTAACTCCAACTCATTTGGAAACTGAAAACTTACTACCCTGTTTCGACAGTCTATGGTAGAATAACACTTATGAATCCAATCCATGTCCAAAATTATGTCAAAATCAAGAATGGTTGATTCTATTAGGTCAGCATAAGTGATTCTATCAAGGTCATTAATGGGGCAATCTTTATATACTCTTTCTGCTCTAATGCAGTCTCCTATGGGAGTACTAACTAGAAAAGGCTCATGCAAGATCTCAGGAAGCAAGTCAAATATACTAGCTACTAAAGGAGTAACAAATGACAAAGTGGATCCTGGATCTAATAATGCATACACAGGAAAAGAAAAGACATGCAACGTATCAGTGTCCACATCAGCTGACTTCTCTTGCTCCTCTCTACCTTTTAGAGCATAGAATCTGTTCCTCTTAGGAGGCTCGGTTGCAGCATTTGAATTAGGCCGAGGCTGAGCATCTCTCCTGGCCTGATTCCTCGCATGTGGGCAATCCCTAACTATATGCCCACTCTTGATGCACCCATAGTATGCATTAGTACCTACCTAGCACTCACTTCCATGCAAACGGCCACACTTACCACACAGCTTGCTGTTACGCTGGGCATTTCTATCAGTGTCCTTTTTGGGGCCCGACTTGTCCACTTTAGTATTCGAGTTCCTGGAAGGAGTAGTATTACCTGAGCACTGGTTCCCCTTCTTGAACCTAGGCCTGTCCTGAACTCCAAACGAACTCCTACCAGAGCTAGAACCAGTCTGATCTGAGGTCCTAGGATTCTTACCTTCTTGGCCTCTCTTTCTCCGACGACTCTCCTCCACCTGCTGTGAATGTACCATCAACCTACCAAGGTCCATGTTATCATGCAATATGGCTGCCCGACAATCCTCTTCCAGATCCTCCGACACACCAGTCACGAACCTGCGCATCTCATCCCTGTTATTGGACACCAGAGAAGAAGCATATTTTGAGATCTTAAAAAATTTCAAGGAATACTCCTTGACTGACATACCTCCCTGTAGTAGGTTGATGAACTCTTCAACCTTAGCTTCTTATCGCTCTCTTGGAAAGAATCTCTCGAGAAATGCAGTCTTGAGAAGGTCCCAAGTGATGGGACCTCTCCTGGTGGTCGGCCATCTGCCCACATTATGTACCACACATGAGCCACATCTTTGAGTTGATATGCAGCCAACTCAGCCTTCTCCTTTTCATCAACACCCATGGCACAAAGAATTTTGTAGACCTCATCCAAAAACTCATGGGGATCCTCATTAGTTCTGGACCCGTAGTAGACTGGAGGATTCATTCTAGTGAAGTCCCTCAGTCTGCTAGCCATGGTGCTAGGATGCGGGTTATCTCTGGGAGCACCCTCTCTAGTGGCTTGGGCTGTGATAGCCTGCGCGTGAGTTGTGATGGCTTGAGCCATCTGAACAAATGCTTCTCTTACTTCTCCATCTGTAAACACAGCTGGGTTGACAGGCACTTGAACTCTAGCAGTTGGGGCTTGAGGAGGAGCATGGTTTCCTCCAGCAGCTGCTCCTTCAACTCTCTAGACTGCGTTTCTCCTTGTGTTCATTGTTCTACACGCATACACAAGAAGGAAGTTAGATACTTGAATGACACAAAATGTCATAACTCTACATAGCACGACAAAGAGTAGAAAAAGGGAAAATTTCCTAACATCATATAGTCTCTAAGTCATGATTGTGGTGCACTTCACAACCATAAGTTAGAAACTACATAACGTGGTTGTTTTGAGCTATAGTTCCTATGTAATTTAACCTCATGCTCTGATACCAAGTTTGTGACGAACCGGATTCTGGAATCCAAATCGCGACCGGCGTCGTTAACCTCTCAGAGGTTGTAGACAATCCTTTTCTTAGCTTTCATTACAATCATATAGTTAAATTTGCAGAAAAATTAAAAATTTTAAAGCATAATTAAGTGTACATAGACTTCATATAATTACTACATAGGTTGATATTATAATCATCTCAACTAAACAACCATCTACAGTCGATTAAACAATTCAAATAAAAGAATCAATATATATATCGTAATAGTTTGGCAAAACGGCCTTAATACAATATCAGAAATAAAATGCTAGGGACAACATCCACTAGCTATGTCTAAAGTACTAAGTTAGAAAGATAGATGTAGCATCCTCGAACTGAAGAGGACCTAGCAAAGTGTGGAGATCGCTAAGTCCAAACCGCTTCAATGAGTCTTCAACCTTCTTTCTGACCTGCACCGATAAAAAAAAGTAATAGTATTGGGTTAGTACACACTTGTACTAAGTATGGGTGTATGCACACATACACATAAGGACTATGCATGATCAAGGAAAGCTTTTTCTATAGCAACATGCCATTTCTGGAAAGTGAAGTCACTAGACTTTCTCAATTCGTTATTTGTAATTCATGGTGTGAATATGACGTATTTTAATGCATTTAGAGCACACAACTCATTTTATATATGAACATAAGACCTTGGAATCATGAACATAATTTTAGAACAACTCGAACAAAAAATTATAAATTTGCTCCCTCTAGGCCGAGAACACCATTTTCCATACTTAGTTTATTTTTCAGTCTTTTCTTCTTTTTGTTGTCTAGTTCAAAAATCTCCTTTGATCCCATGTTTTACTTACAAGTGCAATGATTCATTATAGTCCCATACCTACAATGAATCAAGTAAGTAATCCAAAGAACTAAGGAAATGATTTAACTACAATTTTGCATGAAATCTTATTAAGCCAATCTTTGTTGGTTATGACTATTATTTGATTCTTTGCATAACATAATAAGTCATTATAAGCCAATCTTATTTGGCTATGATCATTTGCATAATATAAGAAGTCATTATAAGCCAATCTCATTTGGCTTTGGTCATTTTCATAATATAGGAAATCATTATTGGCTATGCCCCTTTACTTGTTAAAAACTTCATTCTTATCAAACATTGATGATTGATATTTTTAAACTCTTGCTTTCTTAGTTCACTTTGAACTTACATCTCTTCTTCTTTCTTTCTTACTTTCTTAAAGAAGTCTTTAGCATTAAGATCATGTGAAATGACATAAAATCCAGTGTATTCCCCACACCGAAAAGAGGTGGTTCACCGATCAAAGTGAACCTAGATAATGTGAGTTAACATGAAATCCAGTGTCTGCCCCACACCGAAAAGGGGTGGTTCACCGGCTAAAGTGAAACCAAGTCTAGTGTCTTCCCCATACCGAAAAGAGGTGGTTCATGGCTAAAGTGAAACCAAGAACTTTCTTGTGAGCATTAACCGACATATATCATGTGAGCTAAACATGAAATCCATTGTCTGCCCCACACTGAAAAGGGGTGGTTTCACCGGCCAAAGTGAAGCCGAATCTACCTAGCTCTCTTAGGTGGAATCCACTGGCTAGTTCCCATGCTGGCAACATAGTTCAAAGACTAGGAGATTTTCGGAGACTCTTATCCACCTTGGTGGAGCCTCATCTCATCAGACATACATGTGCTTGCACAAGCTCATTGCTAGTCTATCGGTGCTTTGCTCAATTTCTTTTACTTCATAACTTTTAGAGTTGACTCAAATATTATGGAAGCTTGCTTCTAGTTGTGAGGTTTACTTACTCTATGGGTAACTTGTCATCCCTTTCTTTACTTGATTAAATGTGAATTTAACCTTACATTATCATGTTGGTGTTAATGAGACTCGTCTCACACTTTCTAACACCCTTTTATGTGAGTATCTTTAACATAGTTGTCTTAGGTATAAGTTAGACTTGTATCACTTCCTTTAACACCCCATTATGGTCACTTTCATAACTCTTGAGCTTTTAGTTATGTTATTACTCACTTTATCTTGTTCAATGTCATTTGGTAGCTTTATACCATTCTTTATGAAAGTTATGAAATTCGTTCAATGTAGTTACTATATTCATAGTTCATTTTGATAGATTTTGTTGAGACTTGTCCCAATTATTGGCATACCCTTTGTTATGAATTCAATGTTACATTTTTCATGCTTAATTTGGCATTACAATACATTGGCCATATAAGATTAGTATGAATTAGTATTTTCCAATTCTAATAATATTTTGGACATAACTTTACTAGACAATTTATTGGCACAAGCCAACCATTCACTCAACATTTTTCATGAGATTATCATTAGACAAGTCGATTAACTTTCTAAATATACTTTAGTGAACTCATCATCTCAAGCAAGTCAACTTTTAACAGTAAACTAAACTTCATAAATGAATTATAACAAACTTCATATTCTCGAACACAATTAAGCATTTCATCATTCTTTGTTTCGTGTAATTAATATCCAAATCATAAGAAACAAATCTATAGGCCTAATTAGTAATTAACAAATCAAGAAACCTACACATAGGATCAGTTAGCACCACATCTACATACTTATTAAAATCGAAAACAAGGATAACTAGGGCAAAGGACGTTTAACAATATCATTGGGAACAACCCTTGTTTCGATATTCATGGATTAAAAACATTTGAAAGGCCTCTTGGAGAAAGAGTTCCAGGAGAGAAAACCCATACCTTATCTAGAATTGAATCTACGACGATCACTTGCACGAAAACCATGAAGAGTACCTTGAAATAGCCTAAGAGAACCTTTGTCAACGGCCCTTGGTTGGTCCTTATGGAGTCGTACCCGTATGTTTCTACCATGAATCAACTTAAACACATGTTATACGCCTTTCCACCAAATTTCATGAATTTCCGACTCCGAAAAGCTAGTCAAACAGGCTAAGGCACAGTAGTACCTCCTTTAACTAGTTTTCGGATGTCATGAGCGTTCTTGTACATTTTGGTTTCTAGACTTCATAAATGACTTATATTCATTAAAATGGACCTTAAAACATTGTCTAGACCTTATGACACTTATGTTAGGCTCTAGAATACGTCTTAGATTTTCGAAGTGTTACAGAATATTGTGGAGGGCACTATAACATCTAGATTGAGAGATTTTGTGAGGATGAATCCTCCTATATTTCTTGGTTCTAAGGTAGAAGATGTCTAAGAGTTCCTAGTGTAAGACCTCGAATATGACTTAGGTTATCTAGAGCCTAACATGTTAGTAATGGTGGTATAAGATCCTAATGTAGTCTATTATATGGTTTAGAGGCATTAGCTAAGAGTTTAGGTGTATTGGAAATCAAACGTCAAGGGACGACTAAGACGTTCGACGACTAAGTCACTAAATACCTCATATGTGGTTTTATGTGTTTATGTGTGATTCATGATGTTGTAAGTTCATTAAATGAGTTATTATAGCATGTATAGGTAGTGTGTCATGTTTCGTGGTGTTTGGAGGTCAAACGTCCAAGAACGTCCATGACGTTCGAAAGATATGCCTTGAATTGACCTTGTGTGTGTCTAGGCATATTTTATCAAGTTTTACGTGTTCATTTTGGATAAAATTCATGTGAGAGGTTTTAAACTCGTATCCGGTCGTGTTTGGTTTGAAAACATCCGGGCAAACATCCCCAAGTACCATCCAAGGGTCCTTGAGGAAGGACCCAAACTTTATGTCAAGACTGTCCTAGGCAGCCCCCAAACGATGGAGGCATCGATGGCTCGTGGGCCAATCGACGCCCTGTCGATGGCTGTCGTTGGTGGAGACTTGGTCTTGGGTGAGGTGGGAACCTTTTCAAGTCTTTGACCCAACCAACGGAAGGACAGGACGGT
The DNA here is from genome assembly GCA_016801875.1 of Solanum sitiens. NCBI lineage: Eukaryota > Viridiplantae > Streptophyta > Magnoliopsida > Solanales > Solanaceae > Solanum > Solanum sitiens. Next base: position 133,280 of record JABWTJ010000220.1, on the reverse strand, counting down.
CCGTTTGTGGACAAACGGTTCGTCGACTGCCTTCCGTCTGTGAAGCCAAGTCAGCCTCACTGTTAAGTGAGGGGTGAAATGGGAATTTCACCCCACTTCCAAATAAGAGTATTGACGGCTTATTAAGGGTATATTGGGTATTTTAAACAAGTATATAATTGCTTAACACTTAGAATATTTCATTATTCTAAATTAAAAACCCCAAAATCCGTTAAGAAATCCCAAAGACTCCATTGAAGTCCAAAATCAAGGAACAACTTGGAGGTGACGTTTTGAGTGGAAATTATTTATCAAAGTGAAGAATTATCATCATTGAGGTATGGCTTTTGATCCTTGAAACTCGTTTCATCAAGGAGCCCAACTTTCAAAGATATTTTCAAAGTTTTCAAAGAGGAATTATCCAATTTCATGATTCTTCCATGGTTTCTTGCATTAAAGGTTTTCAAACGTCTATTATGGATTAGATTGATGTTGTATTGATGATTTTAACCTAAATTACCTATGAACCCATGAAATTGATGAACCTAAGATTTTGAATAAAATTATGGGTACTTGATATTGACTTAATGTTGATGAATTCATGTGTAGTTTCTTATGGGCTTTCTATTGATGTAAGAACTGTATTCAATTTTTATCAAATTCGTATTGGATTGTTGAATCTATGTTGAATTGATTTAGATTTCATTGATTTCTATAATTGTGTGTGGAATTGGTGTTCATGGCCTTGTGTAAGGGTCTTGTGTAATCAAATTTAGTAAGTTGACTTGAATTGAAGTGTTAATGATGGAGTGGAGGTATGCTGCCCCATTCCTTTATTTTGATGTTATTTATACTTCGATTCTATTATGATTGGTTTAGTCCACCTTTGGTGGCGGTGTTATGTGAATTGATGTAGCCTTGTCGGCGTTACTTTCTAGTACATTGATGATCATGGCCTTGTCGGCACTGCTTGAACTTATATGGCTATTTGTGTAGTTGATTTAGTGATGTATAATCATATATGTGGAAGTATGTGCTTTAATATTGATACTATCTAGTTAATCATGTTATGCTTTGACTATGTGTTAGTTGTATAGTCTTAGAGTTGATACATGGTTATTCCTAAATTGGTTATATGAGTCTAAAAGGGTTAAGTTGATAATGTTAAGGTAATGGATAGGTTTATTTAATAAGGTTAAGGGTCATTCCTAAGAGTCTAAAGGAAGATAGGCTATATGTGTTAAATGGAAGTATGTTGTGTCTTGTTTAGATAGACTTGTGTCCCTTACTTGATGCTTATGTGAATATGAGATGTCTTGACTTAGGAACCTAACGGGTCTTATTCTTGAATAAATGAACATAGGTGAGACCTTGAATGATGAATAAAGTTGTTTAGGCTTAGATGATGACTTAGTCAATTTAGGACTCTCCTTAATACTTAAAATCTGATTTTAATTAATTATACATGAAAGGACCATTTTGCCCTTACAAAAATCAGATTTTAAATAATAAATAAATCACCAATTTAATGCTTCCATTGGGGCTCGAACTCGGGTGGATTGACCTTTGCGAATATGGATCATTTCGGGTCGACCCTACCCTATTCGGCTCTTTTATTAAATTAATTAATTAATTCCATAGGGTAATTACGATATTACCCTTGGCCTGGAAAGACCATTTTACCCCTGGACCCTCAAAACTTAAGATTTCCTCTTTTTAAGTCCGGTAAAGACTCCTTCGATTAAATCATCATTTTCGAAAGCCCTACATGGTTGGTTCCAACCTTTCCAAGGTCAACTAACTCCTCAAGTTAGTTGTCTTGGCCGTAGTAAGGGTTCTCAGGTCTGGTTCTACGCGTATCAATCCGTGTGAACCTTGGTATAATCGCAAGCATTCTTGACACACTAAACATTTCATATCTTATTCATTTTTAGGGTTGTTACATTATCCCCCCCCCCCTTAGGAACATTCGTCCCCGAATGACACTACCACTATATATCGTAATGGCAGTCAGATCATAACGTAATCACTATGCACCATCAAGCAATAGCAACAAAATATGGAGAGATAAGGAAACATAGACTTAAGAGTAGGAAGTCTAACCTCAAGAACTGAAAAGATGAGGGTAGCGGGATCTCATGTCGGACTCAGCCTCCCACGTAGCACCCTCATCAAGATGATTTCTCCACTATACCTTCAGTGTGGAAATCTCCTTGTTCCTCAGCCGCTTGACCTGTCTGTCTAAGATCTCAACAGGTACCTCCTCATAAGACAAGTCTTCATCAACCCCCAAACGTTCAACAGGTAGAATCGATGCTGGATCACCTAGGCACTTCTTCAACATAGAGACATGAAAGACTAGATGAACAGAAGCTAGCTCCGCAGGCAATGCTAACTCATAGGCCACCTCACCCACACGCTGTATGACCTCATATGGCCCAACATACCTCGGACTCAGCTTCCCTTTTCTACCAAATCTCATCACCCCTTTCATAGGTGATATCTTCAAGTAAACCTGGTCACCAACATCAAATTCTAAAGGACGCTTTCTGTTGTCTACATATGACTTCTGTCGGCTGTAAGCAGTAGCACGGCTGTAAGCAGTAGCCAACCTATCCCTAATCACTTTGACCTTCTCTAAGGCCTCATGAATGATCTCTGGACCCAAAATGGATGACTCTCCAACCTTGAACCACCCAACTGGAGATCTACACCTCCTACCATACAGTGCCTCAAACGGTGCCATCCCAATGCTGGAGTGATAGCTATTATTATACGAGAACTCTATCAAAGGCAAATGGTCATCCCAGCTACCTCTGAAGTCAATCACACACGCTCTCAACATGTCCTCCAATGTCTGAATTGTGTGCTCTGCCTGCCCATCAGTCTGAGGATGAAAGGCAGTACTAAGCTTTACCTGCGTGCCCAAGCTTTTCTTGAAAGATCTCCAGAAATGTGAAGTAAACTAGGCTACTCTATCTGAAATGATAGACAAAGGAATCCCATGCCATCTCACAATCTCATCAATGTAGAGTCTCGTATAATCCTCAGCTTTGTAAGTAGACTTCACAGGAATAAAGTGGGCAGAGATAAATAGTGAAGTTTGAACGTGTGGATGTGATTGACGTGAGAGTGTGAAACCAGTGAAGTTATTTAGGCTTAGATGATGACTTAGTCAATTTAGCACTCTCCTTAATACTTAAAATCTGATTTAATTAATTTTACATGAAAGGACCATTTTTCCCTTACAAAAATCAGATTTTAAATAATAACTAAATCACCAATTTAATGCTTCCATTGGGGCTCGAACTCGGGTGGAGTGACCTTTGCAAAAATGGATCATTTCGGGTCGACCCTACCCTATTCGGCTCTTTTATTAAATTAATTAATTAATTAATTAATTCCTTAGAGTAATTACGATACTACCCTTGGCCTGGAAAAGACCATTTTACCCCTGGACCCTCAAAACTTAAGATTTCATCTTTTTAAGTCCGGTAAAGACTCCTTCGATTAAATCTTCATTTTTGAGAGCCCTGCATGGTTGATTCCAACATTTCCAAGCTTAACTAACTCCTCAAGTTAGTTGTCTTGGCCGTAGTAAAGGTTCTGAGGTCTAGTTCTACGCGTATCAATCCGTGTGAACCTTCGTCTAATCAAAGCATTCTTGACACATTAAACATTTCATATCTTATTCATTTTTAGGGTTGTTACATTATCCCCCCCTTAGGAACATTCGTCCCCGAATGACACTACCACTATATATCGTAATGGCAGTCAGATCATAACGTAATCACTATGCACCATCAAGCAATAGCAACAAAATATGGAGAGATAAGGAAACATAGACTTAAGAGTAGGAAGTCTAACCTCAAGAACTGAAACGATGAGGGTAGCGAGATCTCATGTCGGCCTCAGCCTCCCACGTAGCACCCTCAACAAGATGATTTCTCCACTATACCTTCAGTGTGGAAATCTCCTTGTTCCTCAGCCGCTTGACCTGTCTGTCTAAGATCTCAACAGGTACCTCCTCATAAGACAAGTCTTCATCAACCCCCAAACGTTCAACAGGTAGAATCGATGCTGGATCACCTACGCACTTCTTCAACATAGAGACATGAAAGACTAGATGAACAAAAGCTAGCTCCGCAGGCAATGCTAACTCATAGGCCACCTCACCCACACGCTGTATGACCTCATATGGCCCAACATACCTCGGACTCAGCTTCCCTTTTCTACCAAATCTCATCACCCCTTTCATAGGTGATATCTTCAAGTAAACCTGGTCACCAACATCAAATTCTAAAGGCCGCTTTCTGTTGTCTACATATGACTTCTGTCGGCTGTAAGCAGTAGCACGACTGTAAGCAGTAGCCAACCTATCCCTAATCACTTTGACCTTCTCTAAGGCCTCATGAATGATCTCTGGACCCAAAATGGATGACTCTCCAACCTTGAACCACCCAACTGGAGATCTACACCTCCTACCATACAGTGCCTCAAACGGTGCCATCCCAATGCTGGAGTGATAGCTATTATTATACGAGAACTCTATCAAAGGCAAATGGTCATTCCAGCTACCTCTGAAGTCAATCACACACGCTCTCAACATGTCCTCCAATGTCTGAATTGTGTGCTCTGCCTGCCCATCAGTCTGAGGATGAAAGGCAGTACTAAGCTTTACCTGCGTGCCCAAGCTTTTCTTGAAAGATCTCTAGAAATGTAAAGTAAACTGGGCTACTCTATCTGAAATGATAGACAAAGGAATCCCATGCCATCTCACAATCTCATCAATGTAGAGTCTCGTATAATCCTCAGCTCTGCAACTACACTTCACAGGAATAAAGTGGGCAGAGATAAATAGTGAAGTTTGAACGTGTGGATGTGATTGACGTGAGAGTGTGAAACCAGTGAAGTTATTTAGGCTTAGATGATGACTTAGTCAATTTAGGACTCTCCTTAATACTTAAAATCTGATTTAATTAATTTTACATGAAAGGACCATTTTGCCCTTACAAAAATCAGATTTTAAATAATAACTAAATCACCAATTTAATGCTTCCATTGGGGCTCGAACTCGGGTGGAGTGACCTTTGCGAAAATGGATTATTTCGGGTCGACCCTACCCTATCCGGCTCTTTTATTAAATTAATTAATTAATTCCTTAGAGTAATTACGATACTACCCTACGCCTGGAAAAGACCATTTTACCCCTGGACCCTCAAAACTTAAGATTTCATCTTTTTAAGTCCAGTAAAGACTCCTTCGATTAAATCTTCATTTTTGAGAGCCCTGCATGGTTGATTCCAACATTTCCAAGCTTAACTAACTCCTCAAGTTAGTTGTCTTGGCCGTAGTAAGGGTTCTGAGGTCTAGTTCTACGCGTATCAATCCGTGTGAACCTTCGTCTAATCCAAGCATTCTTGACACATTAAACATTTCATATCTTATTCATTTTTAGGGTTCTTACATTATCCCCCCCTTAGGAACATTCGTCCCCGAATGACACTACCACTATATATCGTAATGGCAGTCAGATCATAACGTAATCACTATGCACCATCAAGCAATAGCAACAAAATATTGAGAGATAAGGAAACATAGACTTAAGAGTAGGAAGTCTAACCTCAAGAACTGAAACGATGAGGGTACCGAGATCTCATGTCGGCCTCAGCCTCCCACGTAGCACCCTCAACAAGATGATTTCTCCACTATACCTTCAGTGTGGAAATCTCCTTGTTCCTCAGCTGCTTGACCTGTCTGTCTAAGATCTCAACAGGTACCTCCTTATAAGACAAGTCTTCATCAACCCCCAAACCTTCAACAGGTAGAATCGTTGCTGGATAACCTACGCACTTCTTCAACATAGAGACATGAAAGACTAGATGAACAAAAGCTAGCTCCGCAGGCAATGCTAACTCATAGGCCACCTCACCCACACCCTGTATGACCTCATATGGCCCAACATACCTCGGACTCAGCTTCCCTTTTCTACCAAATCTCATCACCCCTTTCATGGGTGATATCTTCAAGTAAACCTGGTCACCAACATCAAATTCTAAGGGCCGTTTTCTGTTGTCTACATATGACTTCTGTCGGCTGTAAGCAGTAGACAACCTGTCCCTAATCACTTTGACCTTCTCTAAGGCCTCATGAATGATCTCTGGACCCAAAATGGATGACTCTCCAACCTTTGAACCACCCAACTGGAGATCTACACCTCCTACCATACATTGCCTCAAACGGTGCCATCCCAATGCTGGAGTGATAGCTATTATTATACGAGAACTATCAAAGGCAAATGTTCATCCCAGCTACCTCTGAAGTCAATCACACACACTCTCAACATGTCCTCCAATGTCTGAATTATGCGCTTTGCCTGCCCATCAGTTTGAGGAAGAAAGGCAGTACTAAGCTTTACCTGCGTGCCCAAGCTTTTCTTGAAAGATCTCCAGAAATGTGAAGTAAACTGGGATACTCTATCTGAAATGATAGACAAAGGAATCCCATGCCATCTCACAATCTCATCAATGTAGAGTCTCGTATAATCCTCGGCTCTGTAAGTAGACTTCACAGGAATAAAGTGGGCAGACTTAGTCAATATGTCCACAATAACCCATATGGAGTCATGCTACCTCCTAGTCCTCGGAAGACCAACCACGAAGTCCATATTAATGGCCTCCCACTTCCAAGTCGGAACCTCAATAATCTGAGTCAGACCGCCAGGCTTAAGATGCTCTGCCTTAACTTGCTGACAATTAGGACACTTGGCCACATATTCTGCAATGTCCTTCTTCATGCCATTCCACCAATAAATCTGCTTAAGATCATGATACATCTTGGTGAAACCTTTATTTATGGAATATCTGGAACCATGGGCCTCTGCAACAATTCTGGTCCGCAAATCATCCACATCTGGTACACACAGCCTGTCCTGATATCTAAGTATGCCATCACCTCCCTAAGCGAAAGACTCATTCATCTTCATCAACACTGAGTCCTTCAGCTCCATCAACACAGGATATAGATGCTGACCCTGCTTGAATTTAACTACCAAGGATGATTCAGAACTAGGATGAACTGAAACACCCCCACTAGTAGAGTCAACCAATCGCACACCCAGTCTGTCCAGTCTTTGTACATCTTTCACTAACTCCTTCTTCTCATCCTCAACGTGGGCTGTACTTTTCATGCTCATCCTGCTCAAAATATCAGCTACAACATTAGCCTTACCTGGATGGTAGTGAACATTCTTGTCATAATCCTTCAATAGCTCCAACCATCTCTGCTGACGTAGATTCAACTCTCTCTCTGTGTGAACACGTACTGGAGACTCTTGTAGTCTGTGAATACATCCACATGCACTCCATACAAGTAGTGCCTCCAGAACTTTAGTGCAAACACCACAACTGCCAACTCCAGGTCATGAGTGGGATAATTCTTCTCATGAACCTTGAGCTGACTGGACGCATAGGCTATCACCTTACCAACCTGCATAAGAACACAACCCAAACCAACCCTAGATGCATCACAATAAACAATGTAATTCTCACTACACTTAGGCAAAGTAAGCACTGGGGCTGAAGTGCGTCTGTCCTTGAGCTCCTAGAAACTCTTCTCACAAGTCTCCGTCCATTCAAACTTGGCTTTCTTCTTAGTCAAAGCTGTCAATGGGGCAGCAATGGAAGAAAAGCCCTCCACAAACCTGCGGTAGTAACTAGCCAATCCCAAAAAGCTATGGATGTCAGTGGGAGTAAGAGGCTTTGGCCAGTTCTTCACAACCTCAGTCTTCCTCGGATCCACCTCCACGCCCTGATCGGACACAACATGACCCAGGAAGGTCACTGATCTAAGCAAAAATTCAAACTTGCTGAATTTGGCATACAACTGATGTTGTCTAAGTACCTGCAAGGTTAGTCTCAAATGTTGTTCATGCTCTTCCTTGGTCCTAGAGTAGATGAGAATGTCATCAATGAATACTATGACGAAAGAGTCAAGGTATTCACGGAAGACTCGGTTCATGAGGTCCATAAATGCAGCAGGTGCATTCGTAAGACCAAATGACATAACTAAATAACTCATAGTGACCATAACGGGTACGAAAGGTTGTCTTTGGGATATCTCCATCCCTAACCCTAAGCTAATGATACCCTGAACGAAGGTCAATGTTAGAGAAGAAACTAGACCCTTGGAGCTGATCGAACAAATCATCTATTCTGGGAAGTGGATACTTATTCTTTATAGTGACTTTGTTGAGCTGCCGATAATCGATACACATTCTAAGGGTTCCATCCTTCTTTTTCACAAACAACACTGGAGAACCCCAAGGGGATATGCTCGGCTGAATGAAACCCTTGTTAGTAAGATCTTTTAACTACATCTTCAACTCTTTGAGTTCAGCTGGAGCCATTCTGTAAGGAGGAATTGAAATTGGTTTAGTATCGGGTTCTAAGTCGATACCAAAATCAATCTCTCGAGGGGGAGGGACTCCAGGCAAATCATCAGGAAATACATCTAGGAACTCATTCACTACATGCACTGAGTCTATACAAGGAATTTCATGATCTAAATCATTAACACTCACAAGATGACACAACAACCCCTTGGACACCATTTTATTGGCCTTAAGGTTAGAAATCAAGAGGTTAGGACGACTCGAGTTGTACCCCTCCCAGAATAGCTCTTCTTCATCAGGGAAACGAAATCTCACCACTCTACTACAACAGTCTAAGCAAGCATAACAACTGTGAAGCCAGTCCATGCCAAGAATAACATCAAAATCATGCATGGGTAACTCAACCAAGTCTGCACACATAGTCTTACAACTTATCACTATTGGGCAATCCTTGTATACTCTATCAGTTCTTACATTTTCTCTTAAAGGTGTACTAACCACTATAGGATCATGCAGAACTTCAGGCAATATCTCAAAAGTGAGAGCAGGCAAAGGAGTTACAAAGAAAAGCGTAGACCCTGGATCAAGTAAAGCATAAACAGAAGTTGAGAATACTTGCAGCATACCTGTGACCACATCAGCGGACTTCTCATGCTCCTCCCTGCCCTTCAGGGCATAGAAACAGTTTCTCTTAAGAGGCTCGGCTGCTGCTGCACCCTGTGGATTAGGCCTAGGCTGAGCATTACCTCCAGCCTGACCTCTTTTCTGTGGGCAGTATCTAACCATATGCCCACTCTTACCGCAACCGAAGCAGGCATTAGTGCCCTGTCTGCACTCTCCACTTTGAGCACGACCACACTTAGCACAATTCTTTTTGGGACGCTGCATCTCACCTCCATTGCCTTTCTTGGGCTCAGGTCTGCCTCCTTTAGGTGTTGTACTCCTCTGAAAATTAGTGTTCCCAGAACTCTGTTGCCCCTTCTTGAACTTGGGATGCTCACGGACGCCAAAATTGTTTATGTGGCCTCCATGGCTGGAACCTGCCTGATCTTGAGTCTTAGGCCTCCTAGCATCACGAATACCCCTCTTTTTGTGGTTGTCCTCTACCTGCTGGACATGCACCATCAACCTGGAGAGGTTCATATTATCATGGAGCATCACAGACCGACACTCCTCATCCAGATCTCCATTGATTCTTGTGAGGAACCTGCTCATCTCATCCCTGCTGTTAGACACAAGGGAAGTAGCATACCTGGATAATTTAACAAACTTCAGTACTCATCTCATCCTTGCTGTTAGATATTAAGGAAAGTAGCATACCTAGATAGTTTAACAAACTTCAGGGAATACTCTCTGACTATCATAGATCCCTGCTTAAGGTTGATAAACTCCTCAACCTTGGCTTCCCTCATTTCTCTGGGAAAGAATCTCTCTAGAAAGGCTGTCTTAAACAGCTCCCAAGTGACTGGAACTCCGCCCAAAGCTCGGCTATCCTGCCACATCTTGCACCAAGTCTGTGCAACATCCTTTAGCCGATAGGAAGCCAGCTCAGCCTTCTCAGTATTTGTGGCCCCCATAGCCACCAGAATCTTATGCACCTCGTCCACAAACTCCTGGGGGTCCTCTGAAGTCCTAGACCCTGTGAAAATAGGAGGATTCATCCTCGTGAAGTCTCTCATCCTGTCAGCCATGCTACGAACCAGTGGGTTCTCCCTCTGAACATCCTGCCGATTGACCGGGAAAGTCATAGCCTGGGCCTGCATAGTAATGGCCTGTGCCATCTGGGCCAGAGATGCCCTCACCTCAGCATCAGTCAACCCAGCTAGGTTAACTAGCATATCCACTCCTTCAGCTGGAGCCTGGGGTGGAACCTGATTGTTCTCATCAGATGCTCCTCCTCTCCTCTGATCAACGGTTCTCCTAGTATTCATTCTCTGAAAACAATAAGAATTGATGTTACACACGCTCATAACACCAAGAAATTAGACATTAGGAAAAGCACGATAAGATCAGAAGAAGGGAAATTTTCCTAAGCACCATGCAGTCTCTAATCCAGGATAGTGGTGCACTTCACTACCATGACTTAGAAACTACTAAATGTGGTTTATGTGAACTTATTATTTTTGAAATGTAACCTAGTGCTCTGATACCAACTTTGTCACAACAGGAATCTAGACCCCAGACGAGACCGGCGTCGTTGACCTCTCAGAGGTCGCAGACAAGCCTAGTTACGTCATTCTTACTTCATTTAGGTTAATTTTAGCGGAAAATTTGAAACTTTTTGTTTCTTAACATACTTACTAAACCTTCTCATTAATACATAATTGTTCATCATCAACCATCTAATATCAAGATAATCAAATGAAAGAAATAGTCTAATATAGTAATAAAGATGTACTTGCCAAAATAGCACCAATACAATGTCTGAATAAAATAGGAAAGAAACGCTAGTGGAACATGCTCCATTAGCTCAACTCTAAAACTAAGCTAGAATATAAATGGCAGCATCCTCGAAAGCATGAGGGCCTACTAAGTCCGGATGAATGCTCGACGTCCGGATAGCTACAACGTCAACCTGTAGCTCTAGCGTCCACATGTTCCTGCACCTAAAATTGTAGAGTTGTATAGGGTTAGTACACACTTGTACTAAGTATGGGTATATGTAAGCACACACCAAGGACATGCATGAGAAAAAATAGCTCTCTCCTAACAACATGATTATGGAAAGTCAAGTCAGTGGACTTGCCAAATTGGGATTAGGAAAGTTAGTGAACTTTCCAAAATCGGATTAGGAAAGTCAGTAAGCTTTCCAAATTTGGATTAGGAAAGTCATGCCATGAGAGTAACATGCATCATCCTACTTATCATATTGCACACAGCACATAACATCATCCACATAGCACATATCATATAGCAACAGCACATAACATCTTTTATAACATTCATTCATATGCCATGAGACCTTGGAATCATGGACTTGACATTAAGACTTTCCAAAATGAGGGCTCAACATATGGGACCTCAACTAGGGAGTATTCATTAGCAAACACAGAGTCTGCTTCATTAATTCATATGTACTTCATTTCATTTCGTTCATAGGCCAGTGTAAACACCAGCTATACCTAGGGTGTAGTTTAAGACTTTCATCGGGTTTGCTGTGCAATGATCAAGAATAACCTAGTGTTATTACCTGAGTCTAGCTCACCTCTTGATTATCCTATCCTAACACTTTTGGTATTATTCATTTCATTATGTGCTTCATTTGAGGCTGGCCTCATTCATTCATTGGGAACTTTAACTTTAACTGACATAGATCATGTGAGCATCATGAAATCCAGTGTCTCCCCCACACCAAAAGGAGGTGGAATCATCGGCCAAGGTGACCCAAAACATACTAGCGTACATAGGAATTTAACCCCGCCAGATCTTTATATTGGCAGTATAGGTTCGAAGACTAGGAGATATAAGGAGACCCATACCCGGCAAGCCGGACAGTCTCATCTCATGAGAGTTACGTGAACCTCCGCCCTTCCCGAAAGAAGGCATCACCGCTCATAGCTAGTCTATTGGTGCTCAGTATAAAGTTCCATTACATTCAACTCATACGTCATGGAAGATGGCTTTTAGTATGAGGACATCATAGCTCATTAGATGATTTCTCATCTCATCATTAGTATTAAGTGTGTTAATCTCAATACTTTCATTAGAGTGTTCATAGAGACTGGTCTCTTCATTAACTTTACACTCTCATAGGTGAGTACGTTTGGGTAACATTTACTTAGACTCATTTGAGATTGTTCTCATATTTTACATTAGCCTCATATCATGTTGTCACCACATTCATTAACATTAGCACATTCGCTCTTCATAATTACTCACCCCATTTTACGTGAATGTTCATTTCATCATATGCCAATATACTTGGCCATTTGTGTGTTTCATACTCTTACTTAACCCTTCTAGGGTTTCATCATTTCATTGTTCATTTCATCATTTCATTGTTCATTTCATCATTTCATTACATACATCCTAGGTTCACTTACTTTTAAACGTATGCTAGACTTATGAGTCTATACACACAAACCATGAGGCTTCATTCATAGTTCGTTAAGTGACTCATACATTCCTAAGATTATGTAGTACAAGACTTATGTATCTTGTATATGTGTCAAGATCTTGATTTCGATCGTAGTAGGTGACATTATTCTTGAACATTTAATTCATGTATGACTTACGTATCAACACGGATATTTGGGCAAGGAAACCCAAATTCGAATCACTTGGACAACATTTACATTTTTCATTGATTTTATTTTTAATCTTCATGTCATTTGGGACTCTAGATCGAACCCCAACATCAACATTCTATCTTTAGTTTTATCCTTGGTTTTCCTCTTAATTTGGCCGAAGGGTTGTGGGTTCGAACCCCCACAACCCCTTTTTATTTTTCATTAACATCTTATTGTCCCATTTCGCCTAGGCCAAGAGGTTGTGGGATCAAACCCCCACAGCCTCTTTATTTTTATTCTTTACATTCGCTGGGAATTGGGAGGTTGTGGGTTCGAACCCCCACAGCCTCCTTATTTAAGTTTTAAATTCGCTAAGGCTGTGAGGTTGTGGGTTCGAACCCCCACAGCCTCCTATTTTATTTTTAATTAAAACTCCCTACGCTAGGCGTTTGGCAGTGAGGTTGTGGGATCGAGCACCCACAACCTCACTTTGTTTTCTTAATTAATTTCGCTCCTCTCCTTTCCAGCCTTGAGGTCGTGGGTTCGATTCCCATGCCTCACATTTTCTTTTCTTTAATTTCTCTTCTCTCATTCGCAGCCTGGAGGTCATGGGTTCGATTCCCACGCCTTCCATTTATTTGTTTAATTTATTGTTCTCTTCTTTCTCATCCAGTAACCCGATTTTGATTCCCCCCCAGCCCCCTTTTCTTTTAATTTTTTCGCAAATTACGACTGCCACTCGGGTGAGGTCACGGGTTTGAATCCTGGTGGCCTCACCCCCTTTAACATTTACTAAATTTTCCAGATTTTTATTCATCAACTTTTAGTCTAAACCAAGTTTGTATATTACTGGAAAATTTAGTCATTTTTCAACTCATATTCATCACACTTTCACTTGATTCATAGGGTGTATTCATATACCATTTTAACATATTTTTAGGCGCATCTTTCATAGGTTTGTTTGGCTAAAAGATTGCTATTCAATCAGCCACGTTTCATTACAATGAACATCACATTATGTACAACTTTTGCACATAAAATACAAGGATTAAACATGCCATTTCACACCTCCAACAGTGACTAAGTTCACTGCCACACGTTGCACACACACATCACGTTTTCACATGATTTCGAACAACATATTCAATATTCACAAAATTTTGAACTGCATACTTAAACATAAACATCACAAAAACACATTTCGTCCCTACTTTGTACCAGCAAACATACCCAACCTATGATTCAATGGGAGCTAGTGACAGGGACATGCAACGGGGAACAACCCTAGTTTTCAGAATGAATATCTTGAATCTTAAGGGGTCTCTTGGGAAAGGGACCGAGAGAGAAGAAACACATACCTTAATTGATGTTCAAACGTTGAACTTGCTGCCCAAAACCTTCTCCAAACTCAGTCCAAGCCTCCTCAACGACCACACCACTCGACGAACAACTTCTCTTTGCCTTAACATTTTTGGTTACTTTGTTTTTCTTAGACTTTTCGTGTTTTTCTTCAAGTGTGAAGAACTTCTATCTCTGTTATGTTCTTGAAGTTGTTTTTGGCAGAGAGAAATAGTTAAGTTTTAACGTGAGGATGTGATTGACGTGAGAGAGTGAAACGTGTGAAGTTGTTTAGGCTTAGATGATGACTTAGTCAATTTAGGACTCTCCTTAATACTTAAAATCTGATTTAATTAATTATACATGAAAGGACCATTTTGCCGTTACAAAAATCAGATTTTAAATAATAAATAAATCACCAATTTGTTGCTTCCATTGGGGCTCGAACTCGGGTGGAGTGACCTTTGCAAAAATGGATCATTTCGGGTCGACCCTACCCTATCCGGCTCTTTTATTAAATTAATTAATTAATTAATTAATTCCTTACGCTATTACCCTTGTCCTGGAAAAGACCATTTTACCCCTGGACCCTCAAAACTTAAGATTTCTTCTTTTTAAGTTCGGTAAAGATTCCTTCGATTAAATCTTCGTTTTCGAGATCCCTACATGGTTGGTTCCAACCTTTCCAAGCTCAACTAACTCCCCAAGTTAGTTGGCTTGGCCGTAGTAAGGGTTCTGAGGTCTGGTTCTACGCGTATCAATCCGTGTGAACCTTGGTCTAATCGCAAGCATTCTTGACACATTAAACATTTCTTATCTTATTCATTTTTAGGGTTGTTACAAAATATATAGTTGAAACAACTCTAGCAATCGAAACATTCCTCAATCAATTTATAAGTAAGATCAAAGGTTATGACAAAATTTTGAAAAGGACATGAATCACATGAAATTCCAATTCATCAACATCAATTACTCAACAATATACCTTTAGTAAGCCTTAGATAACCACAAATTTTTATAATCAATCTTCAATTTTAAGTTTAGAAGAAAACCCATTTGTACAGGAATACCCTTGGAATATGGTGATTTAGAAATCAACATTGAAAGGACCTCTTGGGGAAAGGAATCACAAGAGTGAATATTTCATACCTTAAGGAGCTTTATCCATAAAATTTGATGAAGAACCTTGGCGACTTTTTCTTCTTCCTCAAGCTTCTTAGATTCTTCAATGGAGGATGAGATAGAGAGAAAATGTAGAGATAAGTGGGAGGAATTGGGTTTCAATTTGTGCTTGAGTTATTGAAGTGGTAAATGTGTGTTAATTGACCTAAAATCAATATATAGTCTACCCCCAAAATACCCAAACTACCCCTCATTAAGTTGAACTTCCAAAAGTGAAGTCCAACTTAACTTTAACTGTGAAACCCCGCTCACCTTCACGCCCTACTTGGCCAGTAGCTAGCCCTTCATGTCACCTTTTCCCTGACCAAGGAATCTTCACGAGCTGCACACTTGGTCGTGGTCATGCTCGTGAAGGTTGTGGCAGTAGCCTCCCTTCTGAGGCAGCCTTTGCCTTTTGGCTTTGGCTTGGCCTTGAAGGTTGGTAACCCTACCTTTGACTTGCTTCCTTAAACCCCTTCTTAGTCCCCAAGGTCTACTCACATCAACATCCCATGAACCACCCTTTTGACACCTTCTTGAAACCACTTTAGCACCACTAGTTCAAGTTACAAACTCACGGGGCATCATGGTCGTTTCTTGACGTTTTGATTCTAAAACTTCCTAATTAGTTTCAATACCTTATTTTAGACCTATAAACATTGTTAAAAGTACTACTTCATCATGTGAGTCTGTAGATTAACTCTTGGACTTCAGGAGGGTTACATGTATGAAAGTTATGTGAATGTGATCTCTTGACTTTGTATGCTTAGGCATCTTGTCATGTATGTATGCATGAATTAATGAATTAATTTCTTTGATCGGTAGACCTATGTAGGTTCCCTTCCAAAAATGAATGAAAGTATACTATCGATAGACCTATAGTAGGTAAACTTCTATGAATGACTAAGGTGAAACCCTGAATATGAAAAGAAGGTTAATAATGAAGCGTTGAAGTGGTAGACCGTAATGGGTCCCTCCTTGTTGAGTGTAATGATGGACTTAGAGGTAGTTTGGATGTAACAACATGGAACAATCTCTAAGGAAGTCATAAGAGCTATCCTAAATGAACCTTGAACGGTAGTTCGTTGATGCCCTTCTTGGAAAAAGGTACTATGGGTAAGTAGGCTTAAGCATGGGACCCTCTCTAGTACATATGAAAGAATGATATGACACTATGAGAACCAAGGATAAGCACCAAGCGAATATTTTCGTTGTAGTAGCTCTACATTAGAGTGATACTAGCGTACAAAGACGCCATTTATATCCGTTTAACCATGTTCCTACATGGGATGTAACCTAGTTCTACCTTTGAAAAGTAGAACACCTTTAATGGTGTGGGGTCTTATGACAAAGGATTCCATACCTTGTTAGTGTGGTCTATGTTGAATAATGTCTATTCTCATCATGTGTGATGTACACTCTATTTATTGGATAGGTTTTTACAATGTGTAGGTACTTGAATGCGGTGCTATCTACAAATGGCATGAGTAGGATTTGAAGAGTCTAAAGTTAGTTCTATAGGTATTCAAAGACCATTATGTGAAGTGCCCTAATTGTATAATTAACTTCTGAAGGACTTATGTGATGTATGTTCTCCTAATGATAAGATGTTGAACAAAATGGTTCTTATCTAGGGTGGCTCTGAGGAACACTTAGGTGTGCTTGATTAGGGTGTATGAGCGGTCTCTTCATGTTGTAATTAGGTAGGTCTTAGAGTAGTCTTGGGTAGAAAGTCAAAACGATGAATGGATTATTTGATGAATATGGAATTAAGTGTTATATGTTGATGTTACTTGGAAATACCTTTATATGTGAATGTGGACTTGTGTTATGTCTCTTAAAATCTTATGATGATGGTTTTATCAAAATGACATGAAAAGCATATTTAAACTAAAGTTTCCCTTTTTACATGATTTCTTGAATGGTCATCATACTTAGTGCTTAATTTTACTAACTCCATATTCTTCTCTATATCAACAGGTGTAGGTGGGGGGAAAGTGAGAATTTCTAGAGTTGAACCTTCAAAAATTAGATTGTTCGCTCAAGACTCTTGGTATGTATTCATATGTTCGAGAAAACATATGTAATATCTAGTTTTCTTTCATTAAAGACATTGTATAAGAATTGTATTTTCTTTCAATGTAAGGTTTGTGACCCTATGAAAATGAGATGTGTCTAAGATGGCTTGTGATGAGACTTAGTTCATCTTACATTTTATAAAAGACTTTCCTTATTGACTTTATTGTGAAAAGTTTTAAATTTCCACACTATTTCTATGACAGTGCGATAAATGAATGCCAAGAGCTTCTATAATACCTCCTAGAGATCAAACATGCCACATGACAATTGGGGGTGCTCTAGGGTCGTAACACACACTTAGGCTTTGTATCGACTATAGAAAATTGAACAGAATAGCAATTGTAACACTCCGGAAGTCCAAAACCTAATCTAGAGCCTCACATTTTGAACTAAGGTTGATAACATTATATTAAGACCTAAAATAATATATATAAACCATTTATGATGATTTAGAGTCAAAACGTCCTGTGAATTGTGAAAAAGAGGTTAGTGTGCCTTGGCATGTTTCATGGGGTTTTCAGAGTCGAAATTCAATGAAATTTCGTAGGGAGGTATTAATCATGTATTAGAATATGTTTAAGGTTGAAACTTCCGGATATGACTCCCCAAGGACCATCCTAAGGGTCCTTGAGGGGGACCTTTCCAAATTGACCAAAACTGCCATTTTTGGCAGTGCCCATCGATGAGTCAATCGATGAGCCATCGATTGAACGACGCTTCATCGATGGATTTTTCATTGAAAACTTAGACCAATGTCTAAGGAAGGTCCTGGAACAAATCTCTGACACCATCGACGGACGTGAAGTACAGTGGGTGCAGTGGTTTTTTTGTGAAGTTTTATGTTGGGTATTTTTAATTAGTTAGTTGCTTTATTTATTAATTAAGGGTTAGTGGGTGTCTAATTTAGTTAATTAAGGAACTATATAAAGACCTAACCTTTTTAATCTAACCCAACACCCAAAATCCAAACTCAAATCTCTCTTCCTTCTCTCTATTTTCTCT
The DNA here is from genome assembly GCA_016801875.1 of Solanum sitiens. Classification (NCBI taxonomy): domain Eukaryota; kingdom Viridiplantae; phylum Streptophyta; class Magnoliopsida; order Solanales; family Solanaceae; genus Solanum; species Solanum sitiens. Next base: position 115,100 of record JABWTJ010000220.1, on the reverse strand, counting down.
CTCCCCAAAGAAGACTCCATAGAAGACCAAGGTCAAAGGGCTTAGGGCTACAAGAACTTCACTTTCTCTCAATCAATCTTCAAGGATTGTTAAGGTATGGGAACTCTTTGCATTTAGCACTCCTTTCCCCAAAGGGTTCTTTCAAATTGATTTCCAAAAGATGAAAAAACATAGGTTTTATTCTTAATCTGAAATTGATATTTCAAATTGTATTGTTCTTGATTTCTTGTTATGACCCAAAGTACCCCCTAGGCGTAAGCAGCATCGTCGTCCTCTATGAGGACTAAGATAATCCTCTTAACATTCATCATAGCAATTCATAAGTCAAAATCGCGGAAAAATTAAAACTTTTGTTTATATAGCATGTAGGTTTACATAGACCTCTACACAGGAAGCATAAGTAGGCTTCTCGCAATAGATCATCAGGACGCATAGGAATTTAGTCTAATACTTTGTCTCATATCAACCATCTAAATGAAGTCAAAAAATCCGCGCCCTTATACAAATCCATAGTTGCCACATAGGGCTTACATCAATATCTTCAACAAAATGAAAGAAATGAATGTCTACTAGACAATAGAAGTACTACTAAGATAGAATGTGTTGTAGTATCCTCAAACTAGAGGGTATACCAAAACATGGAGAGTCTAGTCGAAGCCTTCTTTCTTTAGCCTCAACGATACCTCAACGGCCTGAACCTACAATGTTTGGGGGAAAAGGGAAGAAATATGGGTTAGTACAAACCACATGTACTAAGTATGGTCCCTATGCATAAAATAATAGTTAATGCATGAGAAAAAGCACAATTTAGTTAAAACTATGCAAAATGAACAAAAATTCAATGTAAACATATAAGGAACATCATAATCATATCAACATAAATGTAACTCAAGCAACACTTGTGCAATGCCAAGAATAAAGCCTCATAACCCTATTCAAAGCTAAGTATCACATCAACCAGCCCATTTCATACTTACAACATATTATCATATATAATATGCTTCATATACCAATACTAGTCATAGCTTATCAACATAATCATAACCATAATCATAATCATAATAGAACACTACTAGCAACATCCTATAGGATCCCACATGTGCAATGTGTAAGAGAAGTCCCATACCCTCCCTCACACTATGTAGTAACCTTTAAGACAACCCTAATAAAATTTCACATACATAACTTGTTCATACCTTTACTTTAGGGAAATAAGTACCATAACCGACATGAGACCATGTGATCGACATGGAATCCGATATTCTACTCCCACACTGAAAATAGAGGGTTAACACTTGCCTAAGGTGCAACCATTCGTACATAGCTATTCTAGGTGGATCCACTAAGCTAGAGTCCTATGCGGGCACGTAGTTAAGGGACAATGAGATTGCTTCTAGAAACCTTGACTTACTAACATGAGGGATTCAATCTCTTGAGACAACACATATTTTGGGAATCCAAACTTACTAACGTGAAGAAACCCATGTGGGAGGCCGGACTTACTAACGTGAGACCTCCATCTCATTTATATGCCCTTTAGTTGCTAAGAAATTATTCCCTTTAGTAATCATCATATATCATCATACAAGTTCACATTAGCCTCTTCTAGACACTTCATTGAACATCTTATCTTAATACATCATAGGTGATCATAAGGGAGAACTATACTTTCACTTTTACACCCAACATTATAATCATGAGAAACTACATTCAATCATATAATGATCATACCATAACATAATTACGTACTTCATAGACAATTCATAGAACAACATCACAACAACACATTTAGTTATAGCATCCTTATAACATAAGTAGATTTCACCTTGCATAATTGAGATCAAAGGAGAATCAAGATCACACCTCATTTCCCTTCATGGGACTTCATACTTCAATTCCCAATGACTCACAATGAACATATGAAATAGAGCAATTGATGAAGTAGTAACATAACTAAAATCAAAGTAAACAAGTAGCATGTTCATCACCCTCAACAATTCGCCTTAATTAATCCAAGAAATTAGGGATTTAGGTGAAAGACATGGGTAGAGGTAAAAATCATAGGAGTTCATCAATTAACAATTAATTCATACTGAAACAACATTAATTCATCATAATTTATCACAATTAACTCACAATTTCATTTTAGAAAGAAGACACATGTGAGGAGAAAAACCCTTGTTTTGGGGGATTTAGAAATCATCTTTGAAGGACCTCTTGGGGAAAGGATTCCTAAGATTGAAAGAAACCAACCTTAAGATGATAAAGCCACAAAATTGAGTTGGAAAACTTGAAGGCTTGATCTTCTTCTTGGAGCTCTTTTGGTCTTCAATGGAGTTTTAAAGGATGAGAGAATTTTGGAAGAAAGAGAGATTTTTTACTTAAACTTATGGGACTTGATTTGAGTGATAAAATTGACCTGAAACTGACCCTAATAAATTATATAGTCACCCATTAAATTACCGAAAAGACCCCTCACTTAAATGGGTTTATTTATGAAGTTAAAACGCCCAAAATACGACTATTTACGAATCTGGGAAGTTGTTCCGCGTCGCGGAGCAACCACACACTTTTGTTTTGAAAAGTAAACTGAACCAGTGAGGTCCGTGTTGGTTGCGCGTCACAGAGCAGCCCAATAATTCTTGACTTTCGCAGGCTGCCTACTCACCCATGTTGGAGTCCTTTCCAAGGACCCTTCTGGTGGTCGTTTACACTCTATATACTACATTCGACCTATGCAAAGTTATTTTACAAGTTTTAGACTTCATTTGACCCTCTGAAACCTTCCACAAACATAGGGACGTCAACTAGTTAAATTTCGCTAGTTTCCGGACGTTAAGGACTTTCTTTAATGTTATGGCTCCTAAGTTTCTCAAACAAGTTATTTACACTTATTAAGGTCTAAAACCATCATTTATTCAACATATTAAACTCTAGTATAGGTCATGGAAATTTCTAGTATTGTCAATACTCCCCCCCTTAGGAACATTCGTCCCCTATTGACACTCTAAACCTTTTTATAGAAGGAAAGACTCAAGTGTACGACCCCCAAAATGAGTTAGTGCATCTAGAGCCTAACATATTTGTATTAAGGTTATAAGGTCCTAAAATGTCTTATAAAATGGTTTAGAGGCAGTGTATAAAGTTTGAGGTTATTTGGAAGTCAAATGTCAAGGGACGACCAAGACGTTCGATGACTAGTCACCAATGTGCCTCATGTGTCTATACGTGCTTATATTTGTATGTCATGAGCTTACAAAGTCTTTAAATTATTTATAAAGATGTTTTTAGGCAGAATATGAAGATTCATGAATTTTGGAGGTCAAACGTCCAAGAACGTCCAAGACGTTCGAAAGATACCCTTGAGACATGCATGTGTGAGTCTTGATGGGGCCTTGCATGTTTGGACGAGTTTCGAGCAATTTTTTTGGGTAAAACCTATGTGGAAGGTCTAAAAGTTGTTAAGGTTGTATTTACGTGGGAAACATTCGGTTAAAACTTTTAAAGGGCCCCAAAAAAGGTCCCACAAGAAGGACCCAAGGCTGGTCGAGATACTGCCTTGGAAGTGTCAATCGACTGAACCAAACGACGCCCAGTTGGTTGAACAAAGGCCCGTTGGTGAGGTCTCATCGATGTAAACTTAGCCTGAACAAGTCTCAACCCAAAAATAGACCAAGTTCCAATCAACTGAAGCCACAGACGGCCAGTCGATTGACCAACGGTCAGTCGATGGTGATCAAAGGGTGAGAAATTGGTAAGAATGCTTATCTCCTCTACTTTTCTATATTATAGTAGTTGATGAAGCCTTGTATGGCATTATGTGGTATTGTCCACTTATGGTGGCGGTGTTTACTTTATTGTTATTATATATGTGTTGACCATGGCCTTGAAGGCAAATTGATGAATGTATGAATGAGTGGTTATGATGATCACCTTACGTGTAACTTGTGCCTAGTCTTCTATTATAGTTGTGAATCTAGGTTATGTTATTATTGTTATGAGCATGTAAATGGTTATGCTAAGATCATGTGTAGGTGCTTCCATTAATGAAGTGTTAAGGATTGATGACACCTACCCATGTACCCCTATGTGAATGTGTAAAAAACCAAAGTTAAGAGTCTTATTATAATGTGAAGATTGTCTTGCCTCATATGCTATTGTGTGTTGTATGATCTATGCTTGGAAGAGTATTTTGGTCTTAAGAGGGTGGCTTCATCAATTTGTTGTTGATAGATATTATGTGATCATGTTGACCAATGTACACATACACTGACAACATGCTTACAATGTAGTAAATGTCCATAGTGTCTAATGAAAGGTTTTTCTCATATTCACTAGTGTCTACTACTATGCATGTAAAGAATATGTATGTGAAGTATGTGATGTATTCCTTACTAGGATGACTTGGTAGGTGTACTAGTGTGGGCAAGGGTATGGGACCTTGTCGATTCATTGCACATGTGTACCTTGATAGGAAAGTTCCTAGGTTTTGTTTCTATATACATGAAAATGAATGTATGGGCATGTTATGAATGGGATTTATATGATGTGACGAAGTATGAATGTGCATATAGTCTTAGTGGGTTTATATGAAAAGTATTGCTCATATTGTTATACCTATAGACTTATGCATTGATATATGAACATGTGTGACAATTATGTGTTATGTGAAAGGTTTGTTCACATCTATGTATACACTCACACACATGTATGAATATCTAGTTAATATAGGGGCCTTGAAAGGTGTTGCCAAGAATACTCTAAAACTAGATTGGTGCTTGAATATGCTATAAGAATATGGGAGTAAATATCCTAAGCTTATGTTTTATGAAAAATGTAATAAAGTCTTTTCAATAAAGGGAACTTAGCTTACACTGAGTGAACATAGAATTAAGAGGTGTTGACTTCCCTTGGAGAAAGATTCACCATTTGTCCCTTATAGAGTGTTGACTTCCCTTAGAGTAATACTCACCTATGGACCCACATGAGGTGTTGACATCCCTTTCAGGAAGGTTCACCCATGTTTTCTCATGACAGGAGGCCCAATTACCAAGTGGTATGAAGAGGGAAGACGTATCTCTTAGTTCCATAAACTATTTTTGCCACATAGGATTTAACAAAAGGAATTCACTTAGGATGCTAGTATATATGTTAATGTTCTTCCTTGGCTAAGTAGGAACACCTTCCCTTGGTGTAAGTCTCTACAACACCAAATTTCATGTTTAGCACCCATGGTTTTAGTGTCAGTTATGGCTATAGTTTCCCTAAAGTAAAATGGAAAATGGAAGTAAATGACTAGGATCCTAACTAGGATGACTTAAGGGAGGTTACTTAGGATAGGTGGAAGTAATGAACCCATATAGACATTGCACAAGTAGCTTTTTTAGGAAGATGACCTAATGTATATGATTATGATTATGTCTTTATGCATAACATTGTAGTATTTGTCTACTTGTTATGAAGATATGCATGGTATGAGTCTATATGATGTGACCTTATCCTTATATGCACTATGTTTGTCTAAATGACTATATGATGAAGGTCTTGTATTGACATGAATGAAGTTGTCTTCACTTTCTCGTTGATATATGAATTGAATGTTAAGACTTGTGGTCTTATGATAGGTTTACTAAGTATGTGTGAGGTTATGGGGCTATACATATACATTGCACTAATAGACATAGAGTAGAATTATGAGTAAGGTCTTGTAATGCATTGATGTGAAGTGAAGTTAGTATATGTGCAAGTTGAATGTAGCTTACTGTAATTATCCTATGGTATTGGCTTAAATATGTCTAAGTTGTACTATACTTCTATGATGGTATGTGCTGACTTGTGTAGATGATATGTATGTTTCCTTGTGGCCTTAAGGTGATGCATTGCACCAAGTATCACTAGAGGGTTACTTGGGAGGTTAATGAATAAAAGGAAGATAGTTCACTGTTAAGGGAAACTAGTTCACTGTGATGTGACTTGAAAATGTAATATATTCTATATGTGATCTTATGAAATGTTTGACCTTTGAATATGTTTATATGAAGTATGTGAATTATATAAATTTTATTGGATAAAGGTTTTGTGAAGATTTACTCAAAAAGGAATGAAGTATAATTTCAAGAAAATGTCCCTTTTAAATGCATGTTTTTGTATGGTTGCCATACTTAGTGCATTCTTGTACTAATCCCATTCTTCTCTACTTTTTACACAAAGTGTAGGTTATGGATGCTTAAAGGATGTATATATGATTAAAGAGCTTGATATGTCATTCTCAAGCTCAAGGAAAGGAATCCTTAAGTCCAAGGTTCTCCTATATTATGGTTTACTGTAAAGTGTTAAATAGTGTACCTATGTATATTTCTTAAGGGCCGTATCCCTAATGTATTCTAATGTTGATTGAGTCTAAGATGGCAAAGAGACTTAAGGTCTAAGTATGTAATATAATATTTTTATATATATAAGTAAAGTTTCTAGCATATGATGTGCTATGAAAAGTTTTAAATTTTCCGCTAAATTTACTATTTCAATGCGATGAATGATAACTATGGGCTTGTATAAGACCTTCGAGAGGTCAAGTACGCCATGTTACTTCTAGGGGGTGTTCCTCGGATGTGACAAACTTGGTATCAGAGCATCGGGTTTATAAAGTGTTTTTCGGTTCTAAAAGTCTCATATTACCACGTCTAGTAGAGTCTCATAGCATTAGTGGTGAGTCGCGACACATCAAATGGTACAGGAGTCTATAGGACGATAGATTTTACCTTCTTCATCATTCTCATATCGTGCCATAAAACTTAACTCTATAAGATCTCTCTCTTTTGTTTTCTTGTCCGGTGGTCTTTTATTTATGATTTCTTGGATGAGATTATATCTCTATGTTTGAGGGAGAAAAGGTGAGTTAATGCTTAACTTGGTTTTATGGTTGAATGAATATGTGTGAAGGTGAATCTTGGACTGTTTGGATGATGTGATGCCATTTATAGCTATGTATGAGACTGATGTGAAATAGCATGTTATGTTGAAGAATGTGTGTCATGATATAGTGAAAGGATGTTAGAAGTTATTATGGTTGAGATGAGTTTCTTTTGGAATGATGTGTTACTATATGGTTTTACATGTTTGTAGCTTAATATTATGATTTGAGCTTGAAATGTGTAGTGACTACCTATGAAAGCATGCTACCCTAAGAATATGTGCCTAAAACTTTTCAATGTTTCCCTTTGTATATATGTGGTCTTTGTTAAGTTGCTTAATATGGATTGGAGTCCTTTGTATAGACTTGTTCCGTGGTGTGAAGGTAGTATGTTTGTCTTGGTAGGGTGATGATGTGGGTTTTAGTGACCTAGAAGTCACCTTACTATAATTTTTAAGGAAAAGAAGAATTTTTATGGCTAAGTCTCCTCGTTGTTTTCCCCTAATGTTGTATGACCTTTGTGTCTATTGTATTGTATGAAAACCTTGTGTGGTTGAATGGTATGATCTAACTTGATGATTGGAGATAAATTGCCAAGGAGATGAAGTTTAGAATACACTTGATTGACTTACTGTAATTCCTTCTAAAGTGGTAATCATTTTAAGTGATGACAAAAAAATGAAGGTTGTTAAGTTAAGATCCTCTTAAGGTTGGGTTAAGTTGCTCTTACTTGGGTTTACCCTAAGTGGGGGATGGTGATGGAGTAGTTAGGTTGTAGATATTTTCTACCTTGACCTTCTATTTTTGCTTGAACTTGAAACTAATGAATTCTTAGTAAGCTTGTTAATGAATATAGTTTTGCATAGTGTATGAATTGCATGAACTTTATATGTTTGGTTTATATCGAATGACATTACCTTAAAGATATTGTGAAGATTCCAAAGTGCATCAATGGGAAATTTGAAAAAAATCCATGTTTTCTCATGTTCATAGTGCATCTTAGCATGCTAATTGTGAATTTCACTTCATGGTGTAAGATAAGAAACATGGTTGTAGTCACTTATGAGGTGTAATTTTTAGCCTTATAATGAAAAGTTGAGTATCTTTAACATGAAATATGTTGAGTCTCTTGAAAACTATGTGACCATGTTATGATTTGGAGAAGGATGTTCCTCCAATAAGCATTATAAGAGCCTTTGTGTTTGATGCATTAGAGTGAGTGAATAAAAGCTTTGCTTGGTTGTGTGCATCAAATGCTAATATGATGTGAAGTTGTGTTCCTGTTATGTTTGGTGTATTAAATTCTATATGATAATGTTATAAATATGATGAACTGCTCGATGATACATTGAAGTCCTTGTTGTGATTAAAGTGTTCTAAGTGTTATTCGATGACGAATGTTCCCAAGTGAGGGATATTGAAAGACCCCAAAAATGCGTTAGGGCATCTAGAGCCTAACATAATTGTATTAAGGTTCTAAGGTCCAAAAATGTCTTATAATATGGTTTAGAGGCAGTGTATAAAGTTTGAGGTGATTTGGAAGTCAAACGTCAAGGGACGACCAAGACGTTCGACGACTAGTCGCCTATGTGCCTCATGTGTCTATACGTACTTATATGTGCATGTCATGATCTTATGAAGTCTTAAAATGAGTTATAAAGATTTTTTTAGGCAGTATATGATGTTTCGTGAAGTTTGGAGGTCAAACGTCCAAGAACGTCCAAGACGTTCGAAACATAGCCTTGAGACATGCATGTGTGCGTCTTGATGGGGCCTTGCATGTTTGGACGACTTGCGAGTATTTGTTTTGGGTGAAATTTAGGTGGAAGGTCTAAAACTTGTTATGGTTTGTATTTACATGGTAAACGTCCATGTACGACTTCTAAAGGTCCCTGCAAAAGGGACCACAAGAAGGACCCAAGGATGGTCGAGACACTGCCTTGGCAGTGTCAATCGACTGAACCAAACGACTCCCACTTGATTGAAAAACAGCCCGTTGGTGAGGTATCATCGATAGACACTTAGCCTAGGCAAGTCTCAACACAAAAACAGGCCAAGGACCAATCGACTGAAGCCACAGACAGCCAGTCGATTGACCAACGGCGAGTCGATGATGATCCGTCGATGGTGGCCTGCAACACTGCCATGCCACTTTTTTATTTAAGGGGTGAATGGGAAATTCACCCCACGTTAAAAAATGACTCTAATTGATTAATTTCCTATTTTTGGGTGTATTTAAGGGATCAAACACATGAACAACCCAGTCCCAATCCCTTCTCATGAAACTGAACCTTCCCTCCCAAACCAATTCTCTCTAGAAACCTCTTTTGTTGTTGAATCTCAAGACAGCTTGTAGATTGGATTATCATGGGTTCTTCACCAAGTTTTAAAGGTTTTCAACTAGATAAAGGTATGTTGATCCTTCATATCTAGTTATCCTTCCATCTAGAGAGTTAATCTCAAAGTTTCAAAAGAGATTTTATGATCAAAGTTTTTCTTCTTCAATCTCGCCATGGGTTCTTTTCCAAAAACGTTTTAAATGGTTAAATCATGATGAATTGATGTTAATGTATTGGTTTGAATGTGATTTTAATCCAATATCATGATGAACCCATGTTCCTTCCCTAAATCGATTTATCCCTTGCATGGGCATTGTTATCATGGCTTGTTAATGGTTGAATTGTGATTCTCTTACGTTGAATTGTCTATATCTACTGTTATTTATGTTGATTAATAATGAATTGATGATGAAGGATCCATGTGGATCAATGTATGAAGATTTGAACATGCTTAGCTTAGATTTCTATGATTCACTATAGCATTGCCCTTTTTATTATTTAATGTTGAATTCGATTAGGTGAAGATGATTATAGCTACTGTTTTCAGTTTATTTCATGATTGAGTTTTAATTATAAATCATGTATGATCAAGGTGAAGAAGGATTGGCATGAATTGATCTAGGTTATTCTAGCCTATGAATTTAATGTTGTATTGAACATTATGTGACCTTAATTCTAGGGTAAATAAAGCATGAATTAGACTTGAGTATGATGTCTCTAGCTACTGACCTAGATTGATGATATTAATGAAATTTAATTGATGATCAATGCAAGTAAATTTGGTTAAAGACCTATGTCCTCCTACTTTCTAGTATATTGGTGATTTATTGTACTAGTTGTAGCTTGGTCTTGTAGTGCCTTAGGCATGGCGTTTTTTATGATTAAATCACATTTAGATACTGCCTTGTTATATTAAGTGTTGATGAAAAGGTGTATTGAACAATGATGATCAAAGAGTGAGAAACTGGTAAGAATGTTTATCTCCTCTACTTTTCCATATTATAGTAGTTTATGAAGAATTGTATGGCATTGTGTGGTATGGTCCACTTATGGTGGCGGTGTTTACATTATTGTCATTATATATGTGTTGACCATGTCCTTGAAGACAAATTGATGAACGTATGAATGAGTGGTTATGATGATCACCTTATGTGTAACTTAATCCTAGTCTTCTATTATAGTTGTGAATCTATGTTATGTTATTATTGTTATGAGAATGTAAATGGTTATGCTAAGATCAAGTGTAGGTGATGCCATTAATGAAGTGTTAAGAATTGATGACCCCTACCCATGTACCCCTAAGTGAATGTGTAAATAGATAAAGTTAGGAGTCTTGATTATAATGTGAAGATTGTCTTGCCTCCTATGCTATTGTGTGTCGTATGGTCTATGCTTGGAAAAGTATTGTGATCTTAAGAGGGTGTCTGCCTCAATTTGTTGTTGATAGTCATTATGTGATCATGTTGACCAATGTACACACACTCACATTATGCATGCTTACAATGTAGTAAATGTTCATAGTGTCTAATGATAGGTTGTTCTCATATTCACTAGTATCTACTACTATGCATGTAAAGAATATGTATGTGAAGTATGTGATGTATTCCTTACTAGGATGACTTGATGGGTGTACTAGTGTGGCCAAGGGTATGGGACCTTGTCTATGCATTGCACATGTGTACATTAATAGGATAGTTCCTAGGTTTGGTTTCTATATACATGAAAATGAATGTATGGACAAGTTATGAATGGGATTTATATGATGTGATGAAGTAAGAATGCGCATAGAGTCTTAGTGGGTTTATATGAAAAGTATTGCTCATATTGTTTTACCTATAGACTTATGAATTAATATATGAACATGTGTGACAATCATGTGTTATGTGAAAGGTTTGTTCACATCTATGTATACACTCACACACATGTATGAAGATCTTGTTAATAGAGGGGCCTTGAAAGGTGTTCCCAAGAATACTCTAAAACTAGATAGGTGCTTGAATATGCTATAAGCATATGGGAGTAAATATCCTAAGCTTATGCTTTATGAAAAATATAATAAAGGCTTTTCAATAAAGGGAACTTAGCTTAGCACCGAGTGAACTTGACATTGAGAGGTGTTGACTTCCCTTGGAGGAAGATTCACCATTTGTCCCTTAAAGAGTGTTGACTTCACTTAGAGGAAAACTCACCTATGAAACCACATGAGGTGTTGACTTCCCTTTGAGGAAGGTTCACTCATGTTTTATCATGAGAGGAAACCCAATTATGAAATGGTATGAAGAGGGAAGACCTATCTCTTAGTTCCATAAACTATTCTTGCCACATAGGATCTAGCAAAGTGAATTCACTTAGGATGCTAGGATATATGTTTATGTTCTACCTTGTCTAGGTAGGAACACCTTCCCTTGGTGTAAGGCTCTACAACACCAAATTCCATGTTTAGCACCCATTGTCTTGGTGTCGGTTAAGGCTATAGTTTCCCTAAAGTAAAGTAAAATGGACAATGGAAGTAAATGACTAGGATCCTAACTAGGATGACTTAAGGGAGGTTACACAGGATATGTGGAAGTAATGAACCCATCTATACATTGCACAAGTAGCTCCTTAGGAAGTCCTAGGAAGGTGACATGATGTATATGATTATGATTATGTCTTTATGCATAAAATTGTAATATTTATCTACTTGTGATGAAGATGTGCATGGTATGAGCCTATATGATGTGACCTTATCCTTATATACACTATGGTTGTATAAATGACTATATTATGAAGGTCTTGTATTGACATGAATGAAGACACTTCATTTACTTGTTGATATATGAATTGGATGGTAAGGCTTGTGGTCTTATGATAGGTTTACTAAGTATGTGTGAGGTTATGGGGATTCACATATACATTGAACTAGTAGACTCAGAGTAGGATTATGAGTAAGGTCTTATAATGCATTGATGTGAAGTGAAGTTAGTATATGTACAAGTTGAATGTAGCTTAGTGTAATTGTCCTATGGTATTGGCTTAAATATGTGTAGGTAGTATTATACTTCTATGATGGTATGTGTTGCCTTGTGTAGATGATATGTATGTTTCCTTGTGGCCTTAAGGTGATGCATTGCACCAAGTATCACTAGAGGGTTACTTGGGAGGTTAATGAATAAAAGGGAAGATAGTTTGCTTTTCAGGGAAACTAGTTTACTTTAATCTGACTTGAAAATGAAATAAATTTTATATGTTATGAATTGTTTGACCTTTGAATATGTTTACATGAAGTTTGTGAATGATATATATGCTATTGGATAAAGGTTTTATGAAGATTTACTCAAAAAGGCATGAAGTATGATTTCAAGAAAATGCCCCTTTTAAATGCATGTTCAAGGTCTTTAAATAATGTCTCCAAATCTTTAAAGAAAACACTACGGCCGTAAGTTCAAGGTCGTGTGTTGGATAATTCTTCTCATGTTGCTTGAGTTGTCTAGAGGCATATGTTATGACTTTGCCATGTTTCATAAGCACACATCGTAGACCCACTAGGGAAACATCACAAAAAAACACAAAGCCTTCGGTACCCTCCGGTAAGGTCAATACCGGAGCGGAGGTGAGTCTATCTTTCAATAATTGGAAACTCTTTTAACATGATTCTGACCATTCGAATTTGGACTTATTTTGGGTTAAAGCCGTTAATGGAGATGCGAAAGATGAAAATCCCTCAACAAACCTCCTACAGTAGCCGGCCAACCCTAAAAAACTCCGAATGTCGGTTGGACGCAAAGGTCTCGGCCATGTTTTGAACACTTTAGTCTTTCTCGAATCGACCTCAACCTGTTCACTAGAAACAATGTGACAAAGAAAAGCTACCGACCTCAACCAAAACTCACACTTGCTAAACTAAGCAAAAAGTTGGTTATCTTTGAGAACATGCAAAACTATTCTCAAATGATGCATATGATCATCCTCACTCCTTGAGTATATCAAAATATCGTCAATAAAGACAATCATGAACAAATCAAGATACTTTCTGAAAACTCAATTCATGAGGTCCATGAAACCCGCTGGGGCATTGGTTAGGCCAAATGACATAACAAGGACTTCAAAATCACCATATCTTGTTCGAAATGCCATTTTTGTAATATCAACCTCCGTTACCCTAAGTTGGTGATAACCCGATCTTATGTCAATCTTTGAAATGTAGCTAGTTGCTTGGAGGTTATAAAACAAATCATCAATTCTAGGGAGCGGGTACTTATTCTTTATAGTGAATTTTTTCAATTGACTATAATCGATACGCATTCTCAAATACCCACCCTTCTTCTTCACAAACAACACCGGGGCACCCCATAGAGATATACTTGGTTGAATAAAACCCTTATCTAGCAAATCTTTGAGTTGAGACTTTAGTTCTTTGAGGGATAGATCTATTACCGGATACACAACCTATATTTGAGGGATAGATATAGGTTGTGTATCCGGTAATAGATCTATACAGAAGTCAATCTCCCGTTCGGGAGGGATTCCGGGAAGATCGTCGGGAAAGACCTCCGGAAACTCCCTTACCATGGGTACCGACTCTATGGAAGGGACCTCATATTCAAGATCCATAAATCTTACTGTGTGATAGAGACAACCCTTTGCAATTAACTTGCAAGCTTTTAGACACGAAATGATCTTACCCCTAGGATTTTGGATTCCTTCCTTCCACTAAAAAACAGGTTCGATCGGAAATTGAACCACCCTTGACCTACAATCAATAGAGGCAAAATACGCATACAACCAATCCATTCCCAATATAATATCGAAATCTATCATATCAAGTTCTATCAAGTCAACCAATATAACTCTATTAGGCAAGGAAATAGGACACCCTTTATAGACTATTTTTACCACTATAGAATCACCCACTAGGGTAGAAATTGAGAAAGTCTCATGTAGGATGTCGGGTAGTATATAAAATTCCATTGCTACTAGAGGTATCAACAAAGCATATGCATAAAAGAAAAATAATTTTAACAAACCGGTGACCACGTCCGGTGAGCTCTCTTGATCACTTTGGGATTGGAGAGCATAGAAGCAATTCTTCTTAGGAGCATCCGGGTTTGGAACACTTGCTTGAGCTTGAGCATTTTCCCCTCCTCGAGTCTTAATCATAGGGGAATCTTTCTTCATGTGTCCACTTTTTCCACAATTATAGTTATTACCCATGCCTTCTTCGACATTTAGAACAAAGATGCCTATCAACATAAGAACGACCACATTTTCCCTCTTGGGGCTTGGGAGTAGGCACCTTACTCTTATTGGCCCTTGGAGCACTAGAAGATCCTTGATTAGAAAACCTCTACTTGAACCTTGGTTTGGTTTGAACATCATACCTATTCTTAGAAGAATTCCCCTCTTCGGTTCTCACCTTCTTCAACTCTATACAAACTTGTTTAAGCTTTTGTTCCTCAATTTGCTCGGCATGAACCATGAGACCAGAGATGTCCATGATAGGAATAAACATAGCCGACCTAAATTCATAAACCACATGATTGGATATCTCCATGAAAAATTTGTTCATCTTTGCCCTAGAATCCACAACCATAGTACGACCATGCTTTGATAGTTGAGTGAATTTGAGGCTATACTCCTTCACGTTCATACCACCTTGCCGAAGGTTGATGAATTCTTGCATTTTCCTCTCCCTTAGTTCCAAGGGAAAGAACCTATCAAGGAAAGCCGTTTTGAAAATTCCCGAAGTAATCCGACCTTCTATAACTGCCCTCTCATCCTTCCATTGTTCATACCAAACTTGAGCCACATCTTTGAGTTGGTAGGCGGATAGTTCCACCTTTTCTTTAGAAGAAACACCCATAGTATAAAGAACCTTGATCACTTCATTAATGAACCCTTGTAGGTCCTCCTCCACCTTAGAACCATAGAAAGTAGGGGGATTCATCCATTTGAAGTCCCTAATCCTTGAAGCAGTGGTATTAGCATTGGGGTTCACTTGCACCCTTGTATCCCTAGCAACTTGGGTAGCCAACACTTGAGTCATGCTATGAATGGCCGAGCTTATCTCAACATTAAACATAGCCCCTTATTCAATTATTCCCTTTAGTAATCGTCATATATCATCATACAAGTTCACATTAGCCTCTTCTAGACCTTTCCGTGAACATCTTATCATAATAGCTTATAGGTGATCATAAGTGAGCACTATCCTTTCACTTTTAGACCCAAAACTATAATCATGAGAAACTACATTCAATAATATAATGATCATACCATAAAATAATTACGTACTTCATATCCATTTTCATAGATCTAGGGTTAGGGATGAGGGATCCTTGTCACCAACATCGCAACAACACAATAAGTTATGGAATCATTATCACATAAATAGATTTCACCTTGCATAATTGAGATCAAAGGAGAATGAAGATCATACCTCATTGCCCTTCATGGGACTTCATACTTCAATACCCAAGAACTCACAACCAATATATAAAATAGTGCAATTCATGAAGTAGTAACATAACTAGAATGAAAGTAAACGAATGACATGTTCATCACACTCAACAATTCACCTTAATCAATCCAAGAAACTAGGAATTTAGGGGAAAGACATGGGTCAAGGGAAAACTCATAGTAATTCATTAATTAACCATTAATTCATACTTAAACAACATTAAATCATCATAATTCATCACAATATACTCACAATTTCGTTTTAGATTGAAGAGCCATGCGAGGAGAAAAACCCTTATTTTGGGGGATTTCGAAATCATCTTTTGAAGGACCTCTTGGGGAAAGGATTATCAAGTGTGAAAGAAACCATACCTTACATATGAGAAAGACACTAAATTGAGTTGGAAAACTTGAAGGCTTAATCTTCTTCTTGGAGCTCTTTTGGTCTTCAATGGAGTTTTGGAGGAAGAGAGATTTTTGGGATAGAGAGAGATTTTTGAGTTCAACTTGTGGGACTTGATTTGAGTGATAAAATTGACCTAAAACTTACCATAATACATTATATAGTCACCCAATAAATTACCCAAAATACCCCTCACATAAATGGTTTTATTTGTGAAGTCAAAACAACCAAAATACGACTTTTTACGATTTTGGTAAGTGGTTCCGCGTTGCGGGGACAACACACACTTTACTTTTTGAAAAATAAATTGAACCAGTGTGGTCCATGTTGGCTGCGTATCGCACAACCACCCACTGATTCTTGACTTTTGCAGGTTGCTTTGGCAGCCTGCCCACCCATGTTGGGGTCCTTCCCAAGGACCCTTCTCGTTGTCCATGTGGTGTCATTATCACACACTTAGAATCTATATACTACATTCTAACTATACAAAGTCATTTTACAAGTTTTAGACTTCATTTGACCCTCCTAAACCTTCACCAAACATAGGAACGTCAACTAGTTAAATTTCGCTAGTTTCCGGACGTTAAAGGTCTTCCTTTAATAATATGGCTCCAAAAATTCTCAAACAAGTTATTTACACTTATTTTTGTCTAAACCATCATTATTCAACATATTAAGCTCTAGTATAGGTCATGGAAATTTCTGGGTGTGTCTTTTCTTTTGATTATTATGAATGGATTATGATGGATTATTGGTGAATTAGGGTAGTTCATGATGTTAGACTTAGTTCTATAGAAGAGATCATGAATTTACCCTATTTCCCTTACCCTAGGTTATGAACTGATGTGAATTGATTAGTAATGATGCAATTGACTTAGTTTTTGTGTTAATTACTATTTTCTAATGTTATTAAGCCTAGTAATGGATGAATATGGTTGGTTGATTGTAAGACAAGGGAAGAAGGCTTGTCAAGGTGAATTGGTAAAACCTATGATCTTGAATTCTTACTTCAATTTTTAAGGCTTATACTTAATGATGGTATTCAATTGAGTTTTGGTTGTGATTAGATTATATAGGTGATTGATATACCATGGCTTCACGGTTTTTTCAATGCATTTTACTTATGAGTTGTGTGTGTTTAGATTCTTTTTGTAGTAGTTTTAAGAAGTTGTGTGTTCTATTTTTCAGGAAATATGTCCTAGTTGGGAACACATAAGGCAGCTGGAAAATAGTATAGACGTTGACCTACAAAGTCCATAATAACTTCGAGTCATCCTTAGTGGTTGAGGTGAAGTCCAAACAACATCTTGATCTAGTATTTATGGAGTTAAAGAAAATGGAACTTAGAAAATTAAATGATTTATTCTCCCAAGGGGGGATGATGTGCTAAGGTACAAAAATAGATTATATGTACCGGATGTATGTGTACGGATGTTGATGATTTGAGAAATAGGGTTTTAAAGGAAGCTCATGGTTCTCGATATTCTATCCATCTGGGTTCCACCAAAATGTACCCTAACCATAGACAGGTATATTGGTGGGATGGCCTAAAAAGGGACATAGCGGAGTTTTTAGCTAGGTGTCCAAATTGCCAACAAGTGGAAGTCGAGCATCAAAAGCCTAGTGGTCTAATCCAAGAAATAGGTGTCCATACTTGTAGTGGGAAGAAATTAATATAGACTTTTTAGTTGGGTTGCCTCGGACTAGGAGGCAAAATGACTAAATTTGGGTCATTGTTGATAGGTTGACAAAATCCGCTCACTTTATCACCGTCAAGTCCGCTTACTCGGCGGAAGATTATGCAAGGATTTAAATTAATGAGATTGTGATTCTTCATGGGATTCCTATGTCCATCATATCGTATAGAGGTGATTAATTCACATCTAGTTTTTGGAGATGTAGGTCTCCGGTCCAGTAGTTAGGGGTTGGAGAGTCTTCACTCTTTTGTCCCTAGATAATCTATGATTCCCTAGAGAAGGTTCAGGTGATAAGGGATAGGGTGAAAACAGCCTATAGACAGCAAAAATCCTATGCTGACAATAGAAGAAGAGATGTTGAATTTGAAGATTTCAACTATGAAAGGGGTGATGAGATTCGACAAAAAGGGAAAGATAAGTCTCCAGTATGTGGTTCCCTATGAGGTGTTGCAAAGGGTTGAAAAGGTTGCATATGTTGAGACTACCTAGTGAACTATCTTTGGTTCATCCGGTATTTCATGTTTCTATGTTTAAGAAGTGCATTTGTGATCCCGTGTCCATACTTCCTATTGAAGGTCTTGGTGTGGATGAGGACGTTTCCTACAAAAAGGTTCCGGTAGAGATCCTTGTTAGACAATTTATGAAGTTGAGAAATAAGGAGGTGGCCTTCGTAAAGGGGTTATGGAGAAACCACCTAGTTGAAGGGGCAACATGCGAGGTCGAGGCCGAAATGAAGTCCATTTATCCTCATCTTCTTCCTAACTAAGGTTGGCTTATCCTATTAATAATGAAAATAATGAGTTAATTTGAATTTGAATTATTTTACAAATATATGCATAATTATGGTAAACGGTGTATGATAAAATGAGTTTTTATGGAAAATTCTCTTTTGCTTGATTTGCACTTAATTGTGTATTTGGTGTATTGGTAGCTTCTTGAAATACTAATGAGCATGTTGATGTGTTTTGAGAATTTTTGGCATAAGTGACTTGATGATCGTGTTGATATTGAGAAGGAAATTCCTCATGTGGTAATGTTGAGCTCTTAAATGTGGTAAATTGTGATTTGGGTTGCTATGTGTAAATGCCATGTTGTTATGTTAATTTGAGTTGAAACTCATGTTGATTATATATGGTGTTGGTTGGGTTGCTAGTATTTATTCTATTCATTCCCTTTAAAAGAATTTAGTGTCATTCGGGGACGAATGTTACTAAGAGGGGCATTATGTAACACTGCAGAAGTCCAAGACCTAATATAGAGCCTCACATGTTGAAATAAGTTTGGTAACACTGTTTTAAGGTCTAAAATAATGTATATTTTAGGATGTTTAAGATTCAAAACATCAAGGAACGTTCATGACGTCCGGTGAATTATGAAAAAGCGGTTAGTGTTCCTTGGCATGTTGCATGGAGTTTTAAGAGTTGGAATTCAAGAAAATATGGTATGAAGGTGTTAAACATGTATTATAATATGTTTAAGGTCGAAGCATCCGGGTACGACTCCCCAAGGACCACCCTAAGGGTCCTTGAGGAGTACACTTTCAAATTGACCAAAACTGCCATTTTGGGCAGTGTCCATCGACGAGCCATCGATTGGACGATGCTCCGTCAATGGCTCCGTCATAGAACACTTAGAAAATGTATGAGGAAGGTCCAGGAACCACCCTCTAACACTATCAATGGACGTGGAGTACGGTGGGTGCAGTGGGCATCGACTGACCTATGGACCGTAGGTCAAGGTCTCGTAGGTCAGGCCTTGTTTTGCTGTGACGTTTTAAGTTGGGTCTTTTTTATTAGTGAGTTGGTTAGTTTTTTAGTTATGGGTTAGGGGGTGTCTAATTAAGTTAATTATGGAACTATATAAAGACCTAACCATCATTAATCTAACCCAACACCCACAATTCCCAAACTCAAAATCTCTCTTCCTTCTCTCTACTTTCTCTCTCCCAAAAGAAAACTCCATAGAAGACCAAGGTCAAAGGGATTAGGGCTGATTAACTTTATCTCCATCAATCTTTAAGGATTGTTAAGGTAGGAGGACTTGTCACCTTTGGGACTCCTTTACCCAAAGGGTTCTTTCAAATTGATTCCAAAAGATGATAAAACATGGGTTTCATCTTAATCCGAAATTGATGTTTCAAATTGTATTGTTCTTGATTTCTCTTGATTAGTATGAATGGATTATGATTGATTATTAGTGAATTAGGGTATTTCCTTTTGTTATACCTAGTTATATGGAAGAGATCATGAATTGACCCTATTTCACAAACCCTAGGTTATGAATTAATGTGAATTGATTAGTGATGATGCAATTGACTTAGTTCTTCTGTTAATGTAATACCTCTAAAATGACTTAGGTGAATTAGAGACCAACATGGTTTTCATGAAGGTATAAGGTCCTAAAATGGATTATAATGTTGTTATGAGGCAGTGTCTAAGAGATTAGGTGAATCGGAAGTCAAACGTCAAGCGACGACTAAGACGTTCGATGACTAAGTCACCTAACTCCCTTATACGTTGTTGATGTGTTTATGTGTTATTAATGAGATTATGAGGTACTTAAATGAGTTAAAATGGTGTATAAAGGCAGTGTGTCACGTTTTAGGAAGTTTTGGAGGTCAAACATCCAAGAACGTCCATGACGTTTGAAAGGTTTTCCTTAAAATGACCTCTTGTGTCTAAGCATGTTTCGTCGAATCTTATTTGTTCGTTTTGGATGAAAATAATTTTTGAGGTCCTAAAATCATATATTAACATATTTGGATTTGAAAAGTCTGGGTGAAAGTCCACAAGGACTATCCAAGGGTCCTAGAGGAAGGACACCTCAAAGAGCCAAAGGCTGTCTTACACCATCCCATTCGACTGAGGAAATCGACGGCCAGTAGGCTGGTCGACGCCCCGTCGATTGAGGGCATGGGTCAAGAATTAAGTATGGCAGGAAAATCTCTCAACGACCAGCCTCAGTCCCAAACCACGGCCCAACAGGATGGTCTGTTGGTTAGGAAACGGGCCGTTGATGGCAGCCGTCTTTGAGGGTTGTCTCCTGCTCAATTCACTGTAGTATCTAGGGGTGATTTGGTAAATTCACCTCACGTCCACATAAAAGTTTGGGCGGTTACTTAACGGTATTTTGGGTATTTTAAACATCTATATAATTCCTAAATACCTAGATGAATTAATTCTTCAAAATCATAACCCAAATTCTCTTAGAAATTCTGTAGAACTCCATTGAAAACAAAAATAAAGGAAGAGCTTGGATTGGAGATTTGACTGGTGATTCTTCATCAATTTCGTGGATTAACATCATTTAGGTATGGTTTTTGATCCTTGAAACTCTATTCATCAAGGAGCCCAAAAACTCAAATAGATTTCTAAAGTTTTCTAAAGATGAACTTGTCCAATTTTATGAACTATCCATGGGTTCTTGCGTTAAAGGTTTTGAATTACTATAGATTTATTATATTGACTTAAATTAGATTATTTTAACATAATTAACCTATGAACCCATGTAATTCATGAACCCTAGATTTTGACTACTTTGTGGTTGACTTGATATTGGCTTAATGCTTATGAGTGTAGTTTTCTATGGGCTATTGAATGATGTAATAATTGCATTCAATTGATGTATAAGTTGTCTTAGATTGATAAATATATATATTTAATTAACCTATATTCATTTTGTATTATGGTTTTTGTATTGAATTGATGATCATGGCCATGGGTAAGGGCCTATTGGTATTGAATTGGATGATTTAACTAAGGATTGAAGTGGTGAGAATGGATTTGTGGTACGCTGCCCTAATTCTGTTTATTTTATTTAATATAGGACTTGAATTATTTGGTGATTTGTATGGTCCACCTATGGTGGCAGTGCTGTGAGAATGGTTTGGCCTTATCAACAATTACGAAGTGTTATGATGATTTCTGTAGTTGATTATGTGAAGTATGATCATATCTACCTGCATGTTAAGTAATGTGATAGTATGTGTTCTTCTATTGATATTAGGTGATCATGTTAGACTATGACTATGTCCTTATGTATGTAGTCTTAGAGTTGATGAATGATTATTCCTACTTGGCTATATTAGTCTATGATGGTTTATATTGAAGATTTTATAGTAGTGTATAGGGTGACTAATAGATGATAATGGTTATTCCTATGTTCTTCTAGTATGATACGTTATATGTGATAAAGTGAAGTCAATGGTGCGTCTTGTGTGGTAGACTTGTGTACCTTACTTGATGCATGTATGAATGTGAATATTAGATGTGTTGACTTAGGATTCTAAAGCCTCTTAGTCTTGTATGTATGAATGATATGAGACCTTGAATGATTCTAAGAAGGTCCTTTATGTGAAACCTTGAACCTAGTGGAAAGGTTATGAACCTTGAAGTAGAAAGCCCTAATGGTATCCTTCTTGTAATGAATGATGGACATAAGATTTGGTTGGCTGGAACAGCATCATATCATAGATTCATTAAGCTATCTTCGTCGCCATTGTAAGCCAGCCCTAGGGGACCTCTTTGGTAGGGTAAATGTGATTGGGTTATGAGCTAGAAATGGAACCCCTTCGTGTGATCCTTTAATGTAAATTACTCTATGAGAACAAAGGCTAGCACCGAGTGAGTATGGTAAGGGAAGTAGCTCTAGTGAAGAATGAGATTAGAGTACAAAGTACACCTTTCATATTCCTTAACCATGTGTCTACATGGGATGTGTCCGAGTTCTACCATTGGCAAGTAGAACACCCTCCATTGGAGTAGGTTAAAACTCCGGATTCCATGCTTTGGTACAATGGTCTATGTCGATTATTGGCTATTGTCATCATATTGGATACCTACTAGTATTTGAGAAGTTCTATGAAGTTTAGGTGATGGTACGAGACGCTATCTAAACATTGCACGATAGGCTTTGAAGATGTTAGTGAGAGTCCCTAGGTCTTCTCCAAGACCATTACTTGAATGTGCTTTAGGTGATGAATGTCGCATAATGAACTAATGAAGTAATGACTTATGATAGGATATATAATCTAGAATAAGTGTAAGGATTTCCCACTTAAAGTGTGAAGTGGGCATAAAGAACCATCTCTTCATGTCTTACCTAGGGAAATCTTGAGAATGTCTCTAGATAGGAAGGTTGGTTGATAAAGTGGAAATGATCTAATCTTGGGTAGTCTTAAGGTTTACTTAGGTAATCTAGAAGAGGGTGTATGGGCATTCTCTTCTAGGAGTACTTAAGTAAGTCTTTTGATAGACTTTGTAAGGAGAATGGCATATTATACATGTCTTGTGTTTTGGTGTCTTGTAAATGTATGTGTTTCATTATAAGTAGTCTTGAGGATCATTTAGGCATGCTTAGAGAGGGTGTATACGAGGAATCTCTTTGTATTACTTAAGTGTGTCTTAGGATAGCTTTAGTGGGGGAATTGCATTCTAGAAAGTGACTCAATGTGAATTTAAAGGGCTTCACTGTGACAGTGAAGGAATTCACTGTAACAGCGAATTAGCTCACTGGAAAGTGTTGCTTAAAAATGTGATATGTTGTATATGTGATTTCTTAAGTGTTTATAACGTGTTAAATGTTGTTCTTATGCTATTATTATGATACTTAAATCCAAAGATGCATATTTCCAATAAATATCCGTTATCATGATTTTCATGCATTATGCCATACTTAGTACATGTTTTTGTACTGATTCCATATATATTTTTATCTTTATAGTGGTTGGTAGGTGAAGAGCATTGGGAAGCAAGGGCTAGATTATAGCATCATTCAAGTGAAGTTGAAGTATGTCCTCTCTTGATTCGAGGGGGTAGTTACCTTATATTTCTTTAAGTTGAAGTATTGTAATAGACTAAGTATTTATATATATTGATGTATGGGCCGTGTACCAAGTATTCTCGTCTCTATGCTTTGATGAGATTGAGACTTAGTATTTCCTATGATTTTTAATTAAGGATGTTACTACAGATATTCTTAAAGTTTTGTAAAATGTTTAAAGATGTTCTTAATATTTTGTGAAAAGTTTTAATTCCGCACTACTTTTCATTATATATATGCTATGAACGATATGAAAGGGCTTGTGCAAGACCTCCGAGAGATCAAGTACGCCGGTTGCGATCTATGAATGCCCTAACTTCTAGGGTATACATGCGGGTTGTGACAAACGTGGTATCAAATCATAGGTTATGAAAGTAGTCTTAGGAATCAAAAAGTATCATAAAGTCACCTCACCTAGAGTCTTGTTCATGGGTGGGAGTCACGACACACCCATGAACAAGAGGCTATAGGACGCTAGAGTTTACCTTCTTTTCTACTTCTATGTCGTGCCGTAGAGTAAAATGTTATGAGTGTTCTTTTCTTATGATTTTTCTTGTGTTTATAGGAGATAACTTCTAGAAGGATGGCCGTTAGAATGTGGTAAGAGGATGGAGTGCATGAGGAAGTTCCTCAAGGGAATGAGGTCCCGGTGGTTCCCCGACATGACTCATAAGAATATTAGAGAGGCTCTACTTGCACTAGCCCGAGTCATAATAACTCATTCGAATAACGGTGTTGAGCCTAGAGTGAATGCTTTAGAGGGTACCATGACCTCTAGATTGGGAGACTTTGTGAGGATGCATCCTCCTATCTTTCTAGGTTCTAAGGAGGGAGAGAATCCTCAAGAGTTCCTAGATGGTGTGTACAAGGTGTTGAGTACCATGGGGGTTACTTCTAGGGAGAAGGTGGACTTAGCTTCGTATCAATTGAGGGAGGTTGCTCAAGAGTGGTACACTCAATAGAAATATAGGCGGGTTGAGTCGGGTCCTATAGAGTGGGAGGAGTTAAAGAGGGATTTCTTAGAGAAGTATTTTCTCCATGTGTGGAGGAAGGTGAAGATTGGGAAATTCATTGACCTTAGTCAAGGCAAGGAGGATGTTGAAGAGTCCAAACTTAGGAGAAGTGCAAGGATTTTGAAGAAGAGCATGAGGACTTTGTAGAAGGGTGAAGCCAATAAGCAAGGTCAACCTATGTGTTAGAAGAGGGCTCCAATGCAAGAAATGTCACTAGAGTCAAGCTTGAGGGTGGTAGTGGGTCCCAAGGTGGTAAGCCTACTTGTGTCACTTGTAGGAAGAGGCATTATGGGGAGTGTCTAGTTGTTACCGGGAATTGCTTTAATTATGGTAAGGAAGGACATAAGAGGAGAGATTGTCCAATATTTGCGACTAAGAGGAAGGAAGGTCAAGTAAGTTCCTCCTAATACTTTTGATGATGATGATGGTAAGTCCTAGTAATCACTTTTGTTTTATGAGTTTCTTCTATGTGTGGGAGTATGGTTAGTAGATGCGCTAGAAAGTCAATGAAGCATGTTGCATGTGCATGGTGTTTAGAAGTCTTGTTGGAATTGTATTTCTTTGGTTTCTTGCATTACACAATTCATGAAGTTATGATTATGTTGTAAGATGTATTTATATTGTTTTATATTGTATACTAGCATGAGTCTATCATGAATTGCCTAAATGTTGTATTTTTTAAAAAAACAAATTAAAGCATGTTCACTGTAATAAAACCGCCAATTCACTGTAACATTTTTGCAAAATTAACTAAATCAATTTTTGGTTGAAAATTGTTTTAATGTGGTTATAAATGATTTATATGAGCATAATAATAATATAAAATAAGTTTTTCCTATTTGAAATGAAGGATGTGAGTTCTATAGCATGATGAGTTGTAGAATTTATTCTAGTTTCTTGTTGTATTGTGAATCTCTTTATTATGTGAAATAGATGTTTCTTCTAGATATTTGTATTAAATAAAGGTGTTATGTGGTTTGGTTTTGATCTGCTTGTTGAATGTCTATTCTTGGAAGTGTTCGGAGAGTGGCACCTGTCATTCGAGGACAAATAATGTCCAAGTGAGGGAGATTGTAATACCT
Organism: Solanum sitiens; assembly: GCA_016801875.1. Classification (NCBI taxonomy): domain Eukaryota; kingdom Viridiplantae; phylum Streptophyta; class Magnoliopsida; order Solanales; family Solanaceae; genus Solanum; species Solanum sitiens. Next base: position 89,398 of record JABWTJ010000220.1, on the reverse strand, counting down.
CGAAAATGACTTAGGTGAACTAGAGTATAACATGGTTTTCATGAATGTATCAGATCCTAAAGTGGTTTATAATATTGTTATGAGGTAGTGTCTAAGAGATTAGGTGAATCAGAAGTCAAACGTCAAGGAACGACTAAGACTTTTGACGACTAAGTCACCTAAGTGCCTTACATGTGTTTTGATGTGTTTATCTGTAATTCATGAGATTATGAGGTCCTTAAATTAGGTAAAATGGTGTATATTTGCAGTGTGTCAAGTTTCGTGATGTTTGGAGGTCAAACATCCAAGAACGTCGATGCCGTTCGAAAGGTTTACCTAGCAATGACCTTGTGTGTCTAAGGATGTTTCGTTGAATTTTTTGTGTTCGTTTTGGATGAAAATAATGTGTGAGGTCATAAACTCATATACGAACATATTTGAGTTGGAAACGTTCAGGTGAAAGTCTCCAAGGAGCATCCAAGGGTCCTTGAGGAAGGACCCTTCAAAGAGCCAAAGGCTGTCTTTGACCAGCCCAATCGACTGAGGCAATCGACGGCCGGTAGGCTGGTCGACGCCCCGTTGATTGAGGGCATGGGTCAACACTTAAATTTGGAAGGAAAATTTCCCAACGACCAGCCTCAGTCCCAAAGTACGGACAAACAAGACGGTCCGTTTGTTGGAAAACAGACCGTCAATGACAACTGTCTATGAGGGTTGTCTCCTGCGCAGTTCACTGTAAGGTCTAGGGGTGAAATGGGAAATTCACCCCACGTCCAAATAAGAGTTTGGGCGGTTAATTAAGGGTATTTAGGTATTTTAAACATCTATATAAGTCCTAAATACCTAGATGAAATCATTTTTCAAATTTAAAACCCAAATTCTTTTAAAATTCTCTAGAACTCCATTGAAGCCAAAACTCAAGGAAGAGCTTTGATTGGAAATTTGAGTGGTTATTCTTCATAAATTTCATGGATTAACATCATTTAGGTATGGTTTTTGATCCTTTAAACTTTATTCGTCAAGGAGCCCAAAATTCAAAGACATTTCTCAAGTTTTCTAAAGATGAACTTGTCCAATTTTATGATCTATCCATTGGTTCTTGCATTAAAGGTTTTGAATCACTATATATTGATTATATTGATGATAATTAGATTATTTTAACATAATTAACCTATGATCCCATGTAATTCATGAACCCTAGATTTTGTCTACTTTGTGGTTGACTTTATATTGTCTTAATGCTTCTGAATTCTAGTGAAGTTTACTATAGGCTATTGAATGACGTAATAATTATATTCAATTGATTTATAGACTGTCTTAGATTGATAAATTCAATATTTAATTGACCTAGATTCATTGAGTATTATAATTTTTGTATTGAATTGATGATCATGGCCATGGGTAAGGGCCTATTGGTATTGAATTGGATGATTTAGATAAGGATTCAAGTGGTGAGAATGGATTGGTGGTACGATACCCTAATTCTCTTTATGTTATGTAATATAGGACTTGAATTATGTTGTGATTTCTATGGTCCACTTATGGTGGCGGTGCGATGTGAATGATGTGTCCATGTAGGCGTTACTTTATGTATTGTGAAGATCATGGCCTTGTCGGCAACTACTTGAAGCGTTATGATGATTCGTGTAGTTGATTATGTGATGTATGATCATATCTACCTACAAGTTAAGTAATGTGAAAGTATGTGTTCTTCTATTGATATTAGGTGATCATGTTAGACTAGGACTATGTCCTTATGTGTGTAGTCTTAGAGTTGATGCATGATTATTCCTACTTGGCTATATGAGTCTCTGATTGTTATATTGAGGATATTATATTAGTGTATAGGGTGACTTATAGATGATACTGGTTAATCCTATGTGTTTCTAGTATGATACGATATATGTGATAAAGTGAAGTCAATGGTGTGTCTTGTGTGGTAGACTTGTGTACCTTACTTGATGCATGTATGAATGTGAATATAAGATATCTTGACTTAGGATGCTAAAACCTCTTAATCTTGTATGTATGAATGATATGAGACCTTGAATGATTCTAAGAAGGTCATTTATGTTAAACCTTGAACCTAGTGTAAGGTTATGAACCTTGAAGTAGAAAGCCTTAATGGTATTCTTCTTGTTATGAATGATGGGTTTAAGGTTGGTTGGCTAGAACGACATCTTATAATCCTTAGGAAATTCAATAATCTATCTTCATTTCCATTGTAAGGCAGCCCTAGGGGACCTCTTTGGTAGGGTAAATGTGATTGGGTTATCAACTAGATATGGAACCCCTTCATATGATCCTTTAATATAAATTACTCTATGAGAACAAAAGCTAGCACCGAGTGAGTATGGTAAGGGATGTATCTCAAGTGAAGAAGGAGACTAGAGTACAAAGTAAGCCCTGCATATTCCTTGACCATGTGCCTACATGGGATGTGTCCAAGTTCTACCATTGGCAAGTAGAACACCCTCCATCGGAGTAGGTTACAACTCCATATTCCATGCTTTGATACCATGGTCTATGTCGGTTATTGCCTATTCTCATCATATGGGATACCTACTAGTATTTGAGAGGTTCTATGAAGTTTAGGTGGTGGTATGGGACACTACCTAGACATTGCACAATAGGCTTTGACGATGTTAGTGAGAGTCCCTAGGTCTTCTCCAAGACCATTACTTGAATGTCCTTTATGTGATGAGTGTATCTTAATGAAATAATGAAGTAATGACTTATGATAGGAAGCATGTAAATGAATGAATACCTAATCTAGAGTAAGTCAAAGGATTTCCTAGTTAAAGTGTGAAGCGGGCATAAAGGATGATCTTTTCATGTCTTACCTTGGGAAATCTTGAGAATTTCTCTAGTTAGGAAAGTTGATTGATAAAGTGGACATGATCTAATCTTAGGTAGTCTTAAGGATTATTTAGGTAATCTTGAAGAGGGTGTATAGGCATTCTCTTCTAGGAGTACTTCTGTAAGTCTTTTGATAACCTTGGTATAGAGAATGTCATATTATACATGTCTTGTGTTTTGGTGTCTTGTAAATGTATGTGTTTCATTATAAGTAGTCTTGAGGATCATTTAGGCATTCTTAGAGAGGGTGTATAGGAGGACTCTCTTTGTATTACTTAAGTGTGTCTTAGGATAGCTTTAGTGGGGGAATTGCATTCTAGAAAGTGACTCAATGTGAATTTAAAGGGCTTCACTGTAACAAGAAGGAATTCACTGTAACAGTGAATTAACTCACTGTAGAGTGTTCCTTAAAAATGTGATATGTTGTATATGTGATTTCTTATGTGCTTATAACGTGTTAAATGTTGTTCTTATGCTATTATTATGATATTTAAATCAAAAGATGCATATTTCCAATAAATGTTCGTTATCATGATTTTCATACATTATGTCATGCTTAGTACATGTTTTTGTACTGATTCCATATATATTTTTATCTTTATAGTGTTACGCCTCGTATTTTTATACGTAGTGCGCGTCATGAGCTAGTCGATGTAAGTCCGGGGAATGAGATTTTATTCTAAGTTCCTAGATTAAAGAAATATTAGGCAAGGATGTTAATTCCAAATGTGATATTAGGTATGATTTGGCTAATGTAAGTGTCATTAACTTTAAGTGAGGGATTAATTAGTGGCTGATTAGGATTAGATTAATCAAGTGGGCCCCACCACTAAAGGCAAATTAAAAGAAATCAGATTGGGAGCTGGGCCTTAGTGGGGCACGTGTAGAGGGGGGCTGCCTCCACTTCATATAATGAATGAGGTGGTGAAATGCATTGCAAACATATCATATTCTTCACCACTTAGCTTAGGCAGCCATGGAAAGGGAGAAAACCAGCCATGCAACTCTCGGCCAGCAGCTACAAAGAATTTGGTTAGTAATCTCTTTGCTTAGTGTGTTAATTCCTTAGAATGCCATTGTTAATTAGCCATTAATGTTAAGAGGGGGGCGTGACCAGTAACTTAGGAAATTTATTTTAGTTATTGAATGTGCTAAGTATGAACGGAAACCATAATTGGATGATTAGTGCGTGTTAGTGTTTGGCCTGTTTTGATTAAAGCAAAATGCGGGAAATTCTATTTTGGCGTTATGTATATGTTGATGTGATTATGGGTATATACTCCAAGGGATGAATACGATAAGGTAGATGTGTTGCGAATTATAAAACGAGTTATCGCTCAGTGTGTCGTTGTTTCGTTACTATGGTTGCCGAGACGGAACTGTTTTGGGGGGGGGATGTTTAGTATGATTCGTTGGGTTATATGTGTTATTGGTATTGCTGTGGATAATTTGGGTTGTTGTCGGATTGGGACGAAGTAAGGAAAATAGGGGAAGTGCTGCCGGATTTTCGTTAGATTATTAGCTAGCTTACAATAAGTAGTAAAGCGCGACGTCTATCTAATTGCGGCACGATTGTTGCTTGTTATAGATTAATAGCTTGGGCAGTAAATATTGGTCGTGCGGCTCGACTATACGGTATGTAACGCTATCCTTTCTTTCTTTGTTTGGCATGACTTTTAAATGAGCGAATGACGGACAGGTTTGATATGTAATTCTAGAGCGTCTAGGTGACGTATATTCTTGCTTCCACAAACTATTCTTCTATATATCGGCTATGTCTAAGGCTATGGTGATTTCTCATATCTATTGTAGTGCTTCTTAGAGTGATTGAGATTTTACGTTTTCATATCGTGTTAAAGGTTCATAATCTTGATAAAACGTTAATCTTTGGTAATACTCCTTGCTGGTTCACGTTGATTGTTATATTGAGTTATAAGAAATGATTTTAATTGCATATGGTTGCTCATAATGTTCTGCTCGTGCATAGAGTCATTTATCATTTCACCGAGTCCCGGGCCGGGTAATGTTCGTGCGGAGTTTCTTGCATATGTCACCGAGTCCCTCACTAGAGGGCCGGGTATGTATATTATATATATGATTGGTGATGAGGATGGTTATGATGATGATGATGACGAAGATGATGTGATGACTATTTCACCGAGTCCCTCACTAGAGGGCCGGGTACGTATGATGTATATATATGATGATTATTTTGCCGAGTCCCTTACTAGGGAAGCTGGGCACCTTATATGTTAAAGATATGCATGATTTTCACTTATAAGGTACATGTGTAGCGATATCATGTTTTGACTTATCATGTTGGTATCCTGTTATCTTTACCTTATGCTTTACATACTCAGTACATTGTCCGTACTGACCCCCTTTCGTTGGGGGGCTGCGTTTCATACCCGCAGGTGTAGACGCGCAGTTCGGTGATCCTCCCGCCTAGGATATCTACTCTGCTGATTGGGAGAGCTCCATTGTTCCGGAGCCCAGTCGTTTTGGTACATTACTTTCTATGTAGTCTTTTGCTTATCTATGGGTACGGCGGGGCCCTGTCCCGTCGAGTTTCACTACTATACTCTTAGAGGTCTGTAGACATTATGTGGGTTGCATATATATGTTTTGGATAATGGTCTGGACACGGTTTGTTTGGGATGTATGCTTGTACAGGGGCAGCCTTGTCGGCTGCGTACATCATTGTGTATTGTGTAGTGGCAGCCTTGTCGGCTTGCGTGTGCTATTATGCTTTGGATAGTGGCGGCCTTGTCGGCTCGCGTATGTTGTTACGGTTGAATGGTTATGACTCCTTATGAGGTAGATCCACTTTATATATATATGCGTTGGGGTAGGTTTGATTTGATTAAATTTCATATTGTTTAGTTTCAGTTAGTTATACTTAGCAGGTTTGTTTATGAGTGTCCAAAACGGGCACTAGTCACGGCCCATCGGGTTGGGTCGTGACATGAACGATATGAAAGGACTTGTGCAAGACCTCCGAGAGGTCGAGTACCCCGGTTGCGGCCTATTAATGCCCAAACTTCTAGGGTATACATGTGGGTTGTGACAGTTAATTACTATTGTATGATGTTATTAAGCCTATTAAAGGATGAATATTGTTGGTTGATGGTAAGACCATGGAAGAAGGTTTGTGAAGGTTAACTGGTAAGACCGATGATCTTGAATTCTTACTTCAATTGTTATGGCTTATACTTGATGATGATATTCAGTTGAAGTGTTGATGTGATTAGATTATATAGGTGATGCTATGATTAATATAATTGAAATGTCTTGATTATATGGATTGTGAGATTATGATTAAGGTGTAATGATATAAGGTTGATTATGAATCACTTATGTTTACTATTACATGATGATGATAATGTGTTAATCTCACATATGAGGATTGTTATTAAAGGAAGTTCTCATTCAATTCCAAGTAAGCTATTGATTATGATATACAAGGGGTTAGTCCTCTATGACTTATACTAAGCGATGTGATCTATAAAGGCTTAAAGACATTTAAAAAGGAACTTTAGCTTAGCACCGAGTGAACTAGTTATGAGAGAGTGACCCTTCCCAATGTAGGAAGGTAGGTTCACAATGGTTCTCATGAGATAGAGACTACAATGTCATAGTGCATAGACAGAGTCTAAAGCATGTCTCCTAGTTCTTGAACTATGTTGCCCCCGTAGGAATACTAGCAAGTGGATTCACCTAGAATGCTATGTTCATGTTTTAGTACTACCATGGCAAGTAGTCCACCTTCTTTCGATGTAGGGTTTCATTACAACGGATTCCACATTTATCTTATGTAGTCTATGCCGGTTAAGGCAATTGTTCCAGATATTAAAATGAAGTAATAAATTAAACTCTAACTAGGGTAAATTAAGGGGTTTGACCTTGTCTAGGTAGGGGTATGTGATTGTACCTATACATTTCACTAGTTGGTCTTGAGCCAAGTCCTAGGAGGATGTTCTTATACTGTAAATTGTATGCATATGTTGACTTTAAATGGTGATGATCCTATATGGTGTTGGTCTTACTTATGAACATGTTGTTGGTCTATATTGCTATGTATGATGATGGCTACTCATGATGCTATGTTATATGAAGTTAGACATTACTTGTGATCCTTTGGTTGGTTTTCTTGGTTGAGTGGGGTTATGGGGCTTCACTTAATCATTGCACTTGTAAGCTTTGTAATGGTTTATGAGTAAGGGTCTTGCATATGTTGAAATGTTATGAGCTCTTGTACATGCTTTATTGTTACAACATGATTTTGGAGTTGCTTTGGTTATGGTTTCTACTATGTTACTAAACATGTATACTTTACTCTATTTGATTATGTTGGTCTTGTATTGTATATGGTCTTGTGTTGAAGTTCATATGATTGTTGTCTTATATGTGTTCTTGGTTGTGCATAAGGATTTTTAAAGTAACATGGCATGGTTTTGAACCAATTTCTATTTAAGTATGATTTCAAACATTATATGTGCTAATGTTTCCATACTTAGTACAAGTGGATGTACTATTTCCTTTATATTTCTAAAATTATGTAGGTTCCGGTATTGAGTTCTTAGAAGGCCAATTGAAGAAGACTTGGACACTTTTCTCCATGTGTTCGTAGGTGCTCATGTTTGGGGATGTTACCTTGTTCCACATTCTAGCTTTAAAGTTGTATGGCCGTAAAGACATTGTTCAGTCCTTTATATTTTTGATATTGATGTATGCCTATATTTTCATGTTGACTTTGTATTGGCTATGTCCAGATTTGTACTCGTTTAGATGTTTCAATGTGAGACGAAGTATTACACTAATCCTTATGTATCGATTATGTTATCTAAAAGAGAAGCCTATGTAAACTTCCTATGTGAACAGTCTATGTAAACTCCATATGTAGTATGTGAGATGTCTACATAAACCTCACTATAGAGACATATATGAAAAGTTTTAATTTTTCCGCATTTTAACGTATGAACCGTAATGACAAATGCTAAGAGGCTAGTCTTAGTCCTCGTTGAGGACGAAGACGCCGGTTACGTCTAGGGGGTGGTCCCGGTCATGAAAACATTCAAATATCGATATCCTCTTACAAGGATCCATGATTTGTTAGACCAACTTAAAGGTGCTAAAGTATTCTCGAAGAATGACTTACGTTTGGATATAACAAACGGCGTGTTAGGGAAAAACATACTTCTAAAGCTACTTTTAGAAGTCGGTAGGGTCATTATGAATATTTTTTGATGCCATTCGTATTGAAAAATTCTCCTGCACTATTCGTGGATCTAATAAATTGGATATTCAATCCTTATCTTGATTAATGTTTTATGAGTCCGCAAATTGGACTCATCTAGGGCCTTATTTTAATGTAAATAGTATCCTCTACTGTGTATGTTATCTCGATATCTTATAAAAATTTCTAAGTTTCACGTATTTAAGGATTTGGTAGGAGCATGGTCTTTTAAGCCAAAAAATGGAAGAAAAGAGTTTAACATGCAAAGTGCGCATCGCAAAGCACACTTAGCGATATGCCATATAGCAAAATTCCGCATTTTGTTACAACAAGTGAGCCCCGAAGGAAATGCATTAAAAGGAGACAAAAAGGAGTAGTCGGTGCATAGCCAAATAGTTCCACAAAGCAGAGTTATTTCACCAAACGTTACCACATGCATGGATATCAAGGTAAGGAACAAAGGGCGACGGACCAGAGAAGGGTGAATCGCCAAATCACTCGGTGAGTCATGACTAAAGATATAAAATGGATCTTTGAACACTAACTCCAAAGTCTATAAATGTTGAACTCCTTTTTTTAGTTAGAGGAGAATTTTTTTGAAGGGAATTTTTAGATAGAATTTAGAGTGAAACATTCTACACTTGACGTTATTATTTCTCTCAAGTTTTGAGAGGGGTTTTGGGAATCTTGAAGAAAGAATTTCTTCTTCTATTATTGAAGTGGTTCTTCTCCATTTACCTTCTTTTGCTATTTTTAAGGTTTAATCTTTTATACCCAGTTGATTTATTTATAATTTTAAGTATATTTTATTATTGATGTACCTTGGTTTCAAGGTACTTTCAATGTTTTTTTCCATTAGATTGGTGTGTGTCTAGAGCCTTTTTGTAGTAATTTTAATATGTTTTATCTTTGTTTTGCAAGAAAGGTTTCCAAAACCAAAACACAATAGGTTGTGGAGATTTAGTACAGAGGTAAATCACGAAGGCCATCGACGGTCCGTCGACCCATCAACGGACCGTAGATGGTGACCATCGATAGAAGGTTCAGGCACCTGGAAGCAACTCGATGAATTTTGACCAAGTGTGGGCTACGGAAGGATCGACGGTTCGTCCTGTTGAATCGTAGATCAGATCAGAGAAAGTCCCAGTACTCGATGTTGAAGAAAAGCTAAGTAAGGAACGACGAAAAGCATCGACGGACCGTGTTGTTGGTCCGTCGATTAGATCAGAGAAGATGCAAGTTGAAGGCTAAAAAAAGATGCTATGTCTGGACTTACGGAGGCAGTCGACGGTTCGTTATTTGATCGACGGACCATCTGTGGGGGTCGTCGATTAAAGCCGCGTTTTTGGATAGCTTTCCTTATTTGAATTCCTTTTATTTTAGGACAATGTTTTTTTAAAATAGGGTATAAAACCTCGCTTTTGGGGTTGGATTCTATTATTAATTTCTTAGTTTTGTTCTTGGAGATTTGTTTTTGCAACTTGGGCATTAATTCAATTTTACGGATTTGGTTTTCAAGATATTTTTGTGGTTTCAAGTTGCATTGTTGAATTTTCTTCGAATTTGTAAAAGTATGCTCATGATTTACTGTTTATCAACTATGAATTGTGTTCTCCTATGCATGGGTAACTAAATCCACAACAAGGGTTGTGGGAACCGTGGGTGATTAACAAAGTAAAACTAGCTAAATAAGAATTCGCAAATAGGTTAATGCATACATTGATAGTTCTTTCATTTAGAAGTCTTTTTAATGAGTGCACGCGTTAGAGATCCCCTTATTGCTACTTGCCGGACCAAGGGGGTAGTTAATAGGAAAAGAATTATCAACATAGATCTAGTGGGACAATATCTAATAGGCTAGTTTCGATAGGTGTGAAGTAATAACTAAGTCATACATTCAATATGATGCTTAATATGAAGTAAAGGTAAGGGTTAGTAACTTAGATACACATAACCGGACCAAGGTACGGGGTGAAATTCTCTAAATGTCATAACAATGATTTAGAGATACCTAACTTATTACTTTGCATGCAAAACATTAGGAAAGAACTGTTATAACTAGGAATACAACGTTATGAACCTATGGAAAACACTTACACCCTAGTTTCTCTCACAACTTGAATAATACCAAAGATTTACTCCTGTTAGTTGTTCTACTTAGAAATGCTACAAAATTTTTGTTTCACAACCCCCCCGCCTTTAATTAGCTATTTTCGGAAAGTATTTGATTAAATAGAAGTAATCGTATATTGAAGTTAAGTCTAAATTATTTTCCGCTAGGGATCGACCCCAACCTACTAGTTGGGTTCTTTACTTGATACGACCGCTTATAATTCTTTAGGGAGGTGTAATTTGAGTGTATCAATTATTGCTTTATGTATGGCTAAAAACCCTATCCTTAGAGTGTGATTTAGCAAATATGTGTGGATATTATTGTTGGGTCCTGCTTGATCATAGGATTAGATGCATTTTCATGGTGATTTCACCTAGTGGATGTGGTTAAATTTAATTTGTTTGTAGTTGCAAATATAAAAAACCAATGTGTTTTCGACTTGCCCAAGAGGGAGGTAGCACAACTAAGACCACTATGCTTATGGACTAAGGAGTGGGTTTACATAAGGTTTAGCTCGAGATGGTGAGCCCTAGTCCCATATCCAAGCACCCTGTGTCGAATGGTCAGGGTGTGGGTAAGGCGTACGATGGTTAGTTTAGATGAGTGGGTGTATGAGAGGAACCCATTTGATATGGAGTAAGTTGTTCGAGAGGGAACTTACTTTCCGCTAAAACTTACCCTAGTCACCATTGTCTTGTGAAATTTCCTATCAAAAGAATGTACGCATTAGTTTGTGTCAACATATATTGCGGACACACCCCAAGAACTCTCTCCCACACTTGTTTTCTCTTTTGTTTTGCTAATTTTACTAGTTGTGACCAAACCCCTTTCTTTATATTTGACATTTTGCTGTCACAAATTGAATTCAATATTGTTTAACCCGAAAATGTCTTAAACTATCACTATTTTGAACGGAATTCTACGTAGCTACTACTTTTACCACCACTCCCTTGGGACACGACCCCAACCCTTTGTTGGGTTCCTTTACTAATTTCAATTCATAGACACTCAAATTGTAGGTTAGTGTCGTTGATCAAGAAATATAAGGATACATATATTGAAGCAATCAAAATGGTGTCGCTATTGGGGAGTGGTGTTAAGTGAAAATATAGCTACTTCTAGTTCTTAGTTCTTTGTAGTGTAGTTTCTACTAATTTAACGTTTATTTTATTATTATTTTTGTTTACAATTTCCAGGAAGCATAAGCATTAAGGGTAGAAATGGATGTCATGTAGGCCATCGAGACGACACCGGTAACCTCAACAATGTCCAGGATACCAACGTCAACAACCCTCATCTTATGGTAGATGTCGGGATCATCCGAATACCTCCAGTAGAGGGAAACACAATATTCCACATAACTAGTACTAAGTTGCAACTTTTGCAACAGAAGGGACTTTTTAGTGGATTAGCTCACGAGGACCCAAATGAGCATCTACGAAATTTTTTAAACGTGTGTAGACCATTCTTGTTTAAAAAATTCTCTGAGGAATTAGTTGTACACAGACTATTCCCCTTCTCGTTAATGGGCGAAGCATGCAATTGGTTAGGTATGTTGCCATGCAACTCAATCACTTCATGGGAGGAACTGGTTACATCTTTCAACATACAATTCTTTCCCTCTTCGAATTTGATGACCATTTTGTATAGTATCAAAGACTTTAGGCATTTGAATGGAGAACCCTTGCATGAAACATGGCTCCGATTTAAAAGGAAAGTACTTCAATTCCCAATGCATCGTCATCTGGATAACGTCCTCATCCATTATTTAAATTGGAGCCTATACTGAGTCAACAAAGGGGTGGCTGACCAAATTTTATTGAGAGGACTAATGCAACAACCATACACGGTCAAAATTTTAGATGGTATGATAACCATCAACAAGGCATGGTACATTCATGAGGACCAAGTTTCTCCGGTCACCTTTCAGTTATCTAAAGAGTAGATCGAAAAATACATTAAAAGGGACCAAAATATAGCAAAGATCATGACACAACTTGATATTCTGTCCAGTAATGTCATGGAAGCGGGCACCCGTAGGGTCAATGTTGTTGGAGTTGGGAGTACAAATCTGGAGGACATGAAGTTTGAAGATTTATATAGTGAAGTTGTATGATTATTATCAAACCAAGGTGGTAGTTACCTATCAAATTACCTAAGGCATGGTCGTAATCAAGGCTGGGCTAGAGAGGATGTATGGAAGGATAGAAAGAAAGAATAGAGAGATTGAAATCTATCTTGGAAAGATTAGGAGAATGTTAGGTATGTGTCTCCCCATGAGAGACAAAAGACTAAGGAACTAGAAAGTGGTATATATGAGGATATTGTCTCACGTATCCTTAACAAAGTTGAAGGGTGAGAGAAAATACTAAAAGGTATGAAAGAAGATGTGTCAACCCTCAGTCAGACCTTCACCTACCATTATGTCTTGATTAGGTAGTTATGGACCCAGATGGGCCACATCTCATCTCATCTCAACCCAAGACATTAAGAGGGTTCTCCTAGTTACACTATGCCTAACCACAAATAGTGAAACCATAATACTAACTTGCGTAGTGCCACGAAGGTAACTAAGGAGTTGTTTGGGAGGCAAACCAAAACCATTTACTTGCTTTCTTTTTGATATCTAGATCAAATAAGTGTGTTTTGTTTGTACAGGTTTAGGAAGGAAAAGTTCTAGAAAAGATGCATAGTAACAGAGAGGAGGTCCTTATGGCAGAATGTCGATAGATTTGGCATAAATAATCATTCCCCATTGTTTAACTTTATACACCAAAAAAAGGTTGAGTCTGTAAATGTTACACCCTAAAAAATGAGCTAGGTTGAACTAGAACATAGCACTTGTGTCATGATATTTTGATGTCTTCAAACGGTTAATAATGGTGTTTAGAGATAGTATATAATGTTTGAAAGTGTTTGGAGGTCAAAACGTCCATGGCGTTCAGAAACTAGTCAAAGTTGAACTAGTGTGTCGTAGTGTTTTGTAGTGATGTTTTGGGGGATGGTTTGAGGGTTAAATTAATTACCGAGGGTTACTACGAGTAAGGTTACATGTAAAGGGTCTAAACACCCAAGAACGATGCCTCGGTGAACATCCTAAGGGTCCCTGATGACGACCCAAAGTTGACCAATGCACGCTACCGCGCCAGCCAAGATGTGGCAGTGACTGCGCGTTGCGCAGCTTGCACGGAATGGGCAAAATTCTTGCCCTGCGAGGCATGGCTGTCACGAAACATTCTGTCTCAAAATTTTCCAGAAAGAAGATTTGAAAATGCCTCCGCAACACGCAGTAAACTCCCAAATTTTGTCACATCGTTTTAAAGTCAAATTTGAGTTTGTTAAAATGTCTAATAAGTGAAGGGGTCTTTTGGGTAATTTGGGGATGAATTATTGACGGTTATTGAGTATTTTTATATCCCTTAACTCACCAATAAAAGAAAAGCCCTCAAAACAAAACAAAACCTCTCCAATCATCTCTCCAAAACCTCCATTGTGGAAACTTTGGTGCTTCAAGGAAGAAGACTATTTTTCTAAAGTTTCTCGATCAATCATGTGGGATTTTCATCACAATTAAGGTATGGTTTTTCATCCTTGAAATATCTTTCTTCAAGGAGTCAATTCCAATGATTTTTCAAAGATGATCAAATAATGATTCCTTCTATTTCCACTTCTAGCCATGGGTTCTCGCATGAAGCGATTTGAAACAATGTTTTACGATATAATTGATGTTGATTGAATGATTTTGGATCAAATTCCTTATGAACCCATGCATATCGTGAACTCCTTATTTTGACTATATTATGGATAATTTGATTATGTCACTATATTATTGAATTGTAGTTGTCACGACTGGAATCTAGACCCCAAATGAGATCGGCGTCGTTGACCTCTCAGAGGTCGCAGACAAGCCTACATACGTCATTCTTACTTCATCTAGGTTAATTTTAGCGGAAAATTTGAACTTTTTGTTTTCTTAGTCCATGCTAAACATTTTAAACTTAACATCATGGGCGTTCACAAATCAACCATCTAATATAGAGATAAGCAAATGAAAAAAACAGTGCAATACTGTAATAAATGTATAATTGCCAAAATGGCACCAATACAATTTCTGAAATGAAAGCGGAATGAAACACTAGTGGAACATGCTCCACTAGCTAAAGCCTACATCTAAGCTAGATAGTAACGGTAGACATCCTCGAAAGCATGAGGGCATACCAAGTCCGGATGAAAGCTCCACGTCCGGATAGCTGCAACGTCAACGTGTAAGCTCTAGCGTCCACCTATACCTGCACCTAAAAAAAATATAGAGTCGTATGAGATTAGTACACACTTGTACTAAGTGTGGGTATATGCAAGCACACACCAAGGACATGCATGAGGAAGAATAGCTCTTTCCTAACAACATGATTATGGATAGTCAAGTTAGTGGCCTTGCCAAATTGGGATTAGGAAAGTTAGTGAACTTTCTAAATTTGGATTAGGAAAGTCAGTTAGCTTTCCAAATATGGATTAGGAAAGTCAGTGAGCTTTCCAAATTTGGATTAGGAAAGTCATGCCATGAGAGTAACATGCACCATCATACTTATCATATTGCACACAACACATAACATCTTACACATAGCACATATCATATAGCATATAGCACATAACATCTTTTATAACATTCATTCATATGCCATGAGATCTTGGAATCATGGACTTGACATTAAGACTTTCCAAAATAAGGGTTCAACATATGGGATTTCTTTAAGTTGAAGTATTGTAATAGATTAAGTATTTCTATATATTGATGTATGGGCCGTGTCCCAAGTAATCTCATCTCTATGCTTTGATGAGATTGAGACTTAGTATTTCTTATGATTTTTAATGAAGGATGTTACTACAGATATTCTTAAAGTTTTGTAAAATGTTAAAAGATGTTCTTAATATTTTGTGAAAAGTTTTAATTCCGCACTACTTTTCATTATATATATATGCGATGAACGATATGAAAGAACTTGTGCAAGACCTCTGAGAGATCAAGCACGCCAGTTCCGATCTATGAATGTCCTAACTTCTAAGGGTATACATGCGGGTTGTGACAAACGTGGTATTAGAGCCTAGGTTATGAAAGTAGTCTTAGGAATCAAAAAGTATCATAAAGTCACATCTACTAGAGTCTTGTTCATGGGTGGGAGTCACGACACACCCATGAACGAGAGTCTATAGGACGCTAGAGTTTACGTTCTCTTGTACTTCTATGTTGTGCCGTAGAGTAAAATATTATGAGTATTCTTTTCTTATGATTTTCCTTGTGTTTATAGGAGATAACTTCTAGAAGGATGGCCGTTAGAATGTGGTAAGAGGAAGGAGTGCATGTGGAAGTTCCTCAAGCGAATGAGGTCTCGGGAGTTTCCCGGACATGACTAATAAGGATATTAGAGAGGCTCTACTTGCACTAGCCCGAGTCATAATAACTCATACGAATAAGGGTGTTGAGACTAGAGTGAATGCTTTAGAGGGTACCATGACCTCTAGATTGGGAGACTTTGTGAGGATGCATCCTCCTATCTTTCTAGGTTCTAAGGAGGGACAGAATCCTCAAGAGTTCCTAGATGGTGTGTACAAGGTGTTGAGTACCATGGGGGTTACTTCTAGTGAGAAGGTGGAGTTAGATTCGTATCAATTGAGCGACGTTTCTCAAGTATGGTACACTCAATGGAAATATAGGCGGGTTGGGTCGGGTCCTATAGAGTGGGAGGAGTTAAAGAAGGCTTTATTAGAGAAGTATTTTCTCCATGTCAGGAGGAAGGTGAAGGTTGGGAAGTTCATTGACCTTAGTCAAGGCAAGGGGTATGTTGAAGAGTCCAAACTTAGGAGAAGTGCAAGGATTTTGAAGAGGAGCATGAGGACTTTGAAGAAGGGTGAAGCCAATAAGCAAGGTCAACATATGTGTGAGAAGAGTGCTCCAATGCAAGAAATGTCTAGTGTTCCTAGAGTCAAGCTTGAGGGTGGTTGTGGGTCCCAAGGTGGTAAGCCTACTTGTGTCACTTGTAGGAAGAAGCATTATGGGGAGTGTCTAGTTGTTATCGGAATTGCTTTAATTGTGGTAAGGAAGGACATAACAGGAGAGATTGTCCAATATTTGCGACTAAGAGGAAGGAAGGCCAAGGAAGTTCCTCCTAATACTTTGGATGATGATGATGGTAAGTCCTAGTAATCACTTTTGTTTTATGAGTTCCTTCTATGTGTGGGAGTATGGTTAGTAGATGCGCTAGAAAGTCATAGAAGAATGTTGCATGTGCATGGTGTTTAGAAGTCTTGTTGGAATTGTATTTCTTTGGTTTCTTGCATTGCAGAATTCATGAAGTTATGATTATGTTGTATGATGTATTTATATGGTTTTATATTGCATACTAGCATGACTCTATCAACAATTGCCTAAATGTTGCATTTTTTTAAAATTAAAGCATGTTCACTGTAATGAAACTGCCAATTCACTGTAACATTTTTGCAAAATTGACTAAATCAATTTTTGGTTGAAAATTGTTTTAATGTGGTTATAACTGATCTATATGAGCATAATAATAATATAAAATAAGTTTTTGCTATTTGAAATGAAGAATGTGAGTTCTATAGCATGATGAGTTGTAGAATTTATTCTAGTTTCTTGTTGTATTATGAATCTCTTTATTATGTGAAATTGATGTTTCTTCTAGATATTTGTATTGAATAAAGGTGTTATGTGGTTTGGTTTTGATCTTCTAGTTGAATCTCTATTCTTGGAAGTGTGAAGCGGGCATAAATGATGATCTCTTCATGTCTTACCTTGGGAAATCTTGAGAATTTATCTAGTTAGGAAAGTTGATTGATAAAGTGGGCATGATCTAATCTTAGGTATTCTTAAGGATTATTTTGGTAATCTTGAAGAGTGTGTATAGGCATTCTCTTCTAGGAGTACTTATGTAAGTCTTTTTATAACCTTGGTATAGAGAATGTCATATTATACATGCTATGTGTTTTGGTGTCTTGTAAATGTATATGTCTCATTATAAGTAGTCTTGAGGATCATTTTGGCAAGCTTAGATAGGGTGTATGGGCGGTATCTCTTTGTATTACTTAAGTGAGTCTTTGGATAGCTGTAGTGGGGAATTGCATGCTAGAAAGTGACTCAATGTGAATTTAAAGGGCTTCACTGTGACAGTGAAGGAATTCACTGTAGTAGTGAATTAACACACTATAAAGTGTTCCTTAAAAATGTCATAAATTCTCTATGTGATTTCTTATGTGTTTATAAGGTGTTAAATGTTGTTCTTGTGCTATTATTATGATATTTATATCAAAAGATGCACATTTCCAATAAGTGTCCGTTATCATGATTTTCATTCATTATGCCATACTTGGTACATGTGTTTGTACTAATTAAATATATATTTCTATATCTATAGTAGTTGGTAGGTGAAGAGCATTGGGAAGCAAGGCTTAAATTATAGCATCATTCAAGTGAAGTTGAAGTATGTCCTCTCTTGATTCGAGGTCATAGTTACCTCAGATTTCATTTAGTTGAAGTATTTTAATAGAATAAATATTTCTATATATTGATGTATGGGCCGTGTCCCAAGTATTCTCGTCTCTAAGCTTTGATGAGAGTGAGACTTAGTATTTCCTATGATTTTTAATGAAGGATGTTATTAAAAATATTCTTAAAGTTTTGGGAAAAGTTTGAAGATATTTTAAAGTTTTGTGAAACGTTTTAATTTCGCACTACTTTTCATTAGGTATATGTGATGAACGATATGAAAGGACTTCTGCAAGACCTCCGAGAGGTCGAGTACCCCGGTTGCGGCCTATGAATGCCCAAACTTCTAGGGTATACATGTGGGTTGTGACAGTTAATTACTATTGTATGATGTTATTAAGCCTATTAAAGGATGAATATTGTTGGTTGATGGTAAGACCATGGAAGAAGGTTTGTGAAGGTTAACTGGTAAGACCGATGATCTTGAATTCTTACTTCAATTGTTATGGCTTATACTTGATGATGATATTCTATTGAAGTGTTGATGTGATTAGATTATATAGGTGATGCTATGATTAATATAATTGAAATATCTTGATTATATGGATTGTGAGATTATGATTAAGGTGTAATGATATAAGGTTGATTATGAATCACTTATGTTTACTATGACATGATGATGATAATGTGTTAATCTCACATATGAGGATTGTTATTAAAGGAAGTTCTCATTCAATTCCAAATAAGCTATTGATTATGATATACAAGGGGTTAGTCCTCTATGACTTATACTAAGCGATGTGATTTATAAAGGCTTAAAGACATTTAAAAAGGAACTTTAGCTTAGCACCGAGTGAACTAGTTATGAGAGAGTGACCCTTCGCAATGTAGGAAGGTAGGTTCACAATGGTTCTCATGAGATAGAGACTACAATGTGATGGTGCATAGACAGAGTCTAAAGCATGTCTCCTAGTTCTTGAACTATGTTGCCCCCGTAGGAATACTAGCAAGTGGATTCACCTAGAATGCTATGTTCATGTTTTAGTACTACCATGGCAAGTAGTCCACCTTCTTTCATGTAGGGTTTCATTACAACGGATTCCACATTTATCTTATGTAGTCTATGCCGGTTAAGATAATTGTTCCAGCTATTAAAATGAAGTAATAAATTAAACTCTAACTAGGGTAAATTAAGGGGTTTGACCTTGTCTAGGTAGGGGTATGTGATTGTACCTATACATTTCACTAGTTGGTCTTGAGCCAAGTCCTAGGAGGATGTTCTTATACTGTAAATTGTATGCATATGTTGACTTTAAATGGTGATAATCCTATATGGTGTTGGTCTTACTTATGAACATGTTGTTGGTCTATATTGCTATGTATGATGATGGCTACTCATGATGCTATGTTATATGAAGTTAGACATTACTTGTAATCCTTTGGTTGGTTTTCTTGGTTGAGTGGGGTTATGGGGCTTCACTTAATCATTGCACTTGTAAGCTTTGTAATGGTTTATGAGTAAGGGTCTTGCATATGTTGAAATGTTATGAGCTCTTGTACATGCTTTATTGTTACAACATGATTTTGGAGTTGCTTTGGTTATGGTTTCTACTATGTTACTAAACATGTATACTTTACTCTATTTGATTATGTTGGTCTTGTATTGTATATGGTCTTGTGTTGAAGTTCATATGATTGTTGTCTTATATGTGTTCTTGGTTGTGCATAAGGATTTTTAAAGTAACATGGAATGGTTTTGAACCAATTTCTATTTAAGTATGATTTCAAACATTATATGTGCTAATGTTTCCATACATAGTACAAGTGGATGTAATATTTCCTTTATATTTCTAAAATTATGTAGGTTCCGGTATTGAGTTCTTAGAAGGCCAATTGAAGAAGACTTGGACACTTTTCTCCATGTGTTCGTAGGTGCTCATGTTCGGGGATGTTACCTTGTTCCACATTCTAGCTTTAAAGTTGTATGTCCGTATAGACATTGTTCAGTACTTTATATTTTTGATATTGATGTAAGCCTATATTTTCATGTTGACTTTGTATTGGCTATGTCCAAGATTTGTACTCGTTTAGATGTTTCAATGTGAGACGAAACATTAGACTAATCCTTATGTATCGATTATGTTATCTAAAAGAGAAGCCTATGTAAACTTCCTATGTGAACAGTCTATGTAAACTCCATATGTAGTATGTGAGATGTCTACATAAACCTCACTATAGAGACATATATGAAAAGTTTTAATTGTTTCGCATTTTAACCTATGAACCATAATGACAAATGCTAAGAGGCTAGTCTTAGTCCTCGTTGAGGACGAAGACGCCGGTTACGTCTAGGGGGTGGTCCCCGTCATGAAAACATTCAAATATCGATATCCTCTTACAAGGATCCATGATTTGTTAGACCAACTTAAAGTTGCTAAAGTATTCTCGAAGAATGACTTACGTTTGGATATAACAAACGGCGTGTTAGGGAAAAACATACTTCTAAAGCTACTTTTAGAAGTCGGTAGGGTCATTATGAATATTTTTTGATGCCATTCGTATTGAAAAATTCTCCTGCACTATTCGTGGATCTAATAAATTGGATATTCAATCCTTATCTTGATTAATTTTTTATGAGTCCGCAAATTGGACTCATCTAGGGCCTTATTTTAATGTAAATAGTATCCTCTACTGTGTATGTTATCTCGATATCTTATAAAAATTTCTAAGTTTCACGTATTTAAGGATTTGGTAGGAGCATGGCCTTTTAAGCGAAAAAATGGAAGAAAAGAGTTTAACATGCAAAGTGCGCATCGCAAAGCACACTTAGCGATATGCCATATAGCAAAATTCTGCATTTTGTTACAACAAGTGCGCCCCGAAGGAAATGCATTAAAAGGAGACAAAAAGGAGTAGTCGGTGCATAGCCAAATAGTTCCACGAAGCAGAGTTATTTCACCAAACGTTACCACATGCATGGATATCAAGGTAAGGAACAAAGGGCGACGGACCAGAGAAGGGTGAATCGCCAATCACTCGGTGAGTCATGACTAAAGATGTAAAATGGATCTTTGAACACTAACTCCAAAGTCTATAAATGTTGAACCCCTTTTTTTATTTAGAGGAGAATTTTTTTGAAGGGAATTTTTAGATAGAATTTAGAGTGAAACATTCTACACTTGACGTTATTATTTCTCTCAAGTTTTGAGAGGGGTTTTGGGAATCTTGAAGAAAGAATTTCTTCTTCTGTTATTGAAGTGGTTCTTCTCCATTTACCTTCTTTTGCTATTTTTAAGGTTTAATCTTTTATACCCAGTTGATTCATTTATAATTTTAAGTATATTTTATTATTGATGTACCTTGGTTTCAAGGTACTTTCAATGTTTTTCTCCATAATATTGGTGTGTGTCTAGAGCCTTTTTGTAGTAATTTTAATATTTTTTATCTTTGTTTTTCAAGAAAGGTGTCCAAAACCAAAACGCAATAGGTTGTGGAGATTTAGTACAGAGGTAAATCACGAAGGCCATCGACGGTCCGTTGACCCATCGACGGACCGTAGATGGTGACCATCGATAGAAGGTTCAGGCACCTGGAAGCAACTCGACGAATTTTGACCAAGCGTGGGGCTACGGAAGGATCAATGGTCTATCCTGTTGAATCGTCGATCAGATCAGAGAAAGTCCCAGTACTCGATGTTGAAGAAAAGCTAAGTAAGGAACGACGAGAAGCATCGACGGACCGTGTTGTTGGTCCGTCGATTAGATCAGAGAAGATGCAAGTTGAAGGCTAAAAAAAGATGCTATGTCTGGAATTACGGAGGCAGTCGATGGTTTGTTATTTGATCGACGGACCGTCTGTGGGGGTCGTCGATTGAAGCCGCATTTTTGGACAACTTTCCTTATTTGAATTCCTTTTATTTTAGGACAATGTTTTTTAAAATAGGGTATAAAATCTCGCTTTTGGGGTTGGATTCTATTATTACTTTCTTAGTTTTGTTCTTGGAGATTTGTTTTTGCAACTTGAGCATTAATTCAATTTTACGGATTTGGTTTTCAAGATATTTTTGTGGTTTCAAGTTGAATTGTTGGATTTTCTTCGAATTTGTAAAAGTATGCTGATGATTTATTGTTTATCAACTATGAATTGTGTTCTCCTATGCATGGGTAACTAAATCCACAACAAGGGTTGTGGGAACCGTGGGTGATTAACAAAGTAAAACTAGCTAAATAAGAATTCGCAAATAGGTTAATGCATACATTGATAGCTCTTTCATTTAGAAGTCTTTTTAACGAGTGCACGCGTTAGAGATCCCCTTATTGCTACTTGCCGGACCAAGGGGGTAGTTAATAGGAAAAGAATTATCAACATAGATTTAGTGGGACACTATCTAATAGGCTAGTTTCGATAGATGCGAAGTAATAACTAAGTCATACATTCAATATGATGCTTAACATGAAGTAAAGGTAAGGGTTAGTAACTTAGATACACGTAGCCGGACCAAGGTACGGGGTGAAATTCTCTAAATGTCATACCTATGATTTAGAGATACCTAACTTATTACTTTGCATGCAAAACATTAGGAAAGAACTGTTATAACTAGGAATACAACGTTATGAACCTATGGAAAACACTTACACCCTAGTTTCTCTCACAACTTGAATAATACCAAAGATTTACTCCTGTTAGTTGTTCTACTTAGAAATGCTACAAAATTTTTGTTTCACAACCCCCCCGCCTTTAATTAGCTAATTTCGGAAAGTATTTGACTAAATAGAAGTAATCGTATATTGAAGTTAAGTCTAAATTATTTTCCGCTAGGGATCGACCCCAACCTACTAGTTGGGTTCTTTACTTGATACAACCGCTTATAATTCTTTAGGGAGGTGTAATTTGAGTGTATCAATTATTGCTTTATGTATGGCTAAAAACCCTATCCTTAGAGTGTGATTTAGTAAATATGTGTGGATATTATTGTTGGGTCCTGCTTGATCATAGGATTAGATGCATTTTCATGGTGATTTCACCTAGTGGATGTGGTTAAATTTAATTTGTTTGTAGTTGCAAATATAAAAAACCAATGTGTTTTCGACTTGCCCAAGAGGGAGGTAGCACAACTAAGACCACTATGCTTATGGACTAAGGAGTGGGTTTACATAAGGTTTAGCTCGAGATGGTGAGCCCTAGTCCCATATCCAAGCACCCTGTGTCGAATGGTCAGGGTGTGGGTAAGGCGTACGATGGTTAGTTTAGATGAGTGGGTGTATGAGACGAACCCATTTGATATGGAGTAAGTTGTTCGAGAGGGAACTTACTTTCCGCTAAAACTTACCCTAGTCACCATTGTCTTGTGAAATTTCCTATCAAAAGAATGAACGCATTAGTTTGTGTCAACATATATTGCGGACACACCCCAAGAACTCTCTCCCACACTTGTTTTCTCTTTTGTTTTGCTAATTTTACTAGTTGTGACCAAACCCCTTTCTTTATATTTGACATTTTGCTGTAACAAATTGAATTCAATATTGTTTAACCCGAAAATGTCTTAAACTATCACTATTTTGAATGGAATTCTACGTAGCTACTACTTTTACCACCACTCCCTTGGGACACGACCCCAACCCTTTGTTGGGTTCCTTTACTAATTTTGATTCATAGACACTCAAATTGTAGGTTAGTGTCGTTGATCAAGAAATATAAGGATACATATATTGAAGCAATCAAAATGGTGTCGCTATTGGGGAGTGGTGTTAAGTGAAAATGTAGCTACTTCTAGTTCTTACTTCTTTGTAGTGTAGTTTCTACTAATTTAACGTTTATTTTATTATTTTTTTGTTTAAAATTTCCAGGAAGCATAAGCGTTAAGGGTAGAAATGTATGTCACGTAGGCCATCGGGACGACACCGGTAACCTCAACAATGTAGAGGGAAACACAATATTCCACATAACTAGTACTATGTTGCAACTTTTGCAACAGAAGGGACTTTTTAGTGGATTAGCTCACGAGGACCCAAATGAGCATCTACGAAATTTTTTAATCGTGTGTAGACCATTCTTGTTTAAAAAATTCTCTGAGGAATTAGTTCTACACAGACTATTCCCCTTCTCGTTAATGGGCTAAGCATGCAATTGGTTAGCTATATTGCCACGCAACTCAATCACTTCATGGGAGGAACTGGTTACATCTTTTAACATACAATTCTTTCCCTCTTCGAATTTGATGACCATTTTGTATAGTATCAAAGACTTTAGGCATTTGAATGGAGAACCCTTGCATGAAACATGGCTCCGATTTAAAAGGAAAGTACTTCAATTCCCAATGCATCGTCATCTGGATAACGTCCTCATCCAGTATTTAAATTGGAGCCTATACTGAGTCAACAAAGGGGTGGCTGACCAAATTTTATTGAGAGGACTAATGCAACAACCATACACGGTCAAAATTTTGGATGGTATGATAACCATCAACAGGGCATGGTACATTCATGAGGACCAAGTTTCTCCGGTCACCTTTCAGTTATCTAAAGAGTAGATCGAAAAAGACATTAAAAGGGACCAAAATATAGCAAAGATCATGACACAACTTGATATTCTGTCCAATAATGTCATGGGAGCGGGCACCCATAGGGTCAATATTGTTGGAGTTGGGAGTACAAATCTGGAGGACATGAAGTTTGAAGCTTTATATAGTGAAGATGTATGATTATTATCAAACCAAGGTGGTAGTTACCTATCAAACTACCTAAGGCATGGTCGTAATCAAGGCTGGGCTAGAGAGGATGTATGGAAGGATAGAAAGAAAGAATAGAGAGATTGAAATCTGTCTTGGAAAGATTAGGAGAATGTTAGGTATGTGTCTCCCCATGAGAGACAAAAGACCAAGGAACTAGAAAGTGGTATAGATGAGGATATTGTCTCACGTATCCTTAACAAAGTTGAAGGGTGAGAGAAAATACTAAAAGGTATGAAAGAAGATGTGTCAACCCTCAGTCAGACGTTCACCTAACATTATGTCTTGATTAGGTAGTTAGGGACCCACATGGGCCACATCTCATCTCATCTCAACCCAAGACATTAAGAGGGTTCTCCTAGTTACACTATGCCTAACCACAATAGTGAAACCATAATACTAACTTGCGTAGTGCCACGAAGGTAACTAAGGAGTTGTTTGGGAGGCAAACCAAAACCATTTACTCACTTTCTTTTTGATATCTAGATCAAATAAGTGTGTTTTGTTTGTACAGGTTTAGGAAGGAAAAGTTCTACAAAAGATGCATAGTAATAGAGACGAGGTCCTTATGGCAGAATGTCGATAGATTTGGCGTAAATAATCATTCCCCATTGTTTAACTTTATACACCAAAAAAAGGTTGAGTCTGTAAATGTTACACCCTAAAAAATGAGCTAGGTTGAGCTAGAACATAGCACTTGTGTCATGATATTTTGATGTCATTAAACGGTTAATAATGGTGTTTAGAGACAGTATATAATGTTTGAAAGTGTTTGGAGGTCAAAACGTCCAAGGCGTTCAGAAACTAGTCAAAGTTGAACTAGTGTGTCATAGTGTTTTGTAGTGATGTTTTGGGGGATGGTTTGAGGGTTAAATTAATTACCGAGGGTTACTACGAGTAAAGTTACATGTAAAGGGTCTAAACACCCAAGAATGATGCCTCGGTGAACATCCTAAGGGTCCCTGATGACGACCCAAAGTTGACCAATGCACGCTGCCGCGCCAGCCAAGATGTGACAGTGGCTGCGCGTTCGCAGCTTGCACGGAATGGGCAAAATTCTTTCCCTACGAGGCATGGCTGTCACGAACCATTCTGTCTCAAAATTTTCCAGAATGAAGATTTGAAAATGCCTCCGCAACACACAGTAAACTCCCAAATTTTGTCACATCGTTTTAAAGTCAAATTTGAGTTTGTTAAAATGTCTAATAAGTGAAGGGGTCTTTTGGGTAATTTGGGGATGAATTATTGACGGTTATTGAGTCTTTTTATATCCCTTAACTCACCAATAAAAGAAAAGCCCTCAAAACAAAACAAAACCTCTCCAATCATCTCTCCAAAACCTCCATTGTGGAAACTTTGGAGCTTCAAGGAAGAAGACTGTTTTTCTAAAGTTTCTCCATCAATCATGTGGGATTTTCATCACAATTAAGGTATGGTTTTTCATCCTTGAAATATCTTTCTTCAAGGAGTCAATTCCAATGATTTTTCAAAGATGATCAAAAAATGATTCCTTCTATTTCCACTTCTAGCCATGGGTTCTCGCATGAAGCGATTTGAAACAATGTTTTACGATATAATTAATGTTGATTGAATGATTTTAGATAAAATTCCTTATGAACCCATGCATATCGTGAACTCCTTATTTTGACTATATTATGGATAATTTGATTATGTCACTATATTATTGAATTGTAGTTGTCACGACCGGAATCTAGACCCCAAATGAGATCGGCGTCGTTGACCTCTCAGAGGTCGCAGACAAGCCTACATACATCATTCTTACTTCATCTAGGTTATGTTTAGCGGAAAATTTGAACTTTTTGTTTTCTTAGTCCATGCTAAACATTTTAAACTTAACATCATGGGCGTTCACAAATCAACCATCTAATATAGAGATAATCAAATGAAAAAAATAGTGCAATACTGTAATAAATGTATAATTGCCAAAATGGCACCAATACAATTTCTGAAATGAAAGCGGAAAGAAACACTAGTGGAACATGCTCCACTATCTAAAGCCTACATCTACGCTAGATAGTGACGGTAGACATCCTCGAAAGCATGAGGGCCTACCAAGTCCAGATGAAAGCTCCACGTCCGGATAGCTGCAACGTCAACGTGTAAGCTCTAGCGTCCACCTGTGCCTGTACCTAAAGAAATATAGAGTCGTATGAGATTAGTACACACTTGTACTAAGTATGGGTATATGCAAGCACACACCAAGGACATGCATGAGGAAGAATAGCTCTTTCCTAACAACATGATTATGGATAGTCAAGTCAGTGGCCTTGCCAAATTGGGATTAGGAAAGTTAGTGAACTTTCAAAATTTGGATTAGGAAAGTCAGTTAGCTTTCCAAATATGGATTAGGAAAGTCAGTGAGCTTTCCAAATTTGGATTAGGAAAGTCATTCCATGAGAGTAACATGCACCATCATACTTATCATATTGCGCACAACACATAACATCTTACACATAGCACATATCATATAGCATATAGCACATAACATCTTTTATAACATTCATTCATATGCCATTAGACCTTGGAATCATGGACTTGACATTAAGACTTTCCAAAATGAGGGTTCAACATATGGGACCTCAACTAGAGAGTCTTCATTAACAAACACAGAGTCTGCTTCATTCATTCATACGTACTTCATGACACCGGATTCCACATTTGCTCATGTGGTCTATGTCGGTTAAGGCAAGGTTTCCCTAACCTAAAATGAATGAATAAGATATAGACTAATCAAAGTAACCTGAAAGGGTTTGGCTATAGCTTAGGTAGGGGTATGGGACTCTACTTAAGCCTTGCACTAGTTGGCCTTGATGGGAGCTTTGAGAGGTCAATATTATGTATGTAAAGTAGCGATGTAATGTAAATGACTTTGTGCATTGAATAACATGCTTATGAGTATAAGGTTGTTGCTTTTGATTAAAGAAGAATGTTTTCATGAAATGGAAGAGTATGTTAGGTAAGGTTGATTGCTAATTGTAGTCTTGATAGGTTACTTGATTAAGTAAGAGTTATGGTAATTTACTTGATCATTGCACTTGTGACTTTATGAAGGGTATATTTAGTATGTTTTGCTTTACTATGCTTCACTCGTATACATGTTTTATAATGATTTTCTTAAATGTCCCTTTTTAAGTATATTTGATTGGTAATTGTATATGTGGTTCCATACTTAGTACATGTGGAGTACTAACCCTATTTCTTTCCCTTTTCGCAAACATTTTAGGTTCGGGTCGTTCATCTTGCTCCGAATTGCTGGAAAGGAAGACTTGGATCTCTAACCATCCAAGTGGTAGGTCCTCATTATCCCGAGGGCGTTGCCGACATCTTACTCTTATGTTACTTAGTTACTATTGTTCTGTTTTGACTCATTTACTCATTTGAGACGATGTTGTATATGGCCTATATGTGGCTTCTTGTATTGATGTAGGGCTATGCCCAAGATTTATTGTCTTTGATAGATGGTTGATAAGATGAGACGGCTTTTATGACTATTACTTCTCTATTTATAAATGTGTGAAATAAAAGTAGAAGACTATGTAATCTTCGTATATGAACAAGTCTATGTATACTTGATATAAATATGACTATGTGTATGTAGAAGTCTATGTAAATCTCCGAGTAGTTATAGATAAAACGTTTTAAATTCCTTCACATTTTTTTTAATCGATGAATGCTATAACGAGTTTAAGAGGCTTGTCTTAGTCCTCAAAGAGGACGACGATGCCAGTTACGTCTAGGGGGTAAACCCGGATGTGACAAGAAGAAGGGAAATTTTCCTACGCATCATGCAGTCTCTAATTCAGGATAGTGGTGCACTTCACTACAATGACTTAGAAACTACTCTATGTGGTTGATGTGAACTTATTATCCTCGGAATTTAACCTAGTGCTCTGATACCAACTTTGTCACGACCAGAATCTAGACCCCAGACGAGACCGGCGTCGTTGACTTCTCAGAGGTCGCAGACAAGCCTACATACGTCATCGTTACTTCACCTAGGTTAATTTTAGCGGAAAATTTGAACTTTTTGTTTAATTAGACTTTATAGTGAGAAACATCGAGTTCGTATAAGACTATCTTCATAAACTCATAAGCGTTCATAACAACCATCTAATATCAAGATAATCAAATGAAAGACATAGTCATATCTGAATAAAAATATAAAGTTGCCAAAATGGCACCAATACAATACTGGAAACAACTGCGAAAGAAACACTGGTGGAACATACTCCACTAGCTAATGTCTACGTCTAATGCTAGAATAAAATAGTAAGCATCCTCAAAGCATGAGGGCCTACCAAATCCGGATGAAAGCTCCACGTCCGGATAACGTCAACGTTGACTCGTAAGCTTTAGCGTCCAGCTGCACCTGCACCTAAAACTAGAGAGTTGTATGGGATTAGTACACACTTGTACTAAGTATGGGTATATGCAAGCACACACCAAGGACATGCATGATTAAGAAGAGCTCTGTCCTAATGATATCATTTATGGATAGTCAAGTCAGTGGACTTGAAAAAATCGGATTAGGAAAGTCATGCTATGAGAGTAACATGCATCATCATACGTATCATATTGCACACACAGCACATAACATATTACATATAGCACATAACATATTGCATATAGCACATAACATATTGCATATCATTCGTTCATATGCCATGAGACCTTGGAATCATGGACTTGACATTAAGACTTTCCAAAATGAGGGCTCAACATATGGGACCTCAACTAAGGATCTTTCTTTAGCAAACACAGAGTCTGCTTCATTCATTCATTCATTCATACGTACTTCATAGCTCATTAGATGATTTCTCATCTCATCATTAGTATTAAGTATGCATTAACTTCAATACTTTCATTAGAGTGTTCATAGAGATTGGTCTCTTCATTAACTTCACACTCTTATAGGTGAGTACGTTTTGGTAACATTTACTTAGGCACATTTGAGATTTCTCTCACCTTTCGCATTAGCCTCTTATCATGTTATCACCACATTCTTTAATGTTAGCACATTTACTCTTCATAATTACTCACCACTTTACCTGAATGTTCATTTCATCGTATGCCAATGCACTTGGCTCTTTAGTGTGTGTCGCACTCTTACTTGACCCCTCTGGGGTTTC
Source organism: Solanum sitiens (assembly GCA_016801875.1). NCBI lineage: Eukaryota > Viridiplantae > Streptophyta > Magnoliopsida > Solanales > Solanaceae > Solanum > Solanum sitiens. Next base: position 59,833 of record JABWTJ010000220.1, on the reverse strand, counting down.
ATTGTCTCATCACATAACATCTTAGGTTTACTTATTTTTAAATGTATGCTAGACTTATGAGTTCACACATACAAGTCATGGGGCTTCATTCATGGTTTGTCTAAGTGATTCATATTTACCCAAGATTATGTGGTACAAGACTTATGCATCTTGTATGTATGCCAAGATCTCGATTTCGATCCATATAGGCAGCATTCATTTAAACATTTATTCACGTACGACTTATGTGTAAATACAGAATTGGGCAAGGAACCCGATTTCAAATCTATTGGATAACACTTACGTTTTTTTTTCTCTTTAATTCTCTTCATTCGGCCGAGAGGTTGTGGGTTCGAATCCCACTCCTCTCACCTTGTTATTTTTTTTAAAAATTTTCTCTTTGCTCTCTTGTTTGACCGAGAGGTTGTGGGTTCGAATCCCACTCCTCTCATTTCTTTATTTCCATTTTAAGTTTAGGAGAGTTGGCTAAGGGCACTCGGGTTCGAATCTCGTGTGCCTCACTCTTTTTTATGTTAATTAATTAATTACAGTATGCCTTAGTGAAATATTATCATTTTCAGTCAAGGGCACCCAAGTTCGATTCCCCTTAACCCCATTTCCTCATTTACGTGTTTAGTGATTTTCACGTGTGAGGTCTCGGGTTCAATCCCTAGTGACCTCACCTATTTTACACTCATTTCAAAATTACAGATTGTTCATCCTTGTTTGGCCGAAATGAAGCTTACAAAATGCTGGAAATTTGGTCATGTTTTTCAGCTCCTTTTTATCAACATTTATACGTTAGTTCTTTGGGTAATTCATGGATCATTTAGTATGTTTTTAGGTGTAGTTTCGTAGTTACATTTAGCTAAGAGTTTTCCACTCAAATCAGCCACACTACACCTCATATGAACATGATGATTTATACAAGTTTGTGCACGTCAAAGACAACCCCTAAACATGTCATTTTCAAATTTTAATCCGAAAAGCAAAGGTCAGGGCTTACACGTTGCACACACATGAATATCACATAATTTAAAAAAACATGGATTATTAGTCATACAATTCCGAACACATATTCATGAACATATTAATCACAAAATCACCTTACATACCTAATATCTACCAGCAGACATACCAACCTAAGATCATTGATAGGAGCTAGTGACAGGGAACATGTAACGGGGAACAACCCTAGTTTTCGGAATAGATTCATTTGAGACTTAAGGGTCTCTTGGGAAAAGGACCAAGAGGAACAAACCCATACCTGGTTTTAGCTTTCAACACCTTCAAAGTGCTGCCAAATCCTCCACTAACCCAACATTCACCACCGAACCCTCACACCTTACCCGATGAGAATTTCCTTTTTGCTTTACGTTTTTGGATTAGCTTGTTGTTTGTATTTTTAGCGTGTAAGTTCTTCAAGTGTGAATAACTTTTTGTTGTTTTTCTGATCCTTTGTTTCTTTTTTCAGCCAGAGAGAATGTGGAGTCGTGAGAGAGTGTTTGACGAGAGAGAGATAGACGTGAAAGAGAGAGAGATGTGAGGTAGTGTTCCCTTAGAACTAGGACTTTTAGGGAAGACTTAGTCAAATAAAATATACTAATTAATAAATAATAATTAATAATAAAAATCTGATTTTCCTTATTCGGGTGCCCTACATGGCTGGACCCAACCTTTCCTAGCTCAACTAACTCACCAAGTTGGTTGGCTTAGTCAGCTGTTGCAAGGGTTCAGAGGTCTGGTTCTACGCGCGTTAATCCTTGTTAACCCGCTCTAATCGCAGGCATTCTAGACACATTAAGCATTACTTAGCATAGCCATTTTTTTAGGGTTGTTACAGTACTCACCTAATAGAGTGTTGAATGTTAAGAGACAAGTCTCGATCACACTCTATATGTAAGTGTAAGGACAATCCACACTTAATACGTAAGGAAGAGATGATAAATCATCTAATGATCTATGACTACCTCATGCTAGAAGCAACCTTCGACAATGTATGAGTTGAATGTAAATAGGAACTTTAAACGGAGCACCAATAGGCTAGCTATGAGTGGTGATGCCTTCTTTCGGGAATGGCGGAGGTTCACGTAATTCTCATGAGATGAGACTGTCCACCAAGGTGGGTTTGGGTCTCCCTAAATCTCCTAGTCTTTGAACTATGTTGTCACCATAGGGAACTAGCCAGTGGTTTTCCACCTAAGCGAGCTAGGGATGTTTTGGTTTCACCTTGGCCAGTGACTCCACCTCTTTTCGGTATGGGGAAGACACCCGATTTCATGATGCTCATATGATCTATGTCGGTTAAAGTTGAAGTTCCTCAAAGTATGAAATATAATGAAATGAATGATACCAAAGGTGTTTGGATAGGATAATCAAGAGGTGAACTAGACTCAAGTAATGATACTAGGTCATTCTTGGTCATTGCACAGTGAACCCGATGAGAGTCTTAAAATACATCCTAGGTATAGCTGGTATTACACCAGCCTACGAACGAATAAAAATGAAGTACGTATGAATGAATAAAGCAGACTCTGTGTTGAGCCCTCATTTTGGGAAGTCCCATATGTTGAGCCCTCATTTTAGGAAGTCCTAATGTTAAGTCTGTGATTCCAAGGTCTCACGGCATATGAACGAATGATATATTATATAGATGTATGTGCCATATGAAATATGTTATGTGCTGTGTGTAATATGAAAAGAATGATGATGTATGTTACTCTCATAGCATGACTTTTCTAATCTGATTTGGCAAGTCCAACTGACTTGGATTTCCCTAATTCATATCGTTAGGAGAGAGTTCGTCTTGATCATGCATGTCCTTGGTGTGTACTTGCATACACCCATACTTAGTACAAGTGTGTACTAATCCCATACATTATACTATTTTAGGTGCAGGTGCAGGAGGGTATTGAAGACATTCATTACAGCTGTTCGGACATCATAACTTTTCATCCGGACATGGTAGGTCCTCATACATTCGAGGATGCCTGCCGTTATGTTTCTAGCTTAGTAATAGGTTTAAGCTAGTGGAGCATGTTCCACTAGTATTTTTTTCCTATTTTGTTCAGACTTCTGTAATGGTGCCATTTTGGCAATTGTTACTTATGCTATAAGACTATTTATTTCAAGATTGAATGATTCTTTATTAGATGGTTGATACATATGAGCAATGAACTTCTTTATACGCAAATGCATGTTATAACTATGAAACCTATGTACACTTCAAACAAAACAAAAAGTTTCAAATTTTCCGCTAAAATTAACCTAACTGATGTAATGTGGATGTAAGTAGGCTTGTCTGCAACCTCTGAGAGTTCAACGACGCCGGTTTTGGCTAGGGTCTAGACCCCGGTCGTGACAAACTTGGTATCAGAGCATTAGGTTAAATATCCAAGACATTAGGCTCATATCAACCACGTTAAGTAGCTTCTAAGTTATGGTAGTGAAGTGCACCACTATGATGAATTAGAGACTGCATAATGCTTAGGAAAATTCCCTTCTTCTAATCTTAACGTGCCTTCTCTAATGTCTGATTACTTGGTGTTATGAGCGTATGTAACATTAATTCTTATCTTTCAGAAAATGAACACAAGGAGGAACGCTGGTCGGGGAAGAGGAGGAGCAGCTGCTAGGGGCAACCAAGTTCCACCCCAGGTCCCAGCTGCTGGAATGGAGATGCCTGTTAATCCAGCTAGATTGACAGATGGAGAAGTGAGGACAGCCCTAGCACACATGGCCCAAGCCATCACTTTACAAGCTCAGGCTATGACAGCCCAGGCGGAGCAACGAGGTGTTCCCAGAGAGAACCCAACTGCCAGCACCATGGCTAGCAGGTTAATTAACTTCACCAGGATGAATCCTCCCGTTTACACTGGATCTAAGACTGCGGAGGATCCCCAAGAGTTTGTGGATGAGATCCACAAGATACAGTGTGTAATGGGTTTGACTGAGGTGGAGAAGGCTGAGCTGGCATCCTACCAGCTAAAGGATGTAGCTCAATCCTGGTATAAGATGTGGCAGGATAGCAGGGCCTTAGAAGGAGGTCCTATGACTTGGGATATTTTCAAGACGTTTTTTCTGGAGCGGTTCTTTCCCAGAGAAATGAAGGAGGCTAAGGTTGAGGAATTCATCAACCTTAAGCAGGGCTCGATGTTAGTCAGGGATTACTCCCTGAAGTTCGTAAAACATTCCAGGTATGCCACTTCTCTTGTGTCTAACAGCAGAGACGAGATGAGTAGGTTCTTGATAGGGATTTCTGAGGATCTCGAGGAGGAGTGTAGGGAAGCTATGCTGCATGACATCATGGACCTTTCCAGTCTTATGGTCCATGTCCAACAAGTGGAGGAAAGTAAGAAGAGGAAGCACACTAGGGCATGGAACAGGTCAAGGCAAGCTGAGGAGAATTTTTTGAGGAAAAGTAGTACTAAAATCAGGGATAAGCCCAGGTTTAATAAGGGACTCTCCCACCAAAGGGAGTCAAGTTCATCCAAGGGTCGCTATGATAGGGATTCCGAGTCCAGAGTTAAGAGAAACAATGAAGTAGATACACCTCAGGAGAGGCCACCTTGTATGAAATGTGGCAAACTGCATGGAGGAGAGTGTATGATGGGCTCTAACGCTTGTTACAGTTGTGGCAAACCGGCTCACATGATGAAAGATTTTCCAAATAGGAGAAGTTGAGAACAAGGCAAGGAGAAAGTTCAGCCTAATGGTACAAGTTAAGAGGATCCAAGGAAGAACCGATTCTTCGCATTCAAGTCTAGAGGTACAGTGGAAGGCACTTCTGGTGATGTCTCGGGTGCGTAGCCTTAATTAGTCTTTCATGTGTTTAACTGTGTATGGTTTTTATGCACTAGTATGAGGTTAATATGTTTGAGTCATCATGTTGGTTGCTGATTTGTGTGACTTTTGTGTTTACTTATGTTGTATGCTTTGATGAGACTAATTTAGGAAAGAGTTCCTTAGTCTATTAATGTGAAGCTGCTAGTAGGTTTCAAAGATGTGCACCATCATGTTAATATGTGAATCAGATATTCACCAATGAGGAGTATTGAATTGCCTATGTATGCATACGTTCTATAAAGGACTTACTTGTTGCTAGTAAAGAGTAGTATCATTCGGGGACGAATGTTCCTAAGGAGGGATAATGTAACAACCCAAAAATAACTATGCAAAGTAATGCCTAAACGTACCTAGAATGCCTAGATCAGACCGGGTTCACACGGCTTGATGCACGTGGAACCAGACCTCAGAACCTATGCACTAGCCAAGCCAACCAACTTGGTGATTTAGTTGAGCCAGGAAAGGTTGGGACCAGCTATGTAGGGCACCCGAATATTAAGATTCACACGGATGAGCCTTAACCGGACTTGAAAGGGATAATCTTAGGTTTGGAGGGTCTAGGGGTAAAATGGTCTTTTCCAGGATAAGGGTAATATTGTAATTACCCTACATATTTAATTAATTAATTAATAAATGTGAAGAATGGACAATTCGGGTAGGGTTGACCCGAATTAGACCCTTTTCGTCAATTGAGCTCCACCCAGATTCGATCCTTGGTGGAAGCAATGTTAAATTTAATTAATTAATATTAATGATCTGATTTAAGTAAGGGATTGAACCCAAGACCTCACCATATGCAAGCTATAAAAAAATTCAATAATAAAAATGAGGTAAGGGGGATTCGAAATGGGGTAAGGCTCAAGTGAAGAGTTAGGAGAAAAATGAAAGAAAAATAAAATGAGTGGTGTGGGGATCGAACCCACAACCTCTCGAATAGGTGAGGGAGAGAGGAGAAAAATGAAAGAAAAATAAAATGAGGTGTGTGGGGATCGAACCCACAACCTCTTGGATAGACAAGGAAGTTAGGAGAAAAATTTAATAAAAGAAAAAATGAGGTTGTGGGGGATCGATCCCACATCCTCTCGGTCTAAAATAGAAAAGTCAATGAGAGAAAAGTAACAAAAGAAATGTAGGCGTTGGGATTCGAACTTGGGTCACCAAGCTGAAATTTTAAATCAAAATTTAATATAAGACTAAGTGTTGCTCAAGGGATTTGAAATCGGGTTCCCTTGCCCTATTACGTATTGATTCATAAGTCTTACATGAATAAATACTTAATGAAAGCTGCCTATAGGAATCGAAATCGAGACCTTGGCATACTTACAAGATGCATAAGTCTTGTACCACATAATCTTGGGTAAGTATGAGTCACTTAGACGAATCATGAACGAAGTCTCATGGCTTGTACGTATGGGTTCATAAGTCCAGCATACGTTTAAAAATAAATGAACCTAAGATGTATGTGATGAAATGATGTGACCACCGGAGGGTTAAGTAAGATGTGAAACACACTAAAAGGCCGAGTGTATTGCCATATGACAAAATGAACATTCATGTAATAAGGTGAGTAATTATGTTATACTATGATGCTAATGAAAATAGTGACAACATGATAAGAGGCTAGTGCAAGTGAGACAAGCTGGATCTATGCCTAAAAATCAATTTCACTAAATGATATTTCTAAGAGAGTATATTTATGCTAAACGATGAATAAATCAAGAAAGAGTGGCTACATGAGGATATGCTAGTACAAGTGAGACAAGTTGTACCTACGCCTATAATCAATGTCCCTCAATGTAAATTCCAAGAGAGCATATGTATGTTATACGATGAACAAATAATGAAAGGTGAGTAAAGATTAAATGAAAAGATGTTAAGAAAGAACAGGGTGGCATCACAATATGAGTCTAGTGCAAGTGAGACAAGTTGTACCTACGCCAATATAAGGTCACCAAAAGTACTCACCTAAGAGAGTGTTGAATATTAAGAGACAAGTCTCGATCACACTCTATATGTAACTGTAACGACAATTCACACTTAATACGTAAAGAAGAGATGATAAATCATTTAATGAGCTATGACTACCTCATGCTAGAAGAAGCTTCAATAATGTATGAGTTGAATGTAAATAGGAACTTTAAACGGAGCACCGATAGGCTAGCTATGAGTGGTGATGCCTTCTTTCGGGAAGGGCGGAGATTCACGTAATTCTCATAAGATGAGACTGTCCACCAAGGTGGGTTTGGGTCTTCCTAAATCTCCTAGTCTTTGAACTATGTTGCCAACATAGGGAACTAGCCAGTGGTTTTCCACCTAACCGAGCTAGGGATGTTTTGGTTTCACCTTGGCCAGTGACTCCACCTCTTTTCGGTGTGGGGAAGACACCAGATTTCATGATGCTCACATGATCTATGTCAGTTAAAGTTGAAGTTCCTCAAAGTATGAAATAGAATGAAATTAATGATACCAAAAGTGTTTGGATAGGATAATCAAGAGGTGAACTAGACTCAATTAATGACACTAGGTCATTCTTTGTCATTGCACAGTGAACCCGATGAGAGTCTTAAACAACATCCTAGGTATAGCTGGTGTTCACACCAGCCTACGAACGACTAAAAATGAAGTACGTATGAATGAATGAAGCAGACTCTGTGTTTGCTAAAGAAGGCTCCCTAGTTGAGGTCCCATATGTAGAGCCCTCATTTTGGGAAGTCCTAATGTTAAGTCCGTGATTCCAAGGTCTCACGGCATATGAATGAATGATATATGATATATATGTATGTTCCATATGAAATATGTTATGTGCTCTGTGCAATATGAAAAGAATGATGATGTATGTTACTCTCATAGCATGACGTTCCTAATCTGATTTGGCAAGTCCAACTGACTTGGCTTTCCATAATTCATATCGTTAGGAGAGAGTTCTTCTTAATAATGCATGTCCTTGGTGTGTACTTGCATACACCCATACTTACTACAAGTGTGTAATAATCCCATACATTATACTATTTTAGGTGCAAGTTCAGGAGGGTGTTGAATACATTCATTGTAGTTGTTCGGACATCAGAGCTTTTTATCTGGACTTGGGAGGATGCCTTCCGTTATGTTTCTAGCTTAGTAATAGGTTTAGGCTAGTGGAGCATGTTCCACTAGTATTTCTTTCCTATTTTGTTCAGACTTATGTAATGGTGCCATTTTGGCAATTGTTACTTATGCTATAAGACTATTTATTTCAAGATTGAATGATTCTTTGTTAGATGGTTGATACACATGAGCAATGAACTTCTTTATACGTATATACATGTTATAACTATGAAGTCTATGTACACTTAAAATAAAAATAAAAGTTTCAAATTTTCCACTAAAATTAACCTAACGAATGTAATGACGACGTAAGTAGGCTTGTCTGCGACCTCTGAGAGGTCAACGACACCAGTTTTGGCTAGGGTCTAGACCCCGGTCGTGACACCTTACTAATTGATGAAGATTGATTGAGGAAATTGACACTTTTCCAGCCCTTGAACCCTCCCCTAGCTTGGTCTTCAATGGTGTTCTTCACTAGAGAGATAAAGAAAAGAGAAGGAAGAGAGTTTTGTTTTGTGAGTTATCATTAGTCTAATGGGGTTGGGGTCTTTATATAGGGGGTTAATTAACTTAATTAGGCTTCCTTTAACCCCTATCTAATGACCTAGCCCAATTAATTAATTGAAACTTAGTCAAAACGTGCAGAAAACTCAGCCCTCACAGACGAGACCTCGACCAATGGTCCGTCTGTGAGTCGACGTCCAGCCCCCCCCCCCTTCCGTGCTGCACATCCGTCGATGAGTTCAGAGAGTGGTCCAAATGGACCATTAACCAAAGTATCTAAGTGTTGGTTGACGGATGGCATAGACGCCCTATATACCAACTTACGCCCCGTCGATTCCCTTTTGAGGGTGAACACTGCCGAGGTAGTGTTTGACTCCAACGTGTAAGGGAATCGACGGGGCGTAAGTTGGAGTCAAACACTGCCTTGGGAAATCATAACTAGACGTTGGAGTCAAACACTGCCAAGGGCCCTTGGATTGTCCTTGGGAAATCATAACAAGACGTTTCGACCATGAATAAACTTAAACACATGTTAGACACACATATATCAAATTTCATAAATTTCCGACAAATAAAAGCTAGTCAAATAGGCTAAGGCACGCTAGTACCTCCTTGAACTAATTTTAGGACGTCATGGACATTCTTGGACGTTTTGGTTTCGAGACTTCCTACCTGACCTATAGTCATTAAAATGGACCTTAAAATAGTGTCTAGACCTTATGACACTTATGTTAGGCTCTAGAACACATCTTAGATTTTCGAAGTGTTACACTTATTGCCTATTCCCATTATATGGGATACCCACTAGTGTTGGATAAGTTCTATAAAGTTTAGGTGGTGGTATGGGACACTATCTAGACATTGCACGATTAGGATTTTGTCACATCCCGAGAGTACACACTAGAATCTAGGTCACTCTTGGAGTGTGACACGGCGTACTTGAACTCTCGCAGGTCTTGTACAAGTCCTTTCCTAGTCATTCATTGCATATACATATATGAAAAGTAGTGCGGAATTAAAACTTTTCACAACATTGAATAGTCTTTCAAAATCTCTTTCAGATAAAAACCATAGGAAAAACTAAGTTTCATGTCATCAAATATTAGTCTCAAAATATACTTGGGAGATGGCCCATACAATTGAAATATAGTACTACTGGGAGACGGCCCATACAATCGAAATATAGTACTACTAAGTCTATTACAATGCTATAATAAAAGAACTCTAAGATAATGATGCCCTCGAGTCAAATGAGGACATACTTCAACCTTTCTTGAAAGATCCTATAATCCAAGTTTCACTCCCAAAAACACCTTCACCTATGAGTCAGTTACGAGATAGAGAAAAGCGTGGAATTAGTACAAACACATGTACTAAGTATCGCACAATGCATGAAATCATGATAGTGGACATTTAATGGAATATGCTCTTTTTTAATTAAAAAATCATAGCATAAGCATAAGAACAACATTTAACACCTTAGAAACACATAAGATATTACATAAGCATTTTACCACATTTTAAGGACATTACAGTGAACTATGTCACTGTTACAGTGAATTAATTCAACATTACAGTGAACTACTTCAACTTCACAGTGAACCCTTTCTAGCAAGCAACCCTCTCACTAAAAGTTATCCGAAGACTCATTTAAGTAAGAAAAAGAGAGACCGCCCAACACTACTCGAAAATAGGTTTGTTGCAACACAAGAATAATCATTGCATAGACTCAAAAAGCGTTGCAATTGCATTATGGCAACGGAAACTGGTGTGTTGCATGTAAGTCTGTTGCAATATATCTATGGAAACAGTTTTATAGCAACAATTGTAAGTTGTTGCAACACACTATGTATAGCAACATTTATTCTTTAGTCTAGGACAACACTTTTATGCGGAGTTGCAATAGTTGCGAATCGTTGCAAAAGACCTATTGCAATAACTCTATTATACAACTCGGTCTACGCTATTAAAATGGTTCTTCTAAACTATTGCAACAGTGTTATTAAGCTATTTCTGTAGACTTTTTAAATGGTTATTGCAGGTTATTGTAGCCATTGTGTATATTCTTTATTTTAGAAATAAACTATAATGAATTAATAGAAAATATTAAACCAACATGTACTTCAACTTCTACCATCCATATATTAAAGATAAAAACACATGATCTTGATTTACAATTCAAGAGTGAACATATATTGATGTTCAGAAAAATTAAGCCCAAACATAAAAATAGTTATAGAAAGTTTAAGAGTTGACATTCATTCAAGTTCACAAAATTAGGCAAAAAAGTAAAAATAATGCTAGAATGTTTGTAGATATATAAATAAACTAATTCTTTTAAGCAAGGTCTTCGTTGCTTTCATCCCCGCTTTGCTCATTTTGTTCACCTACAATTTCAAAAGGGTCAACAATTAGGAAAGAGGAAGTTCAAAAATTAAAAGGTAAAAGAAAACACACAACTCCAAATATAAAACAAACAAGAAAACAATTTTCTTCAAATTACGGCAGACAATAAGCAATTAAGGGATATTATTTCCCTTCGATGAAGAGGGAACAAAATCAGTAAAGGTTTCTTACCACAACCACTTAAAGCTTTTGTCAAAATAACGACTTGTAAGGATCACAATTAATTCACCTAATATAGATCAAAACACAGCAAATAAAGATCTGAACTTACCGTAAATGAACTTACCGACTTGTTAGTGTGTATACAAGTCAAATCCATAAAGAATACACACCCCTAGAAAATTTGTTTTAGAAACATACCTGTTGGTTAGAAAAAGCATCAAAATGATGGGCCTTTGAACGAATTTTTAATGCTTGATCTTACAAGTTGTAGTGAAGGTAATTTTGTAGTAACACATTAAGAAGTGTTTCATGTGGCATAAGTCATAAACCATCCATAAGCTATAGTCGTTTTCATTATAGAACAAACACCAAAGACATGAGGCATATCTTACAAACCTGACTGAAATTATTATGGTGTATTGTGGCACTCCGGTTTAGAGAAAGCAACTTACTATTGGTGATGATTAGTTCCTATTTGATAGAACACAGAAGTAATAGTCAAAGAAAAATATGAACGAACTTACCCTTGTATTTCAGCAAGATTACCATCAAGCTCAAAACTTAAAGAGTAGTAGAAGTAGAGTCTTGATGCAAGAACATCAGCAGTTATACTATTCTTACTTTTTAGAAGAACAATGCTTTCTAAGGAACAAGCCTTGGCGTGAAGGTAGACGAACGCTAAATAATTCCATGATGTTTTGCTAGAGATATCCTTAAAAAGTTAAGACTAGAAGACATCCATTTTGCCTCACCTCGTTGTATTTCTTTTAATCAATTAGAAATATTAGAACAAGAAAGTAGCAAAACATCTCGAGTTAAGGCAACATATGTTTGGATTCTTTTGTAGGTGTTCCCACATCAACTATTAACATTTCGAAATCCCAAAGTCATGTGGTAAGACTTAAACAGGCTCCTTAAAGTATAAACCATTGTTCCTGGCCAAATTAGGCGTAGATGGAGTCGTTGAAGTGTTTTTAAACCAAAACGTCCATAACGTCCGGAAAGTTGGTTCATGAAAGGGCTAGAGTGTCCTTTGTAGTGTGGCCAAGTTAAAGAGTCCGAATGGAGAAAAGGTTGGTAACTATAGGTGTAACACCTAGTGCGGGATGGTTTCATGTTGGAAAAGTCAGGGTACGACTCCCCGAGGACCAACCAAGGGCCCTATAGGAGGACCCTTGAGACAGTGTGCCACGACGTATCCCATGACGGGGCATCATTGGCACGACGGGGCGTCAAGGCCACCGTCGTGCAAGCCTTAGCTGCTAGGAAGAAAGCCTCCACCTGTACAGTCTCTGACCAACGCGAAGGACGTGCAGAACGGAGGGGGGCCTGTCCGTCACGCCCACGACGGCCCGTCGGTGGGGATTCGTCGTGGAGGGCCTGTAGTGTTTTCAGGGATTTAAGTTTTAGTTAATTATTTTATTAAGTGTCTTAGGGGTAATTAGGAGATTAAGGGAAGACTAATTAAGTGACTTAAGACCCCAATATAAATACCCCAACCTTCATTAACCTAAACACAATTCTCCAAACAAAACTCTCTTCCTTCTCTCTACTTTCTCTCTCTATTGGAAGACTCCATTGGAGAATAGCTTGGGAAGATCATTGGGGGCTGGTTTTAGCACGAAATCACCATCAAAACGTCATCAAACCTTAAGGTATGGGATCTAATTCACCTTTGAGACTTCTTTCCTCAAAGGGCTCCTTCAAAGATTTTCTAAAAGTAGAGTTTCATATGGGTTTCATCCAATTTCGAATTTGATTATATGAATTGAGTTGTTTAGGTATTATTTGAGTTATAATGAATAGATTATCATGTATTACAACTTGATTATGATGAATTGATGTAGTTTGATCTAGATTGTGGGTGATGACCCCTAACCCTTAACCCTAGGTATGAGATTGATATGAATTTGGGTTGGATTGAAGTAAATGATCTAGCTCTTGTTTAAATCATCTTTAATGATTTTTATTGCATCAATCATGAATCTATTGTGGTGAATTGAAGTTCTTCTTGCCTATTTCTTGAGTATTGAATCTAGGGTAAGAAGATAGTCTTTGATATCATGTTACCAAGCTTTGAATTAGTATTGCTTTGTGGTATAGTGCTTTCTCTTAATTAGTTCTTATGTTGACTATTGAATTACATTGGTATGATGACCCAAATTGGGTTGGTCTATGGGTTGATGGTAAGGCCCTTATTGGTGAACTATGGAGAAGTATTGGTAAGTCTTGATTATCCTAATCCTTACTTCAAATTGTGAATTATTTGTCATCAAGTCATAAGGTTGTGTTGAAGTAAACCTTGCTTAAGGTGATAGATCGGTATTATGATTTAATTGAAATGTTTAGGTTGGTTGTGAGGCTGCCTAGGAGTACATGATATAGGGAAGTTGTTATGTAAAGATGTGCCCTATTGTGATGAGATGTGTAAGGGCTAACTTCACCTATATGAATTGTTAATGAAAGGATTATTTCTCATACAATTCTTATTGAGCTATGATGATGAATATACAAGGGCTTGACCCTACTATGTAACTAGGTTGAGATGGTTAATAAAGTTAAAGACTTTTATATAAAGGGGACTTGGCTTAGCACCGAGTGAGCTTGTATGTGAGGGAGTGACACTTTCTTATGTAAGGAAAGGTAGGGTTCACTACGGTCCTCACGGGGTGGATAGCCTCATGACCCAAGTAGGGTGTAGAGTTGATATGTCCAAGGTTCTTTTCCCCAAGCTCCGTCAACTATGTTGCCACCATAGGATACTAGCTAGTGGATCCACCTAGATAGCTACGTTTATGTTAGGTTCTAATTTAGCCGGTAGACCACCTTCCATCGGTGTAAGGTTTCATGACACCGGATTCCACATTTGCTCATGTGGTCTATGTCGGATAAGGCAAGGTTTCCCTAAACTAAACGAATGAATAAGTTATAGACTAATCGAAGTAACTTGAAAGGGTTTGGTTATAGCTTTGGTAGGGGTATGGGACTCTACTTAAGCCTTGCACTAGTTTGCCTTGATAGGAGCTTTGAGAGGTCAATATTATGTATGTAAAGTAGTGATGTAATGTAAATGACTTTGTACATTGAATAACATGCTTATGAGTATAAGGTTGTTGCTTTTGGTTGAAGAAGAATGTTTTCATGAAATGGAAGAGTATGTTAGGTAAGGTTAATTGCTAATTGTAGTCTTGATAGGTTACTTGATTAAGTAAGAGTCATGGGAATTTACTTGATTATTGCACTTGTAACTTTATGAAGGTCATAGTTTGTATGCTTTGCTTTGCTATGCTTCACTCGTACACATGTTTTATAGATTTTTATTAAATGTCCTTTTCTAAATATATTTGATTGGTAATTGTATATGTGGTTCCATACTTAGTACATGTGGAGTACTAACCCCATTTCTTTCCCTTTTCCCAAACATTTTAGGTTCGGGTCGTTGAACTTGCTCCGAATGGCTGGAAAGGAAGACTTGGATCTCTAACCATCCAAGTGGTAGGTCCTCATTCTCCCGAGGGTGTTGCCGACATCTCACTCTTATGTTACTTAGTTACTATAATTTTGTATTGACTCTATTACTCGTTTGAGAAGATGTTGTATATAGCCTATATGTGGCTTCTTGTATTGATGTAGGGCTATGCCCAAGATTTATTATCTTTGATAGATGGTTTATGAGATGAGACGGCTTTTTATGACTATTATTCTTTACAATATAAATGGGTGAAATAAAAGTAGAAGACTATGTAATCTTCGTATATGGACAAGTTTATGTATACTTGATATAAATATGATTATGTGTATGTAGAGGTCTATGTAAACCTCCGAGTAGTTATAGATAAAAAGTTTTAAATTCCTTCACATTTTAATCGATGAATTCTATGACGAGGCTAAGAGGCTTGTCTTAGTCCTCAAAGAGGACGACGACGCCGGTTACGTCTAGGGGGTAAACCCGGATGTGACAAACTTGGTATCAGAGCATGAGGTTGAATATCCTTGATAATAACGTCTCTCTCAGCCATGTTATATAGGTTTGTATTCATAATTGTGAAGCGCGCCACACTTATGAATAGGAACTTATTTGATGCTTAGGAATCACTCTCATTGTTGGAAATCCATATCGTGCCTCTAGAATGTACATCGTATATGTATTTGCCTAAACCTTGTGTTTTGTTTATAGGAGATGAATACTAGAAGGAATGCAGTAAGAAGACTTGAGTAGGAGATTGCTGCGGCGTGAATCCCTCCCCGTGGTGATCCAGTTCCTCCCCTTGAAGAGATTGTTGTTGATGATCAGGTTCCCGATGAACCTCCACCTATGGCAGAGGCTCATATGAGGGCTATTCTTGTTCAAATGGCTCAAGCCATGACTACTCAAGCTCAAGCCGCAACGGTGCAAGCCCAAGCCATGACTGCCCAAGCTAATAGGGATTTGGCACCTAGAGTTCATGAGCAAACTATGGCTTCCCGACTTAGGGACTTCACCCGAATGAATCCTCCTATCTTCTACGGGTCTAAGGTTGATGAAGACCCTCAAGAATTCATTAATGAGGTTTATAAGATTTTGTGTGCTATGGGGTTGTCTTCTAGTGAAAATTCTGAGTTGGCCTCATACCAACTCAAGGATGTGGCTCAGACATGGCATGTGCAATGGAAAGACAATAGGCCACTTCAAAGTGGGCCAGTGACTTGGGAGTTGTTAAAAAGGGCTTTTCTTGATCAGTTCTTCCCTAGAGAGATAAGAGAAACTAAGGTGGTGGAGTTCATCAATCTCCGCCAAGGAGAAATGAGTGTTCATGAGTACTCTTTGAAGTTCATTCAATTGGCTAAGTATGCTCCTTCCTTGGTCTCCGATCCTAGAGATGAAATGAGTCGATTCGTGATAGGTGTGTCTGATGATTTGCAAGAAGAATGTCAATCGGCTATGCTTCATGATAACATGAAAATTGGTCGTCTCATGGTGTATGCAAAAAGGGTTGAGGAGGCTAGAGCAAAAATGAAGGATAAGGATAAGGAGTCAAGAAGGGCAAGGTCTTTCGAGAGTGGAACTACTAAAGATAGGTTTGGAATTCAAGACAAGCCTAGATTCAAGAAAAGGTTCTCAAATCAAGTTCCATCCAAATTTCCCAAGGCTAGGGATGGAAAGTTCCCTAGGCCAAGAGTTTAAAAAGGGAAAAGTGGGAACTCGTCTAATGAGAATCCACCTTGCAAGGAATGTGGGAAGAAGCATTTAGGTGTTTGCCTCCTAGGTTCGGACAAATGCTTTGGTTGTGGAAAGATTGGTCACAAAGTGCGGGATTGTCCAAATGCTAAAGGCCAAGATAGGGGTGGTCAGCCAAGTGGTTCTAATGATGTTCCCAAAAAGAACCGCTTTTATGCTCTTCGTTCGAGAGATGATCAAGAGGCCTCTCCTGATGTGGTGACCGGTATGTTACAAATCTTTGCTATTGATGTGTATGCTTTGCTAGATCCGGGTGCTACTTTGTCTTTCGTTACTCCCTTAGTAGCTAAAAAGTTTGATACTTTACCCGATGTTTTGCTTGAACCTATTTTGGTGTCTACTCCGGTGGGTGAGCCGGTTGTAGCAAAAAGAGTCTATCGAAATTGTCCCACTTCTATGCCCCATTGAGTTTCTCATATAGATCTAGTTGAACTAGACATCCATGATTTTGACGTTATTCTAGGTATGGATTGGTTACATGCTAGCTTTGCTTCTATTGATTGTAGAACTAGAGTTGTGAGGTTTAGTTTCCCAAATGAACCTGTTTTTGAGTGGAAGGGTGGAAATTCTTTTCCTAGAGGTCGTTTCATATCATGTCTAAAAGAGTGTAAAATGATCTCAAAGGGGTGTCTTTATCATATTGTGAGAGTCCAAGAAGTTGATTCCAAAGTTCCTCCTATTGAGTCGGTCCCCGTGGTGAGTGAATTTACGGAGGTCTTTCCTGATGACCTTCCTGGCATTCCTCCCGAACGAGAAATCAATTTCGGTATTGATTTGTTACCGGAACAAACCCTATCTCTATTCCTCCTTATAGAATGGCTCCGGCCGAGTTAAAGGAGTTGAAGGCACAACTTAATGATTTGCTAGACAAGGCCTTTATAAGGCCTAGAATTTCTCTATGGGGTGCTCCGTTTTTGTTCGTGAAAAAGAAGGATGGGTCTTTGAGAATGTGCATTGACTACCGCCAACTCAACAAGGTTACTATCAAGAACAAGTATCCTCTTCCTCGGATTGATGATTTATTTGATCAACTCCAAGGAGCGAGTTACTTCTCCAAAATTGACTTGAGGTCAGGGTATCACCAGCTTAGGGTGAGAAATGAAGATATTCCAAAGACGGTCTTTCGGACTCGGTATGGGCATTATGCGTTCGTGGTTATGTCCTTTGGTCTCACAAATGCTCCGACGGCATTTATGGACCTAATGAATAGGGTGTTTCGAAGTTACCTTGATGCATTCGTTTATTGTATTCATCGATGATATCTTTGTGTATTCGAAGAATGAGGTTGATCATATGAGTCATCTAAGGGTAGTATTGCAAACCCTTAAAGAGCATAAATTGTTTGCCAAGTATAGCAAGTGTGAGTTTTGGTTGAGGTCGGTAGCGTTTCTTGGGCACATCATCTCTAGTGAGGGAGTTGAGGTGGACCCAAGGAAAACTGATGCGGTAAGAAACTAGCCTAGACCCTTGACCCCAACTGACATTAGGAGTTTCTTGGGTTTAGCAGGCTATTATCGAAGGTTAGTAGAAGGTTTTTCATCCATTGCATCTCCATTGACTTCATTAACTCAAAAGGGTAAAAAGTTTGAGTGGTCGGAGGCCTGCGAGAAGAGTTTCCAATTATTGAAAGATAGTCTTACTTCCGCTCCGGTGTTAACTTTACCGGAAGGTTCTAAGGGGTTCGTTGTGTATTGTGATGCATCTCGCGTAGGTTTGGGGTGTGTGCTTATGCAAAATGGGAAGGTGATTGCCTATGCTTCACGGCAACTCAAGGTGCATGAGAAAAATTACCCTACCCATGACCTTGAGTTAGCGGCCGTGGTGTTTGCTTTGAAAATTTGGAGACATTACTTGTATGGTGTTCATGTAGATATTTTCACCGATCATAAGAGTCTTCAATATGTGTTTACTCAAAAAGAGTTAAATCTCCGACAAAGAAGGTGGTTAGAATTGTTGAAAGATTATGATATGAGTGTCCTATATCATCCCGGCAAAGCCAATGTGGTGGCGGATGATCTAAGCCGTATGACTATGGGTAGTGTGTCTCATATAGAAGGAGACAAGAAAGATCTAGTGAAGGATGTTCATGATTTGGCTAGATTAGGGGTGCGGTTGGAGAGTTCTCTAAATGGAGGTGACACGGTTCATCATAGCTCTGAATCATCATTGGTGGTTGAGGTAAAGTCCAAACAACACCTTGATCAACTATTGATGGAGTTGAAGGAATCTGTTCTTGACAAGATGAATGAGTCTTTCTCCTTAGGAGGAGATGGTGTGTTGAGGTACCAGGGGAGGTTATGTGTTCTTGATGTTGATGGATTGAGGTATCGGATCCTTGAAGAAGCCAATGGATCCCACTATTCCATCCATCCGGGTTCTACTAAGATGTACCATGACCTTCGAGAAATATATTGGTGGGAAGGTTTGAAGAAGGACATAGCGGAATTTGTTGCTAAGTGTCCAAATTGCCAACAAGTGAAGGCGGAACATCAAAAGCCGGGTGGCTTACTACAAGAGATCCAAATTCCTATTTGGAAGTGGGAAGACATTAATATGGACTTTGTGGTAGGATTGCCTCGGACTCAAAAGTAATATGATTCTATATGGGTGATTGTTGATAGATTGACTAAGTCCGCTCATTTTATTCCCGTCAAATTCACGTATTCAGCGGAGGATTATGCAAAGATCTTCATAGATGAGATTGTGTGTCGCTATGGTATTCCATTATCCATCATTTCGGATCGGGGTGAACAATTCACATCAAGGTTTTGGAAGTCTTTTCAAAACGGTTTGGGTACTAAAGTGAAATTGAGTACCGCCTTTCATCCTCAAACGGATGGTCAAGCGGAACGCACAATTCAAACTCTTGAGGATATGCTTAGAGCTTGCATTATTGATTTTAAAGGGAGTTGGGATAAGCACTTGCCGTTGGTGGAGTTTGCTTCTAATAATAGTTTTCATTTGTCCATCTCCATGGCTCCCTATGAAGCCTTGTATGGTAGGAGGTGTAGGTCACCAATAGGATGGTTTGAAGTTGGTGAACCATCGATTTTTGGTCCCGACTTAATTTTTAAGACATTGGAGAATGTGCATATCATTAGAAATAGGTTACAAATAGCCTATAGTTGACAAAAGTCCTATGCTGATAATAGGAGAAGAGATTTGGAGTTTGGAGAGTGTGACAAGGTGTATTTAAAAATCTCACCTATGAAAGGGGTGGTAAGATTTGGCAAGAAAGGGAAGTTGAGCCCTCGTTACGTGGGTCCTTATGAGATTTTGGAAAGGGTTGGTAAAGTTGCCTATCGCTTGAAACTACCTAACGATTTAGCTTCGGTTCATCCGATTTTCCATGTCTCGATGTTGAAGAAGTCTGTTGGGGATCCCAAGTCTATCCTTCCTATTGAAGGTCTTGAAGTCAAGGATAACCTCTCTTATGAGGAGGTTCCTATCCGAATCCTTGATAGACAAGTAAAAAGGTTGAGGAACAAGGAGGTGGTTTCCGTAAAAGTGTTATGGAAGAACCACCTAGTTGAGGGTGCAACATGGGAGGCCGAGGCCGATATGAAAACCCGCTATCCTCATATTTTTGATGATTAAGGTTAGTTATTCTTTCTAATGATAAATTATGCTAGATATTGTGAATCTATGGTGTTTTGGTGAATTTCTTCAAAAATCTTAGTTTTTGAGACTTCACAATTGAAGTCACTGTAAGGTGACCTTAAATAAATTTGAAATTTGTTTTGCTTCTTGCATATTTGAGTCAAGTCGTGTATTGTGATATAGTGAATCCTTGTAGATGTTATATTAAGCATATTGATAAGATGAACCTTGTGCTAATCGACTTTGTATCAAATGATTGAGCTCATGTGTGTCATTCGGGGACGAATGTTCCTAAGGGGGATAATATAACATTTCGAAATCCCAAAGTCATGTGGTAAGACTTAAACAGGCTCCTTAAAGTCTAAACCATTGTTCTTGGCCAAATTAAGTGTAGATGGAGTCGTTGAAGTGTTTTGGAACCAAAACGTCCATAACGTCTGGAAAGTTGGTTCATGAAAGGGCTAGAGTGTCCCTTGTAGTTTGGCCAAGTTAAAGAGTCGGAATGGAGAAAAGGTTGGTAACTATAGGTGTAACACTTAGTACGGGATGGTTTCATGTTGGAAAAGTCAGGGTACGACTCCCCGAGGACCAACCAAGGGCCCTCGAGGAGGACCCTTGAGACAGTGTGCCACGACGTATCCCATGACGGGGCGTCATGGGCACGACGGGGCATCAAGGCCACCGTCGTGCCATCCTTAGCTGCTAGGAAGAAAGCCTCCGCCTGCACAGTCTCTGACCAATGCGACGGACGTGCAGAACGGAGGGGGGCCTGTCCATCACGCCCACGACGGCCCGTCGGCGGAGAGTCGTCGTGGAGGGCCTGTAGTGTTTGCAGGGATTTAAGTTTTAGTTAATTATTTTATTAAGTGTCTTAGGGTTAATTAGGGGATTAAGGGAAGACTAATTAAGTGACTTAAGACCCCAATATAAGTACCCCAACCTTCATTAACCTAAACACAATTCTCCAAACAAAACTCTCTTCCTACTCTCTACTTTCTCTCTCTATTGGAAGACTCCATTGGAGAATACCTTGAGAAGATCATTGGGGGATGGTTTTAGCACGAAATCACCATCAAAACATCATCAAACCTTAAGGTATGGGATCTAATTCACCTTTGAGACTTCTTTCCTCAAAGGGCTCCTTCAAAGATTTTCTAAAAGTTGAGTTTCATATGGGTTTCATCCAATTTCGAATTTGATTATATGAATTGAGTTGTCTAGGTATTATTTGAGTTATAATGAATAGATTATCATGTATTACAACTTGATTATGATGAATTGATGTAGTTTGATCTACATTGTGGGTGATGACCCCTAACCCTTAACCCTAGGTATGAGATTGATATGAATTTGGGTTGGATTGAAGTAATTGATCTAGCTCTTGTTTAAATTATCTTTAATGATTGTTATTGCATCGATCACGAATCTATTGTGGTGAATTGAAGTTCTTATTGCCTATTTCTTGAGTATTGAATCTAGGGTAAAAAGATAGGCTTTGATATCATGTTACCAAGCTTTGATTTAGTATTGCTTTGTGGTATAGTGCTTTCTCTTAAATTAGTTCTTATGTTGACTATTGAATTACATTGGTATGATGACCCAAATTGGGTTGGTCTATGGGTTGATGGTAAGGCCCATATTGGTGAACTATGGAAAAGTATTGGTAAATCTTGATTATCCTAATCCTTACTTCAAATTGTGAATTATTTGTCATCAAGTCATAAGGTTGTGTTGAAGTATACCTTGCTTAAGGTGATAGATCGGTATGATGATTTAATTGAAATGTTTAGGTTGGTTGTGAGGCTGCCTAGGAGTACATGATATAGGGAAGTTGTTATGTAAAGATGTGCCCTATTGTGATGAGATGTGTAAGGGCTAACTTCACCTATATGAATTGTTAATGAAAGGATTATTTCTCATACAATTCTTATTGAGCTATGATGATGAATATACAAGGGCTTGACCCTACTATCTAACTAGGTTGAGATGGTTAATAAAGTTAAAGACTTTCATATAAAGGGGACTTAGCTTAGCACCGAGTGAGCTTGTATGTGAGGGAGTGACACTTTCTTATATAAGGAAAGGTAGGGTTCACTTTGGTCCTCACGGGGTGGATATCCTCATGACCCAAGTAGGTTGTAGAGTTGATATGTCCAAGGTTCTTTTCCCCAAGCTCCATCAACTATGTTGCCACCATAGGATACTAGCTAGTGGATCCACCTAGATAGCTACGTTTATGTTAGGTTCTACTTTTGCTGGTAGACCACCTTCCATCGGTGTAAGGTTTCATGACACCGGATTCCACATTTGCTCATGTGGTCTATGTCGGTTAAGGCAAGGTTTCCCTAAGCTAAACGAATGAATAAGATATAGACTAATCGAAGTAACTTGAAAGGGTTTGGCTATAGCTTAGGTAGGGGTATGGGACTCTACTTTAGCCTTGCACTAGTTTGCCTTGATAGGAGCTTTGAGAGGTCAATATTATGTATGTAAAGTAGTGATGTTGTCACGACCGGAATCTAGACCCCAGACGAGACCGGCGTCGTTCACCTCTCAGAGGTCGCAGACAAGCCTACTTACGTCATTCTTACTTCATCTAGATTAATTTTAGCGGAAAAATTGAAACTTTTTGTTTCTTAACATACTTATAAAAAGATTCTCATTAATACGTAATTGTTCACCATCAACCATCTAACATTAAAAGGTCAGCAACTGAAAGAAATAGGTCAATTCTTATTAAGTGTATAATTGCCAAAATGGCACCAATACATAGTCTGAATAAAATAGGAAAGCAACGCTAGTGGAACATGCTCCACTAGCTCAACTCTAAAACTAAGCTAGAATATAAAACAGTAGCATCCTCGAAAGCATGAGGACCTACCAAACCGGATGAATGCTGGACGTCCGGATAACTGCAGAGATGATCTTGTAGCTCTATCGTCCACCTGTGCCTGCACCTAAAATAGTAGAGTTTGTATAGGGTTAGTACACACTTGTACTAAGTATGGGTATATCCAAGCACACACCAAGGACATGCATGAGAAAGAATAGCTCTTTCCTAACAACATGATTTTTGGAAGTCAAGTCAGTGGACTTGACAAATTGAGATTAGAAAAGTTTCCAAATTTGGATTAGGAAAGTCAATGAGCTTCCAAATTTGGATTAGGAAAGTCAGTGGGCTTTCCAGATTTGAAATAGGAAAGTTATGCCATGAGAATAACATACATCATCATACTTTTCACATTTGCACACATCACATAACATTTACACATAGCACATATCATATAACATACAACACCTTTTTACATGTAGCACATAACTTCTTTTATTGTCATTCACTCATATGCCATGAGACCTTGGAATCATGGACTTAACATTAAGACCTTCAAGAAATGAGGGCTCAACAGATGAGACCTCAACTAGGGAGTCTTCATTAGCAAACACAGAGTCTGCTTCGTTCATTCATACGTACTCCATTTCATTTCATTCATAGACCAGTGTAAACACCAGTTATACCTAGGATGTAGTTTAAGACTTTCATTAGGTTTGTTGTGCAATGACCAAGAATGACATAATGTCATTACTTGAATCTAACTCACCTTTTGATTATCCTATCCTAACACCTTTGGTATCATTCATTTCATTATGTGCATCATTTGAGGCTGACCTCATTCATTCATTGGGAGCTTTAACTTTAACCGACATAGATCATGTGAGCATCATGAAATCCAGTGTCTCCCCCACACTGAAAAGAGGTGTAATCACCGGCCAAGGTGACCCAAAAACATGCTAGCGTACATGGGAATTTAACCCCGCCAGATCCCTATATTGGCAGTATAGGTTCGAAGACTAGGAGATATAAGGAGACCCATACCCGACATGCCGGACAGTCTCATCTCATGAGAGTTACATGAACCTCCGCCCTTCCCGAAAGAAGGCATCACCGCTCATAGCTAGTCTATCGGTGCTTAGTATAAAGTTCCATTACATTCATCTCATACGTCATGGAAGCTGGCTTCTAGTATGAGGACATCATAGCTCATTAGATGATTTCTCATCTCATCATTCATATTGAGTGTGTTAAGCTCAGTACTCTCATTAGAGTGTTCATAGAGACTGGTCTTTTCATTATCTTACACTCTCATAGGTGAGTACGTATTGGTAACATTTACTTAGGCTCATTTGAGATTGCTCTCATAATTTGCATTAGCCTCATATCATGTTGTCACCACATTCATCATCATTAGCACCTTTGCTTTTCATAGTTATTCAACTCTTATTACGTAAATGTTCATTTCATCATATGCCAATGTACTTGGCCATTTGGTGTGTTTCACACCCATACTTAACCCTTCTAGGGTTTCATTATTTCATTGTTCATTTCATCATTTCATTGTTCATCTCATCATATGCCAATGCAATTGGCCATTTAGTGTATCTTAAAATCATACTTAACCCTTCTAGGGTTCATCATCTCATTTCATACATCTTAGGTTCACTTACCTTTGAACGTATGTTAGACTTATGTTTCTATACATACAAGCCATGAGGCTTCATTCATAGTTTGTCTAAGTGATTTATGTTTACCCAAGATTATGTGGTACAGGACTTATGCATCTTGTAGATATGCCAAGATATTGATTTCGATCTTTAGACGCAGCATTCATTAAATATTTACTTACGTATGACTTATGTGTCACTACGGAACTGGGCAAGGGAACCCAATTTCGAATCCCTTAGGCAACACTTCCTTTGTATTTTTTAGATTTGGGGGACCCTAGTTCGATCCCCATCAGCCCCATAATATTTCCTTTCTTTTTCTTCTCTATTTTTCGTCCAAGGCATGGAGGTTGTGGGATCAATCTCCCACAAGCTCATTCTTTTTCTCTTAATTTATCTATTAACTTTCTCACATATCCAAGAGGTTGTGGGTTCAATCCCCATTCACCTCAATTTATATTTCTCTTTTACTTTCCTCCTAACTCTCTCATCTATTCAAGAGGTTGTGGGTTCAATCCCCACTCTCCACATTTATTTTTCTCCTTTATTTTTCTCCTAACTCTCTCATCCATTCAAGAGGTTGTGGGTTCAATCCCCACTCTCCACATTTATTTTTCTCCTTTATTCTTTCTCCTAACTCTCTCATCCATTCAAGAGGTTGTGGGTTCAATCCCCACTCTCCACATTTATTTTTCTCCTAACTTTCTCATCCATTCAAGAGGTTGGGGGTTCAATCCCCACTCTCCACATTTATTTTATTAATTTAAAATTCCCCTCTTACTCTCTTGTTTGGCCGAGAGGTTGTGGGTTCGAATCCCACACCTCTCTTTTGTTTTCCAACTTTCATGTAGTGAGGTCTTGGGTTCAATCCCACTGACCTCACATATTTTAAATATATTTTTAAACCTCTCAACCTTAAGTATTCTGGCCGAAAATTCCATCACCAAGTGCTGGAAATTTTATTAAATTTTCTGGCCTTTATTTAACAGCATTCATACGTTCGTTTTGAGGTACTTTCACGATTCGTTTAACACATTCTTAGGTGTAGATTCATTGTTGTTTTAGCTTAGATTTTTCCACTAATCAGCCACCTTACACTTCATTTAACATCACAATTTACACACCTTATGCACAATAATTCCAATCATCAAACAAGCCATTTAAGACTTCAAAACGGAGAACAACAACAAACATTTTACACATTGCACCACATCACTTTCGGTTGACATCATTGAACATGCTTGCTATGTCCAAATACGCTCAAACTTACTTCTCAAATAAGAAGTAAAGCGGTCGTATCAAGTAAAGAACCCAACTAATGAGGTTGGGATCGATCCCACAAGGAAAATAGTTCAGACTTAACTTTATTTTATTATTACTATTATTTAGCCAACTGTTTTCCAATAAACCAAAAGACAAAAAGGGGGGTTTTATTTCTAAATTAATGAAAATAATTAACTAAATAAGAATGAACAACTAACAATTTTAACTTTCAGAGTTTAATCAAATTATAAAAGTAACTAGGGTTTTAGTGTTCCCCACAGGTTCCTAACTTGGTAAATCTAACTATAACAGCTCTATCCTGATATCTTGCACGTAAAGTGATAAGTTATGTATCTCTAAATCCTTGGTCCGGCATCTAGAGAATTTCACTCCGCACCTTGGTCCGGCTACGTGTGTTGCTATACTAACCCTTATCTTTACCTCATATTAAACATCGTATTCGGTATTTGACTAAGCTATTAACTCGTACCAACCAATACTAGTCTATTAGATAGTCTACACTAAATCTATGTTGATAATTCTTTTCCTATTATCTACCTCCTTGGTCCGGCAAGTAGCATTAAGGCGAGTTCTAACGTTGGCCACCGTTAAAAAGAATTCTAAACGAAAGAATTATCAATACATGCAAGACACCACTCTAGAAATTGTTATTGAAGTTAGATTTCTACCTTGTTATTCACCCATGGTTCCCACAACCCTAGCTATGAGGTTTAGTTACCCATGTTCGTAATTACACAATTCATATCGTTAATGGAAGAGTTCATGCACTTACTTTTATGAAAACGAATAATTTCCCAGAATTCAACTTGATTAATCACCGAAATCCACAACAATCAATTCCCGGAAAAAATCTTAATTTCCAAAATCAAGAGTTTACTAATATAATCGAAGAACTATAAACTAAAAATTATCCAGAAAGTCTAACCTCAAAAACGAGGTTTTTCCAACTATTTATAAGAAAAATAAAAACCTAATCAAATAAGGATTCTATTTACTAAAAATCTGTCCAAACGCGTCTGGGTCGACGGACCACGTGACGGACCGTCATGGACACGACGGACCGTCATAGCCTCCGTCGTACCATACTTCACATCTTCTCATGTTGCTTTCTTCATTCCCCCCGACGGACAGGTATGACGGACCGTCGCAAGCATGACGGCCCGTCGAGGGTCTTCGTTCCAATACACTTGAACTTTGGAATTTTGGGTACTGGGATTACTCTCTGATAATTACGACGAACATGCAGGACGGACCGTCGTATATGTGACGGTCCGTCACGAACTTCCGTAATCCCACACTTGGTCAGACTTCCCCAAATTTCCTTCAGCAACTTCTTCCTTCACTACGATGCCACCTACGGACCGTCACAGCCGCGACGGACCGTCATAGGCTCCGTAGGTGGTCTCTTCTGCAATTCTTTCTCAAAAACTCCCGCGTTCTTCCTTAGACAGATTTTCTGCAAACAAAGATAAACTTATATCAAAATCAACACAAAAAGGCTCTCGACACACACTAAACTTAAGGAAAAAGTATTAGAAATACCGTGAAACCACGGTACATCAACACCCTCAACTTAAATTCGTTGTTTGTCCTCAAGCGACGCACTATGACTCACTACAAATTCTTTGTATAAAAGTATCCATATTTTAATTTCCGCAATCATTTGGCTATCAACCTCGATTATTCTCATTATGTTCATGCATGGTCTCACTATTAGGCATTGATTTGTGTAGAATCAAACCATAACCCAGATTTACTACGCAATGATGCCTATCCTCTTCAATTTCTCACCGAGATGCTAATATTTCTGGTATTACAACTCCTGTCCTTACTTCAAATAACATCCTCATTTTTCACACAATGATTTTAGTTTGAGTATAAGGATCACGTTTCGACACTCACTCTCAGAACAAATTCACCACTCATTTATACATATTGCCATAGGCTTGCCCTTATTTTCACTACTTCAAATTCCTCATACGCACTTAGGATCACAATAGGACTTTTTTAGATTGTAACATAGGCTCAGGGTCAGGTAGGGTGTATTTAGATATACTTTAGTGACTTGTTGCCCTCCTTGACATATCATTCTTATTTCGCCCTATTACTCAATTTTCTTTTCACTTTGCTGTTTTCCCTTTCTTATCCTTATGTGTAAGTGACTTTTCTCTTTTCTTGTGTTTATTTTGCTTTTGGTTATTATTAACTTTTTTTTTTTTTAGTCACTTCTGTTTTATTCTTTCTTTCTCTTCATTCTTTCAACCCCACTTTCCGTGGTTTTCCTTATAGCAGCCACCCTCAACTCATGATTTTGCCATGAGTCAAGGTTCACAATACCCATGGTTGGGTCAGGGCCAAAACAAGGTTGCTTTCTGCATTAGCCACTCAACTTATGCTTTTGGCATAAGCTGAGGTGCACATGTCCTAGGAGGGACCAGGGCCAACACATTGCTCCCAGAGAAGATCATTTGGGGTAAAAAAAAAAATCTAGTTTAGGCTCAATTCATTTGGATCAAAAAGGGATTAACTTCATTTGGTTTTCTGTTATTTTTAGGCTCAAGATTGACTATTTCGAACAAGGGCCTATGATCCTTTCCTAAGTGATTGTTTTGACTCACTTTCAGTAGGACTAACCAGGCAAGTTCTAGCTCAGTATTAATGGTGGTCATTCGACTTTACCTCACACTCACATGACATTCCTTGCATTCCCAGAGTATTAGACACCTAGTTCAAATCTTAGATTCAGGATCATGCAGAAGTGTATCCTTGTTTCATGTTTCAAACCACACAATTATCACTTACTATGCCTAGTCATGCAAATGATTATCGAGATATCATATTTATATTAGCCATCATGCTTCAGATTTATACTGTGTACATAAGATATGACATGCCGGTTCAACAGTAAAAGTAATCAGTCTTTTGGGGAAAAGAACACAGGCAAAAAACCCCCAAAAGAGGATCGTGAACTTGGGCTACTCAGAATTCACCCAAGTGTTCACTTTCCATTTACCCCACCCCCTACAACAAAAATATGCAATTGTCCCCAATGCATAGAAAAGTTAAACTACGTAAAAGGGTAAGTGAAGCAAACCTGAGGCGCTAAGCGCCGGTGATCAGCAAGCTGGTGGGTCCGGTTCCCCGGAACCTGCTCCCTGCGTAGTCTGGACATCCTCAGTAATGTCCGCAGCATCCACAGCACCATCAGAAGCGCCTCCCACAGAATCTACAATTTTGGAGCTACACGCCCCGGCAGCTACTTCTACAGCCCTCAACCTACGGGCCTCCTCATCGGCAATCGAGGCTCTCCTCGCAGATTCTATCTCACGGCGCTCCTTCTTCCTTGCCCTAGCCTCATCCTCCTCTCGACCCCTGCGTCTCTTGACATGCTCTTGTGGGGGAGGTGGTGGAACATCAGAAGTGGTAAACAGGGCGGCCATCACGGTGTCATCGGCAGGCTCCGCAGAAGGGGCCTCAGACTCAGGCACCCTCGCCTCTAAAATCATATCAAGATCCGCCCGCAGACTCTCAACCGCAGCCTGGAGAGTCGACATGTCCACCGGAGGGGCTGGTCGGGCTAGTACTCGTAATTCAAATGCGTCTAAGCGTTGGTGTACCCCGGCGATCTGCCTCTCTGTGTGCTGTATCATCTTGCGCTCCATGCGCTCCTCTGCCTCAGCAATAGTCTTCTGCATCCACGGCTGAATGTGATGCAGAAGAGTAGCCATCTGTGCCTCAAGTTTCTGAACCCGAGCTAGTGGGACCAGAGTGGCAGAAGGAGCCCAGCGAGAGGAGCTCGGGGCAGTGCTACTACCCGGGATAGACTCGACCGGAGTAGTGTCAGTGTGTGCAGAAGAAGCACGGGAAGCATCATGAGCATGCTCTACGGTGTCGGCCAGGTTCTCACCAAATGAGGCCACCTCTGGATGGGGCCCTCTGCGTGGGGCCAACTCATTGGCCTCATCCCTGATGAGGCCGATGTCAACATTTCCTGGCGGGGTCTTGAGCTGGTCAATGTGCCAAATGGGCACACCTGCTGATCTGCACAAAGAGAAAATCATGCAAGGGAAAGGGTAATTTGTGGTGACCTTGAAGGCCCTCTCGTGCATGACCGCTTGGAGAAGCCAAGCGAAATCGACCTCGAACCCTGCCATCATAGCAGCCATCAGCACTGCACGATCCCAGGTGACTATGTTATCCGCAGCAGTGGGGGAGAGACAATGGCGGACGATCAACCAGAGAAACTTGGCCGTAAAGGTCAAGTTGGCCTTCCTGATGGCCCCCTTCGGCTCCATCACCCAATCCGCAGCCTCTCCATCAATAGATAGGTGCAGTGCCATCCACCTCTTGGTGGTCTCTCTCAGTGAAGGCTCACGTAAGAACCGGCCCTCTTTAACAATTTGCCACCGGTAATCAAACTCGGCGGTGAGAGGTGTGCTGGTGGAGTCAGAATCCGTGCCGTACAGATATCGGCGGATGGCTGGTAGGGAGATGTCAACCTGGATGCCTCGTACTCGGACGTGCTCAAGTGGGGCCTATTTGGCGGGGGCAGACCGCCTATCGATCTGCGAGCGAAGAGTAGCCACATAAGAGGCATAGAACTCGCGGACTAGCTCCTCACTGTAGCGACCCAAAGAACGAGCCGTCCACTCTAGCCGGTGTCTGGTGAAGAGGGTGTGAATATCTGGCATGGTGGGGAGACTTCCCGTGAGGACCCGCCTCTCCAGTGTAAGAGTCCGTGTCATGACGCCTTTGTCATTGAGAACCTTGGCGTCTAAGTATACCTTGTATTGCCCGTCAACACACCACCGGTTGGGCTGATCGGCAACCGGGGCAGGGACTCCTGTTGGTGAGCCAGGGGTGGAGTCGGTGCTGTCAGCCTCATCATCTGAAGCAGACTGTGTAGCTGTGGCAGGAGCAGAGGCGTCTGCAGACCCAGAGGCTTCCTCTGACCACGAAACTCTTAAGGAGCCAGATGCTCCTTCGTCTTGGGCAGCTGACCCAGAAGGAGTGCCGGTCAGTGTGCGCTCCTCATCAGACTGGGAGGCAGTGACTACGCCGGGCGCCACCTTCTTGGGCGTGACTCGCGGTACACGTGGAGCTCGTGCTGGAGTAGCAGTAGGGGGCACGTATTCTGGATCATGCTCATCATCAGAGCCTATCACCAATCGGGCAGACGGGGCGACAGATTTTGAACGCCCACGTGCGTAAACGCGATCTTGTTTAGGTGCCATGATAGGTAGTACCTGTAACGAATCATCATTAGTACTTGAAGGATGAAGCATGACACAAAAGAAATAAACATTTGAGACAATAATACTCAGACACTCAAACCAGTGATAACAGCTCTGAAGTAGCAGTAGGTCACGACGGACCTGGTGACGGACCGTAGTGCGTATGACGGACCGTCATGCAGTCCGTCATGTAATACTTGGCAACATAAAATATCAGAGGGAAAGTCTCAGACCGATACGACGGTTAAGCAGGACGGACCGTCATGGGTATGACGGTCCGTCGCAAGTGTCCGTCAGAGGACACTTGGAAAAAGTGTTGAGACCCATAGGACAGGGGTCTCTGACCGTCACGACGGTTGTGCAGGACGGACCGTCGTGGGTGTGACGGTCTGTCACATATGTCCGTCAGTGGACACTTGGAAAAAGTATTGAGACCCATAGGACAGGGGTCTCTGACTGTCACAACGGTTATGCAGGACGGACCGTCGTGGGTGTGACGGTCAGTCGCAAGTGTCCTTCAGTGGACACTTGGAAAAAGTGTCCGTCACATGTGTCCGTCAGTGGACACTTAGAAAAAGTGTTCAGACCCCTAGGACAGGGGTCTCTGACCGTCACGACGGTTGTGCAGGACGGACCGTCATGGATACGACGGTCCGTCACATGTGTCCGTCAGTGGACACTTAGAAAAAGTGTTGAGACCCCTAGGACAGGGGTCTCTGACCGTCACGACGGTTGTGCAGGACGGACCGTCATGGCTACGACGGTCCGTCACATGTGTCCGTCAGTGGACACTTAGAAAAAGTGTTGAGACCCCTAGGACAGGGGTCTCTGACCGTCACGACGGTTGTGCAGGACGGACCGTCATGGCTACGACGGTCCGTCACATGTGTCCGTCAGTGGACACTTAGAAAAAGTGTTGAGACCCCTAGGACAGGGGTCTCTGACCGTCACGACGGTTGTGCAGGACGGACCATCATGGGTATGACGGTCCGTCATCGGGTTGTCGTGCTGTGAAACAGAGACAGAACTGAGGGGTGCCAAGTTTTACCCCATGTGAGTCAGAATGACAACCCAAATTGGTAAGTTTTAAAGCCCTAATTTCTCTAGTATTGTCCAGGCAGTTTGTGGAATTACAGACCTAAGTTAGATAATATCTAGGCAAAAGCAGAAACCCATATGCAATCAATAGGGAAAAACAGTAAAACAACCAAAAAAAATAGTAAAGGGTAGAGTTTCAGGAATACATACCTTGGAAGAGGAGACAATAATGCACAAATGATGGCACTCAAGTTAGAAGGTTAAGAATCACTGCAGCAAATTCCGACCAAGAGGGAAAATTTTGGGATGAACAATGGGAGAAGATGGGGAATTTGGGAAGAGAGTGAAGTTGGAAGGGGAGAAAATGGAGGGAAGATTAAGTGAAAACTGATAATGAAGGGGTGGGGGGGTTTAAAACGTTTTAAACTTTTAAAATTCTGAAGCCGGGTCGGGTCGGGTAGCCGGGTAATGGCGTGACGAAACCCCGATGACGGTTCG
This sequence comes from Solanum sitiens, assembly GCA_016801875.1. Classification (NCBI taxonomy): domain Eukaryota; kingdom Viridiplantae; phylum Streptophyta; class Magnoliopsida; order Solanales; family Solanaceae; genus Solanum; species Solanum sitiens. The sequence continues at coordinate 27,481 of JABWTJ010000220.1, read as the reverse complement.
TCGCAGTTGTGACGGTCCGTCACATGGTCCGTCGCCTGTGCCCTAGTTTTTCAAAATTACAAGAGAGCGTACCTGGCACGACGGAGGCATGCGACGGTCCGTCACAGGTGTGACGGTCCGTCGATGTATCCGTCAGTGACTGATGTAGAGTAACTTGTCTGCAGTACTTCCTGTAGATGTGCTACCTGAAAATTTACAACCCATAAATAGAAAATGCTACTGTTACTAGAAAGAGAAAAACACAAAAACTATAAACGTGATTAGATGATAACTATTGGGTTGCCTCCCAACCAGCGCCTGATTTAACGTCGCGGCACGACTGAGGACACTTGATTACTCAGACTTCATCAAGATAATATGCCTCAACCACCTCATTCGCCGATTCCGCATGACCAATATAGATTTTGAGACGTTGTCCGTTCACCTTAAACCGCACACCTTCCTTGTTTTCCAACTCAACGGCTCCATGAGGGAATAATTTGGTGATCAAGTACGGTCCAGTCCATTTAGACTTTAGCTTGCCCGGAAACAAGCGCAATCTAGAGTTGAATAAAAGCACCGAATCCCCAATCATAAACTCTCGTTTCTCGATTTTTAGGTCATGGTACTTCTTCATCTTCTCTTTGTAGAGGGCTGAGCTTTCATAAGCCTTAAGGCGAAATTCATCGAGTTCATTTAACCCATTTAATCGTTGTTCTGCAGCTTCGTTCCAGTCCATTTTTAGCTTCTTCATAGCCCACATGGCTTTATGCTCTAATTCAACCGGAAGATGACATGCTTTCCCATATACTAGTTGGTATGGGGACATACCTATGGGAGTCTTATACGCTGTCCGGTAAGCCCAAAGAGCATCATCAAGCCTCCTTGACCAATCTGTTCTACTAGCGTTCACTGTTTTGACAAAATCTGTTTGATTTCCCTATTTGATACTTCAACTTGCCCACTAGTTTGAGGATGGTAAGGAGTGGCCACATTATGGCGAACCCCATATTTCTCCAATAATCCCTTGAACAATTTGTTGCAAAAGTGGGATCCCCCATCACTAATAATTGCCCGTGGGGTACCAAATCGAGAAAATATATTCTTTTTCAAGAATGCAGTGACACTCTTCCCTTCATTGTTTGCGAGGGCGATAGCTTCCACCCACTTGGATACATAATCCACTGCTACTAAAATATACTTCATTCCATGAGAACTCACAAACGGACCCATAAAGTCAATACCCCAAACATCAAATAACTCAATTACAAGAATGGGATTTAGAGGGAGCTCTTGCTTTCTTGAAATGCCGCCATCTCTTTGACATCTATCACATGCTTTGGCGAACTCATGAGCATCTTGATGAATAGTTGGCCAATAGTAACCACTTTGGAAGATCTTGTGAGCAGTCCGGACACCACTATGATGTCCACCAAAGGGTGAGGAATGGCATGCCTCTAAAATACTCAACATCTCGACTTCTGGCACACAACGCCGAATAAGCCCATCAGCACAACTCCTGTATAAGTATGGTTCATCCCAAAAGAATTTCTTCACATCGTACATGAACTTTTTCCTTTGATGAAAAGACAAGTCCGATGGAACAAGATCACTAGCTAGGTAGTTCGCAAAATCTGCAAACCACGGAATCAGGTCTTGTGAGGCAGCCAAGACATGCTCATCGGGGAACGTGTCATCAATATCAGTCTTATCCCCCAACTCTCTCATAGCTTCATCTTCTAAACGGGACAAGTGATCAGCAACTTGATTTTCGGTCCCTTTTCTATCCCTTACCTCAAAGTCAAATTCTTGCAGTAGTAATACCCAACGAATTAACCTTGGTTTTGCGTCCTTCTTCGCCATCAAATATCTCAGGGCTGAATGGTCAGTATGCACTATGACTCTAGTACCTAGCAAATAGGAGCGAAATTTTTCAAACGCAAATACTACAGCAAGGAGCTCTTGTTCAGTGACTGTATAGTTCTTCTGAGCTTCATTGAGGGCTTTACTAGCATAGTAAATGGGATGAAGGATTTTGTCCCTTCTTTGTCCCAATACCACACCAAGGGCAACCCCACTCGCATCACACATTACCTCAAATGGACTGTTCCAATCCGGAGAAATAATGATAGGTGCAGATACCAGTTTTTCTTTGAGATCGCCGAATGCTTTCAGACAGGATTCATCAAAAGAAAACTTACAATCTTTCTCCAACAGTTTGCACAATGGATGTGCAATTTTCGAGAAATCTTTGATGAATCTCCTGTAAAAACCTGCATGCCCAAGAAAGCTTCTCACACCTTTTACGGAGATAGGTGGAGGAAGTTTCTCTATCACCTCGACTTTGGCTCGATCAACTTCTATGCCCTTTTCTGAAATACGATGGCCCAAAACAATACCTTCTTTGACCATGAAGTGGCATTTTTCCCAATTGAGAACTAAATTGCAATCTTCACATCTCTTAAGAACCTCAGACAAATGGCTCAAACATTGCTCGAAAGTTTCACCAACCACTGAAAAATCATCCATAAAGACCTCAATAGTATCTTCCACCATGTCGGAGAATATAGACATCATACATCTCTGAAATGTGGCGGGTGCATTGCACAACCCAAACGGCATTCTCTTGAACGCAAAGGTCCCATATGGACAGGTAAAAGTGGTCTTCTCTTGATCTTCTGGTGCAATAGAGATCTGATTATACCCTGAATAACCATCAAGAAAACAGTACCACCCTTTTCCGGCGAGTCTATCCAACATCTGATCCATGAAGGGCATGGGAAAATGGTCCTTTTCGGTCCATGCATTTAATTTCCGATAATCCATACACACCCTCCATCCAGTCACCGGCCTCATTGGAACCAGTTCATTTTTTTCATTGGGGACCACAGTCATTCCCCCTTTCTTAGGTACACACTGAACAGGACATACCCAACTACTATCGGCGATTGGATAAATTACTCCTGCATCTAACCACTTTATGATTTCCTTCTTCACGACCTCTTGCATAGGTGGGTTTAAGCGTCTCTGGTGCTCAATACTTGGCTTATGATCGGGCATGAGTTGGATTTTATGAGAACAAATACCAGGAGGGATCCCAATAATGTCCGCAATGGTCCACCCAATAGCTCTTTTGAACCTTTTTAGCACTTTGACCAGACTCTCAACTTGTTGTTCATTTAGATCTGATGCAATGATTACCGGTAATGTGTCACCGGTTCCTAAGAATTCATACCTTAGATGAGGTGGGAGAGCTTTTAGTTCTAGCTTTGGAGCCTCCTCAATGGATGGTTTAGCGGGTGGAGACTCGCGATTCTTCATGTCTAGCTCATATTTCTTCGGTTTAAACCGGACATTACCACGATCAAGGGCAGCAACTAATGACATATATTCTTCAATGCCTTCATTATCAAGATTCATTATCACTGCCGCCAGTGCTTCTACACCTAGTCGTTCTTCTATTTGTGTCTTGGATGATTCACCAATTTTGTAGGATATGGCAGATACCGATTGGAGCTCACCACTCTGCCGCATGGACCTACAAATGTTGAAAGTCACTTCTTCATTGTTCAACCGAAATTTCATCTGCCCTTTTTCCATATCAACTAAAGCTCTACCCGTAGCAAGGAATGGCCTCCCAAGAATAATAGGCACCTCAAAATCGACTTCACAATCAAGAATGACAAAATCTGCTGGAAATATGAACGACTCCACTTTTACTAGCACATCATGGAGTATCCCTATAGGCCTTTTTACTGTTCGATCGGCCATCAGTAGCCGCATCGCAGTGGGCTTTGGGTCACCCAAACCCAACTTCTTATAAATCGAGAGGGGCATGAGATTTATGCTTGCCCCCAGATCACATAATGCTTTCGCAAAATGTAATAACCCGATTGTACAAGGAATAGTAAATGCACCCGGATCTTCTTTCTTTTGCACTAACGACCTTGTAGCAATAGCACTACAATGCTGCATTCTGTCATCATCCTCAAAAGTGACCGATCTTTTCTTTGTAACCAAATCTTTCATAAACTTGGCATAACCGGGCATTTGTTCAAGAGCTTCTACCAAAGGAACATTGATAGAAAGTTGCTTCAACATTGTTATAAAACGCCGATATTTGCCATCTTCGGTCTTTTTCACTAATCTTTGAGGAAAGGGGGGTGGAGGTCTAGGCATGGGAGTTACCTTTTTAGGCACTTCAGCAACTTCCTCAGTGTTATCTTCTACTTCATCACTAACCTCTACCACTTCATCATTGTCTTTCATCACCTTTTCCACAATAGACGGCATAGGTGGGTCAATAGTTTGTTTACCACCACGAGTAGTAATTGCCATGCAGTGTCCATCATTTTTCGGATTTTGGACAGTGTTGCTAGGAAGAGTGCCCGGTTGCCGTGTGTTCACAGTTGCAGATAATTGAGCCATTTGCAATTCAAGCTGCTTGATTGATATGGCATGTGTATCAACTTTCTGTCCAATACCTGCTACATCACTCCTTAACTCTTTGGTGTGCTCATCACTAGCATCGAACCTCCTCATCATCTTGTGCAACATATCCTCAACTCGCGCCATACTACCTCCACCATCCCTAGGAGCAACTTCACGATTTTGAGGAGGAACATATGGCCCACTCCTCTCATTTCTGTTACCATAGTTACCCCTGTTGAAGTTGTTGTCGCGGTTGTAATTTCCATCACGAACATAATTACCCTCGCGGTTGTAGTTACCATAGTTCCGACCTTGATTTCCTTGACCTTGGCGCCAATTCTCCTGATTGGAGCCTTGGGCATTTGGTCGGAAACCCCCCGTCTGATCATTTACTGCATAAGAATCTTCCTCATAATAATATTCATCAGTTGGTGGTGGTGGTTTAGACAAGTAGTTCACTGCGTTTATCTTTTCTGCACCCCCAGTGACATGTTTTAACACTAACCCAAGCTCAGTTCTCATCTGTGCCATCTCTTCACGAATCTCATCTGTGGCTGGGTTGTGTGTGGATTGCACTGCAAAAGTATTTCTCCCAGTATCTGTCTTTCTAGTACTCCATGCTTTATTATTTCGGGAAATTTTCTCTAATTTTTCGGCAATTTCAGCATAAGGACACTCCCCATAAGAACCACCTGCTATAGTATCCAATACCGCTTTATTATTATCATCCTGTCCCCGGTAGAAGTATTCTTTGAGTGACTCATCATCTATGCGGTGATTGGGGACACTTCTCAGAAATGAAGTGAACCTATCCCAAGAACTACTAACTGATTCTCCTGGTAGTGCCACAAAGTTGTTAACTCTATCTTTGTGATTTAGTTTCTTGGAGACCGGGTAGTAACGTGCTAAGAAAACGTCCCTTAATTGGTTCCAAGTGAAGATTGAGTTATAAGGAAGCTCAGTGAACCAAATGGCAGCCTCTCCCGTCAGTGAAAGAGGAAATACTCTTAGCCCTATTACATCCAAATTCAAATCAGGCCTCCCTACACAGCTTTTACACACTGCCCTCACCTTAGCTATATGAGCATGTGGATCCTCGGACGGTAGTCCGGAAAACAAACCTCTAGCAGTGAGCATTTGCATTAGACTACTAGTGACTACAAAGGTGTGACCTTCAGGTAGAGGGGGCAATACAAGTGGCCCATCAGAATCTGCAATATTGTCATAGCCTCTGTAGTATTCTTGAGGACGTGGTGCGGGATTTTGTCCCCTTTGTGCACCTGGATTAGGATTATCAGGTAATAATCGACCATGAGCATCAACCGGAGCTGGGTTGTTCAGGTTTGGATCATCATCATTTATACCCAAGTTTCGATTCATTCTTCGTAGTGTACGCTCTAACTCGTGATCGTAGGGAAACAAGGGTTCTCTTCCGCTCCGTGTATTTGGCATACAAGGACGTCAAACCTAAAAAAAAATCAAAAACAACAGAAAAAGTAAAATCAGGAAAATATTAACTAAATTTTAGTAATAAATTAAAGTTAATCTAAAAGCTACTTTCCCCGGCAGCGGCGCCAAAATTTGATACGCTCAAACTTACTTCTCAAATAAGAAGTAAAGCGGTCGTATCAAGTAAAGAACCCAACTAATGAGGTTGGGATCGATCCCACAAGGAAAATAGTTCAGACTTAACTTTATTTTATTATTACTATTATTTAGCCAACTGTTTTCCAATAAACCAAAAGACAAAAAGGGGGGTTTTATTTCTAAATTAATGAAAATAATTAACTAAATAAGAATGAACAACTAACAATTTTAACTTTCAGAGTTTAATCAAATTATAAAAGTAACTAGGGTTTTAGTGTTCCCCACAGGTTCCTAACTTGGTAAATCTAACTATAACAGCTCTATCCTGATATCTTGCACGTAAAGTGATAAGTTATGTATCTCTAAATCCTTGGTCCGGCATCTAGAGAATTTCACTCCGCACCTTGGTCCGGCTACGTGTGTTGCTATACTAACCCTTATCTTTACCTCATATTAAACATCGTATTCGGTATTTGACTAAGCTATTAACTCGTACCAACCAATACTAGTCTATTAGATAGTCTACACTAAATCTATGTTGATAATTCTTTTCCTATTATCTACCTCCTTGGTCCGGCAAGTAGCATTAAGGCGAGTTCTAACGTTGGCCACCGTTAAAAAGAATTCTAAACGAAAGAATTATCAATACATGCAAGACACCACTCTAGAAATTGTTATTGAAGTTAGATTTCTACCTTGTTATTCACCCATGGTTCCCACAACCCTAGCTATGAGGTTTAGTTACCCATGTTCGTAATTACACAATTCATATCGTTAATGGAAAAGTTCATGCACTTACTTTTATGAAAACGAATAATTTCCCAGAATTCAACTTGATTAATCACCGAAATCCACAACAATCAATTCCCGGAAAATATCTTAATTTCCAAAATCAAGAGTTTACTAATATAATCGAAGAACTATAAACTAAAAATTATCCAGAAAGTCTAACCTCAAAAACGAGGTTTTTCCAACTATTTATAAGAAAAATAAAAACCTAATCAAATAAGGATTCTATTTACTAAAAATCTGTCCAAACGCGTCTGGGTCGACGGACCACGTGACGGACCGCCATGGACACGACGGACCGTCATAGACTCCGTTGTCCCATACTTCACATCTTCTCACGTTGCTTTCTTCATTCCCCCCCGACGGACAGGTATAACGGACCGTCGCGAGCATGACGGCCCGTCGAGGGTCTTCGTTCCAATACACTTGAACTTTGGAATTTTGGGTACTGGGATTACTCTCTGATAATTACGACGAACATGCAGGATGGACCGTCGTATCTGTGACGGTCCGTCACGAACTTCCGTAATCCCACACTTGGTCAGACTTCCCCAAATTTCCTTCAGCAACTTCTTCCTTCACTACGATGCCACCTACGGACCGTCACAGCCGCGACGGACCGTCATAGGCTCCGTAGGTGGTCTCTTCTGCAATTCTTTCTCAAAAACTCCCGCGTTCTTCCTTAGACTGATTTTCTGCAAACAAAGATAAACTTATATCAAAATCAATCACAAAAAGGCTCTCGACACACACTAAACTTAAGGAAAAAGTATTAGAAATACCGTGAAACCACGGTACATCATGTATACACTAACATAATCATACAAAAGAATCATAAACATAGACACATGCATTAGAACACCTTCCTAGGACTTCCCTCAAGAGTCACTTGTGCAATGCATAGGTTAAGTACCATACCCCCACCTACACTAAGCAACTACCCTTAGGTCATCCTAGTTAGAGTTCTTTCTTTACTTCCATTGTACATTTTACTTTAGGGAAACTATAGCCTTAATCGACAAAAAGACCATGTAAGTCAAACATGGAATTTGGTGTCATCCCCTCACACCAAAAGAGGGTGTCTTACTTGCCAAAGTAAGACATGAGTCATCTGCTAGCGTTAGGGGACTTGCTAGACCTATGGGGAAACATAGTTATGGAACTTTGAGGCATCATGGAAACATCACTCTACTACACCCTTTTTTTCATGAGGCTATCCACCTCATGAGGATTATGGTGACCCCTTCCTACAATGGGAAAGGACACCCCTTATCTTTAAGTTCACTCAGTGCTAAGCTAAGACCTAGGTATTAAAAGCCTACATTACTTTATAGGAAAATAGGCTTCATTCACTCCCCATTATGCGATAGGTTATAGATAAGAAGTCATTTCATCAACCTATATCACCCACATGGACATAGCATATGTAAGCATCTATCTTTAGGATACTCTTGAGCACACCTTTCCCTCTCCATTGACTAGATCCGCTTTAGATCACGCCATTCACCGTCATAGGCTTCGTATAAGCATGATATTCCAATTTCATGCAATGTATTGGCCAAGCAATCATACAAGGTCCTATCTCATCATCATAAGTATACATATCATACCACAACTTGCATAATAGACTCTTGCCCTTAATCGACATTTGATCACATAATGTCTATCAACAACAAATTTAACCACCCTCTTAAGACCACATTACACTTTCAAGCATAGACCACACAAAACAATTTAGCATAGGAGGCAAGTTAACTTTATATTACACTTTAAGACTCTTAACATCAGCTATCTCACACATTTACAGGAGAAGAATTCCTTAATGGACTCTCATTAATGGAATCACCTACACATAACCCTAATAATCATTCTCATGCTCAACAACATTGACATAAGGTGATCATCATAACCACACCACATATAAATCCCCCACCTTTAGCCACTAAGCAACAATTCAAGTATAAGGCAGTAGCTAAATTACAATAATCATATGATGAAATCATGTATAAGCTAGGGTCATGCTACAAACAAGTGCAACACATTAACATACTAGAAGGTAAAGGACTAAGACTAAACAATTTCATTGCATAGGTCATAAAAATATTTCATCAAAGTAAAATCTAGGGCAGTAGAGTGAACTTGATTTGAGGGTGAATTGCAATGTAAGGTAGGTTCATCAATATACCAACATATGAGGTGGAAACTACAATTGGATAGAGCATATAGAGGGTAGGCAATGCTACTACTCCCTATTAACTGATCATCCCGGGGACCTAATAATGTATCACCTTCAGTAGCTATAAGTTATTCAATTGAATCATACTTCATTATGACCCCATGTTATGGTCTATCTCTTAACTATCATCTTTAAGGTGTACTTAGTCTGGTAAGGGTATGGGAATCGGATTCCAATTGCACAAGTGGCTTGAATGATATCCTAGGTTTCTATAATTACATTTATGATCTTCATACATTGATCCGCATGGATATATTAATGATGTATTCATCATTGACACGTAAATAACAGTATATAAGCAAAGATTGCTAATATGTTTGATCAATACAAGCCATGATCAAGTATGATTTTTGTTATCGAGTTTGGGAATGAACATGTTGTTCATAATTATTGGAACATTTCACGTTAAAACCAATACATTATCATCAATTCATCATGATTAAGCCCTTTGAAAAGGTTTTGAGAAAGAACCTATGGCTAGATTGAAAGATTGAATGTTTGTTTCATCATGAAATCTCTTTGAGAACTTTGTGATTAACTCTCTAGATAGAAGGATAACTAGAGATGACGGATTACCATACCTTAATATATAAGAAAACCTCTAAAACAATTGATGAAGAAACCATTAGAAATCCAACCTCCAAGTTTGAGCTTGCTTTATGGAGGTTCTAGGGAGAATATTTTTGGAGGGAAAAGTCTTATTTGTGTAGAAGGGATTGGGAATGGGTTGATAACGTTTTTGATAATTTATCTACACCTAAAAATATCTAAATAAACCTATTAGGTTCTTATGAATTTCCAATTCACCTCTTTAGTGAAAAGTCCTAGGCAACAGTTGCAGGCCACCATCAGTTCATTCAGTCGATGGAGTCTTGGACTGTTCGATGAGCCTAATGTAGTCTAATCGACGACATATTCACGGGCCATTTGTCAACAAATGGGGCGTCGTTTGGAGTCGATTGACTCTGCCAAGGCAGTGTCTCGACAATTGGGCCCTTTTGCGGGGCCCTTGAGAAGTCGTACCCGGACGTTTGAAGATACACATCTTTCACCCAAAAAATACACACAACACGTACATGCAAGGCACACTCAAGACACACAGAACGTCTCAAGGGCTAACTCGAACGTCTAGACGTTCTTGGACGTTTACACTTATGTACTGCCTATAAAAATCATTATTACTTATTTTAAACTTCATAATATCATATCAAAAACACATTCTAAGGACCCTTTGGCGACAATCGAACGTCTTGGTCGTCCCTTGACATTTAGACACTGCCTCAATACCACAACTTTAGGACCTTAGAAACTTAACAAACATGTTAGTCTCTAACCCTAATACATTTACTTTAGTCAATATATATGATTTGATCATGGCATTGAAGAATATTGTATTATAATGATGATCACCAAATGTAGTTGTCTTGTTATGATCTAGGTTGTGTGGATATTGTTATAAGCATGTGAATCTATGTTAGGGTTAGGTTTAGGTGCTGCCATTGATGAGTTATAAGTTAATGACCCTTACCTACCATATCTAATTTAGGAGTCTTGAATGTAAAGGTTGAAGTTGTCTTGTCTCCTATGCTATTATGTGTTGTGTGGTCTATGCTTGAAAGTGCATTGTGGTCTTAAGAGGGTGGCTACCTCAATGTGTTGTTGATAGCCATTGTATGATCATGTTGACCAATGTACACACACTTACACCTCATGCATTATTAAAAGTAGTATAGGTTCATGGTGTCTAATGAAAGGGTATTTCATATGCACTAATGTCTGCTATTATGCATGTAAAGTTTATATTTATGAAGTATGTTATGTATCTCTTAACTAGGATCTTGATAGGTGTACTAAGTATGGACAAGGGTATGGGACCTTGTCTATGCATTGCACATGTGTGGCTTGATATGATAGTTCCTAGGTTTGTGATCTATATACATGAATATGAATGCATGAGCATGTTATGAATATGACTTATATGCAATGATGTGAAGTTTATGGTATGATGAAGTATGAATATCCATAGTGTCTATATGTTTTTATATAAAAGGATTGCTCATATAGTTACACCTATACACTTATGCATGATTGAAGTGAAGTATGAACATGTGTGGTCTAAAGGTGTTTATGTGGAAGGTTTGCTCACATTATGTACACACACACGAAACATTTCCATTATGCATGTATGATGATCTAGTCAATTGAGGGGCTTTTGAAAGGTGTTCTCAAGGGTATCCTAAACTAGATGGTGCTTGAATATGCTATGTCAAATATGAAAGGATTTCTAACATCATATAGGTTGATGAAAGGAATTTCTCATCGATAACCTATTAGCTAAGCATATGAGGGGTTAACTCTCCTAAAACCTGTGTTTTATAAAGTAATAATAAATAAGGATTTTCAATAAAAGGAACTTAGCTTAGCACCGAGTGAACTTGAAGTTGAGGGGTGTCCCTTCCCAATGCGGGAAGGTAGGTTCACCATAATTCTCATGAGGTGGATAACTACAATGCCCCATTTGGCATATAGAGGGTTTCCATATATGCCTACAAGTTCCATAAACTATGCTTTCCCCATAGGATCTAGCAACTTATATCACCTAATATTCTAGCATGATGTTAATGTTCTACTTTGGCAAAGTAGAGCACCTTCCCTTGGTGTAAGGCTCTTCAACACCAAATTCCATGTTTAGCACCCATGGTCTTAGTGTCGATTAATGTAAGAACCCCAAAATGAGTTAGGGTGTCTAGAGCCTAATGTGTTCGTATTAATGTTATAAGTTTCTAAAATGACTTATAATATGGCTTATAGGCAGTGTATAAAGTTTGAGGTGATTTGGAAGTCAAACGTCAAGGGTCGACCGAAACGTTCGACGACTAAGTCACCTAACTGCCTCCTATGTGGTTCTATGTGATTATGTGTGATGCATGAGATTATGAAGTCTTAAAATGGTGTATAATAATTCAAATGGTAGTATATGAAGTTTCGTGAAGTTTGGAGGTCAAACGACCAAGAACGTCCAAGGCGTTCGAAAGATAGCCCTTAAGATGCTCAACGTATGTCTTGATGGGGCTTGGCCTATTTGGACGAGTTACAAGTGGTTTTTTTTAGTGAACCTTTTGTGGAATGTCTACAAGTTGTTAAGGGTTGTATTTACATTGGAAACATTTGGGTACGACCTCTAAAGGGCCCCGCAAAAGAGCCCACAAGAAGGACCTAAGGCTGGTTGAGACACTGCCTGGGCAGTGCCAATTGACGGACCAAACGACAGCCAGTTGGTCAACAAACGGCCCGTTGGTCATCTATAATCAATTGGAACTTACCTTGGGCAGGTATCAAGCTAAATATTGGCTAAGTACCAATCGACGGAAGCCTAGGCACGGTCCGTTGACTGACCTACGGCCAGTAAGGGCCTCCGTCGATGGTGGTCTTTCAACTACTGCCTGCGACTGTTTTAATTAAGGGGTGAATGGGAAATTCACCCCACGTCCTAACCTTACCCTACATGATTTATTTAAATGATTTTGGGTGTATATAAGTCATTCAAAATGTGATCAACCCATTCCCAATCCCATACACACGTAAGAACCTTTCTCTCCAAAATCCTTTCCCTAGAAACCACCATTGTTGGTGAAGTTCAAGAGCTGCTTGGAGCTTGGATTTTCGTGGGTGAATCATCAGGTTTTAGAGGTCTTCATGAATATTAAGGTATGGTGATCTTCATCTCTAGTTATCTTTTCATCTATAGAGCCATTCTCAAAGATTTCAAAGAAGAAAAATATGATCAAACAATGTCTTCTTCAATCTGCCATGGGTTCTTTCTAAAAAGGTTTTTAATTGTTGAATCATGATTAATTGAAGTTAATACAGTGGTTTTACCATGAATTTTACTCCAATTGAATGATGAACCCATGATCCTTCACTCAAACGTTTTAGCCTTGCATGGGGTTTGTGATCTTGAATTGCTATCAATTGAATTATGATTATATTACGTTGAAGTGATTGTATGTACTTTTATTTACATGAATTTATGTTGAAGGATACATGAGGATCAATGCATGAAGATTTGAGCATGTTAGCCTAGTTTCCATGGTTCAGTGTAACATTGGCTTATAATGATTTAATGTGGATTTTGATTATATTAGGTTGCTTGTAGCTGCTGTTATAGGTTAGTATCATGATTGAATTATGGATATGAATCATGTATGATTGTAGTAAATATGGCTTATGTGAATTGACCTAGTCTTTCTAACCTATCGATTGATAATACTATGTATGTGATGATATCTTGAATTGTGGATAGATGAAGTATAATTCCTTTGATGTAGTGATCTATCTAGCTGCTGCCTAGCATGTACATTATTGTTAAAATATGATTGATGATCAAGGTCTTAGAGAATCAATAGTGTTAATTGATTCCCTACCTATACTCTAGCGACATTATCAAGTCTAATGCCTATGTTGTAGCTTGATCTTGTAGTGCTTTAAGCATGATTTCTTTATGATTAAATGTATGATTAGCTACTTCCTTAGGGTGATATTATTGGTGAAATATGATCTATAATCCATGTAATGAAATTGGTTAATGGTCTATGTCCTTCTACCTTCTAGTATGCTAAGGTGTTTTGCTAGTTTGAAGTATGGACTTGTAGTAGCTTATGCATGACTTCATATATGATTATTATGTTTTAGCTACTGCCCTATACTTGAATTATTGATGAAAGAGTAGTAAAGGTCAAGGATGACCAAAGACTAAAGAATTGGTAAGAATTGTTCTACTTTTCTACTTCTCTATTCTTCTATAATAATGTTGATGAAGCCTTGTATGACATTGTGTGGTATGATCAACTTATGGTGGCGGTGTTTACTTTATGTCATTATATATGTGTTGACCATGGCCTTAAAGACAATTTTATGAATATATGAAGGAGTGGTTATGATGACTACCTTATGTGTAATTTGTGCCTAGTCTTCTATTTGAGTTGTGAATCTAGGTTATGTTACCATTGTTATGAGCATGTGAAGGGTTGTGTAATATCATGTTTAGGTTCTGCCATGTCTTAGGTAATAATGGTTGATGATCCCTACCCATGTACCCCTATGTGAATGTGTGAATAGTTAATGATAGGAGTCTTAAAGTGTTCTATGAAGTTAACTTGTCTCCTATGCTATTGTGTGTTGTGTGTTCTAAACTTGAAGAGTATTGTGGTCTAAGAGGGTGGCTGCCTCAATAGGTTGTTGATATCAATTATGTGATCATGTGACCAATGTACACACACTCACACTTCATGCATGCTGCTAGGTAGTAAAGGTTCATAGTGTCTAATGAAAGGTAGTTCTCATATTCACTAGTGTCTACTACTATGCATGTTAAGATGATGTTTATGAAAGTATGATATGTGTTTCCTTAACTAGGATGAATTGATAGGTGTACTAGTATGGGCAAGGGTATGGGACTTTGCCTATGCATTGCACATGTGTACCTTGATAGGATAGTTCTAGTTTTGGTTTCTATATGTATGAAATGAATGTATGGTCATGTGTGGTCTTAATGTGTTATGTGAAAGGTTGCTCACATATATGTATACACACACACATGAATGATGGTCTAGTCAGTAATGGAACCTTGAAAGATGTTCTCAAGTGTATCCTTAACTAGATAGTGCTAATGCATATGCTATGTTCATGTGAAAGGATATCTCACATGAAATAGGTTGATGAATTCTCATTTACGACCTATGAGCTAAGAATATGAGGGGATGACTCTCCTAAGCCTATGTTTTACAATTAAATGATTATAAAGACTTTTTCAATAAAATAGAACTTAGCTTAGCACCGAGTGAACTTGTAGATGAGGGGGTGACACTTTCCAACATAGGGAAGGTAGGGTTCACTACGGTCCTCATGTGAGGGAGTGACATTTTCCCAAATAGGGGAAGTAGGGTTCACTATGGTCCTCACGGGGCGGATAGCCTCATAACCCAAAAAGGGTGTAGACTGATATTTCCATGATTGCCCCCAAGTTCCATAAACTATGCTTGCCACATAGGATCTAGCAAGTGATATCACCTAATATTCTAGCATGTGTTAATGTTCTACCTTGGCTAGGTAGGAACACCTTCCCTTGGTGTCAGGCTCTACAACACCAAATTCCATGTTTAGCACCCATGGTCTTAGTGTCGGTTAAGGCTATAGTTTCCCTAAAGTAAAATGGACAATGGAAGTAAATGACTAGGACCCTAACTAGAATGACTTAATGGAGTTTACTTAGGATACATGGAATGAACCCATCTAGACATTGCACAAGTAGCTCCTTAGGAAGTTCTAGGAAGGTGTTCTAATGCATGTGTCTATGTATATGATTCTTTGTGTATGACTTTGTAGTATTGCACTACTTGTTATAAATATGTGCATGGTATGAATCTATATGTATGATGTTGGTCTAAATAACTATATGATGAGGTTGTTGTATCGACATGATTGAAGTTGTCTTTACTTGCTATATTGATGTATAAATTGAATGTTAAGGTTTATGGTCTCATGAAGAGTTAACTAAGTATATGTGTGGTTATGAGGCTTCACATGTACATTGCACTAGTAGGCTAAGATTGGGGTTATTAACAAGGTTAAATAATGATGTATATGCAAAGAAGTAAACGTATGTGTGACTTGATGCAGTTTACTGTAATGTCTTTTATAGTTTGGCTTAAAAGTATATATGTTGTATTATACTTCTTTGATGGTATGTGTTGCCTTGTATATATTGTATGTATGTTTTCCTAGTGGTCTTAGGGTAATTCATTGAACCTAGTATCACTTGAGGTTACTTGGAAGGTTGAAGAGTTAAAGGGAAAAAGGGTTCACTGTTAAGGTAAAGGTAGCGTACTGTAAAGTGGTTTAAAAATGTAATAAATCCTATATGTGATCTTATGTAATGTTTGGCCTTCGAATATGTTTATATGATGTATGTGAATGATATAAATGCTATTGGTTAAAGGTTTTATGAAGATTTACTCAAAAAGCATGAAGTATAATTTTCAAGAAAATGTCCCTTTTAAATGCATGTTTTTGCATGGTTGCCATACTTAGTACATTTTTGTGCTAATCCCATTCTTCTATACTTTTCACACAAAGTGTAGGTTATGGATGCTTAAAGGATGTCTTGAATGGTGAAGAGCTTGCTAGATGATTTCCAAGCTCAATGAAAGGAATCCTTAAAGTTCAAGGATCTCCTACTTATGTCTTTAATGTAAAGTCTTGAAATAATGTATAGTTATGTAATGTGTCTTATGGGCCGTGTCCCTAATGTACTCCAAAGTTATTGAGTTTAAGATGGCAAAGAGACTTAAGGTCTATATATATGTGTATCATGACTTATGTTTTATCTATATATGAAGTAATGTTTCTAGCATATGATGTGCTATGAAAAGTTTTAAATTTTCCGCTAAATTTACTATGTCAATGCGATGAATGATAACTATGGGCTTATATAAGACCTCCGAGAGGTCAAGTATGCCATGTTACTTCTGGGGGGTGCTCCCCGATTATGACAAACATGGTATTAGAGCCAGTTTTATAAAGTGGTCTTAGGTTCCAAGAAGTCTCATATTGCCACGTCTAGTGGAGTCTTGTATCATTGGTGGTGAGTCGCGACACATCAAATGGTACGAGAGGATATAAGACGATAGAGTTTCCCTTCTTCATCATTCTCATATCGTGCCATAGAACTTAACTCTATAAGATCTCTCTCTTATGTTTTGTTTTCCGGTGGTCTTTTAGATGTGATTGCTTGGATGAGATTGTCTCTATGCTTGAGGGAGAAAAAGGTGAGTTAATGCTTAACTTGGTTTTATGGTTGAATCAGTATGTTTGAAGGTGAATTTTGACATGTTTTGAAGATGTGATGCCATTTAAGGTTATGTATGAGACTTATGTGAAATAGCATGTTATGTTGAAGAATGCATGGCATGATATAGTTAAAGCATAATTAGAAGTTATTATGGTTGACATGAGTTTCTTTTGAAATGGTGTGTTACTATATGGTTTTACATGTTGGTGGCTTACTATTATCATTTGAACTTGAAATGCTTATTAATTATCTATGAAAGCATGCTATCTTGAGAATATGTGTTTTAAGGTGTTCATTATTTCCCTTTGAATATGTGCATGATGTTCAAATGTTGCCTTAGTTGGGATGTGTGAACATTCATGATTACCTAATATGCATTGGAGTCATTTGTATATACTTGATCCTAGGTGTAAAGGTAGTATGCATGACTTGGTAGGGTGATGATGTAGATTTTAGTGACCTAGAAGTCACCTTACTGTAATGTTCTAGGGAAAAGAAGAAATTTTGTGGCTAAGTCTCCATGTTGTTTTCCCTAATGTTGAATGACCTTAATGGCTATGGTAATGTATGAAAACCATATGTGGTTGAATGGTACGATCTAACTTGATGATTGAGGATGATTTGCTTAAAATGATAAGGTTTAAAATACCTTGGTGTTACTATGTTGACTTACTGTAAAATCCTTTAAAATGTTAATCACTTGTAATTGTTGAAATATGAATGTTGTTAAGTTAAGATCCTCTTAAGGTTGGGTTAAGTTCCTCTTAATTGGGTTTACCCTAAGTGGGGGATGGTGATGGAATAGTAAGGTTATAGGAATTTTCTACCTTGATCTTCTATTTTTGCTTGATCTTGAATTTAATAAAGTCTTGATGAGTTTGTTCATGAATAGAGTCTTGCATAAAGTATGAATTGTATGAACTTTATATATTTGGTATGTATTGATTGACATTACCTTAAAGCTATTTTTAAGATTCCAAGGTGCATGAATGAAAATTTTGATTAAATACATGTTTCTCATGAGTATTGTACATCCTAACATGCTAATGGCACACTAGACTTCATGAGGTAAAGTAAGGAATTTGGTTTTAATCACTTGTGAGGTGAAATGTTTAGCCTTATAATGAAAAGTTGAGTCTTTTAAAATGAAATATGTGGAGTCTCTTGAAAATTATGTGACTTGTATGGTTTGGAAAGCATGATTGTAGGCTCACTATTGAAAAGTGAAAGCATGTTTAGCTTAGTATTCATGTATGTGCCTATAATTTGTATTGTTGTTCCTAATAGATGCTTACGGTGAAGGTGAGTACTATGTTATGAATTGACATTTTGTGAAGTATCTTCCTATTTGTTATGATGTGCTTGGTGTGATTTACCATCTAGACTTCACTAGGAAGAAATCATGATCATGTCTTCGTTTAAAGGTTGAGAAATTCTCATATTACCGTAAAAATGGCCTTTATGCATTTGCTTGGGTGTGAGCTCATGATACATGTAAGTGTGTTGAGGAGATGGACATTACTCCATCGACACAACTAAGCATGGTATGGTTGAGTATGACCCTCATAGCACTAGGTCTAACTTATAAGAATCATTTGTCAACCTACCTTACTCAAGTCTATGTGCATTGAAGTATGAGTGCTTAAATAGCTTTTGAGTATGTGTTGTAATCTACCTATGTGTGGCCTTGCGAGATGATCTCTTAATGAATCGAATTTGTAATGACCATGTTATTATTAGGAGAAGGACATTCCTCCTATGAACATGATAAGAGCCTCTTTGATTAATGCATTAAGGAGTGAGTGAATTGAAGTTTTGCTTGCTTGTGTGCATTAAGTGCTAAAATGTTGTGAAGTTGTGTTCCTTTTAAATTTTAGTGCATTGACTTCTATATGATGATGTTATGAATAAGATGAACTTCTCTATGATGCATTTAAGTCCTTATTGTGAATTAAAGTGTTCTAAGTGTCATTCGAGGACGAATGTTCCCAAGTGGGGGATATTGTAAGACCCCCAAAATGAGTTAGGGTGTATAGAGCCTAACATGTTCGTCTTAATATTCTAAGGTCCTAAAATTACTTATAATATGGTTTATAGTTAGTGTATAAAGTTTGAGGTGATTTGGAAGTCAAACGTCAAGGGTCGACCGAAACGTTCGACGACTAAGTCACCTAACTGCCTCCATGTGGTTCTATGTGATTATGTGTGATGCATGAGCTTATGAAGTCTTAAAATGGTTTATAATGATGTCAAATGGTAGTATATGAAGTTTCATGAAGTTTGGAGGTCAAACGACCAAGAACGTCCAAGGCGTTCGAAAGATAGCCCTTCAGACGCTCAACGTATGTCTTAATGGGGCTTGGCCTGTTTGGACGAGTTACAAGTGGTACTTTGGGTGAAACTTTTGTGGAATGTCTACAACTTGTTAAGGGTTGTATTTACGTTGGAAACGTCCGGGTAAGACCTCTAAAGGGCCCCACAAAAGGGCCCACAAGAAGGACCCAAGGCTGGTCAAGACACTGCCTGGGCAGTGTCAATTGACGGACCAAACGACGGACAGTTGGTCAACCAACGGCCCGTTGGTCAGGTCTCATCCATTGGCACTTACCTTGGGCAGGTCTCAATCCAAATATTGGCTAAGTACCTGTCACGACTGGAATCTAGACCCCATACCAGACCGGCGTCGTTGACCTCTCAGAGATCGCAGACAAGCCTACTTACATCATTCTTACTTTACATAGGCTAATTTTAGCGGAAAATTTGAAAATTTTTGTTTCTTAACAAACTTATTAAACATTCTCATCATTTCATAATTGTTCACCATCAACCATCTAACATTAAGAGATAAGCAACTGAAACATATAGTCATAAATATAGAGTTGCCAAAATGGCACCAATACATAGTCTGAATAAAAACAGGAAAGAAACGCTAGTGGAACATGCTCCACTAACTCAACTCTAAAACTAAGATAGAAACAGTAGCATCCTCGAAAGCATTAGGACCTACCAACTCCGGATGAATGCTGGACGTCCGGATAACTGCAACAATGATCCTGTAGCTCTATCGTCCACCTGTGCCTGCACCTAAAATAGTAGAGTTGTATAGGGTTAGTACACACTTGTACTAAGTATGGGTATATGCAAGCACACACCAAGGACATGCATGAGAAAAGATAGCTCTTTCCTAACAACATGATGATGGGAAGTCAAGTCAGTGGACTTGCCAAATTGAGATTAGAAAAGTCAGTGAACCTTCCAAATTTGGATTAGGAAAGTCAGTGAGCTTTCCAAATTTGGAATAGGAAAGTCATGTCATGAGAGTAACATGCATCATCATAGTTATCATCTTGCACACAACACATAACATCATACATATAGCATATACCATAGCACATAACATATAGCACATAGCTTCTTTCATATCATTCATTCATATGCCATGAGACCTTGGAATCATGGACTTGACATTAAGACTTTCCAAAATGAGGGCTCAACATATGGGACCTCAACTAGGGAGTCTTCATTAGCAAACAGAGAGTCTGCTTCATTCATTCATACGTACTTCATTTCTTTTCGTTCATAAGCCAGTGTGAACACCAGCTATACCTAGGGTGTTGTTTAAGACTTTCATCGGGTTTGCTGTGCAATGATCAAGAATAACCTAGTGTCATTACCTGAGTCTAGCTCACCTCTTGATTATCCTATCCTAACACCTTTGGTATCATTCATTTCATTATGTGCTTCATTTGAGGCTGGCCTCATTCATTCATTGGGAACTTTAACTTTAACCGACATAGATCATATGAGCATTATGAAATCCAGTTTCTCCCCCACACCGAAAAGAGGTGGAATCACCGGCCAAAGTGACCCAAAAACATGCTAGCGTACATGGGAATTTAACCCCGCTAGATCCCTATATTGGCAGTATAGGTTCGAAGACTAGGAGATATTAGGAGAGCCATACCCGGCAAGCCGAACAGTCTCATCTCATGAGAGTTACGTAAACCTCCGCCCTTTCCGAAAGAAGGCATCACCGCTCATAGCTAGTCTATCGGTGCTCAGTATAAAGTTCCATTTCATTCATCTCATACGTCATGGAAGCTGGCTTCTAGTATGAGGACATCATATCTCATTAGATGATTTCTCATCTCATCATTAGTATTAAGTGTATTAATCTCAGTACTTTCATTAGAGTGTTCATAGAGACTGGTCTCTTCATTATCTTACACTCTCATAGGTGAGTACATTTTTGGTAACATTTACTTAGGCTCATTTGAGATTGCTCTCATCATTTGCATTAGCCTCATATCATGTTGTCACCATATTCATTATCATTAGAACATTTACTCTTCATAATTACTCACCCCATTTTACGTGAATTTTATTTCATCATATGCCAATATACTGGCCATTGGTGTGTTTCATACCCTTACTTAACCCTTCTAGGGTTTCATCATTTCATTGTTCATTTCATCATTCAATACATACATCTTAGGTTCACTTACTTTTAAATGTATGCTAGACTTATGATTCTATATACACAAGCCATGAGGCTTCATTCATAATTCGTTAAGTGATTCATACATTCCTAAGATTATGTAGTACAAGACTTATGTATCTTGTATATATGCCAAGCTCTTGATTTCGATCTAATTAGGTGGCATTATTCTTGGATATTTTGTTCATGTATGACTTATGTATCAATACGGAAGTTTGGGCAAGGAAACCCAAGTTTGAATCACTTGGATATCGTTTACATTTTTTGTTGACTTTATTTTTAATATTCATAACATTAGAACTCTAGATTAAATCCCAACATTAACATCGTATCATTAATTTTCTACTTAATTTTCCTCTTAAATTGGCCGAAGGGTTGTGGGTTCGAACCCTCACAACCCTTTTTTTAATTTTTAATTAACATCTCATTGCCCTTTTCGCCCAAACCAAGAGGTTGTGGGATCAAACCCCCACAAGAGGTTGTGGGATCAAACCCCCACAACCTCTTCTATTTTTCTTATTTATTCGCTGGAATAGGGAGGTTGTGGGTTCGAACCCCCACAACCTCCTTATTTAAACTTTAATTTCGCTGAGGCAGTGAGGTGGTGGGTTCGAACCCCCACAGCCTCCTAACTTTATTTTAATTAAGTTAGGCGAGTGGCAGTGAGGTTGTGGGATCGAAACCCCACAGCCTCACTTTATTTCTTTCGTTAATTTCGCCTTCTCCTTTTCAGCCTTGAGGTCGTGGGTTCGATTCCCACTCCTCACGTTTTCTTTTATTTATTGTCTCCTCTTTCACTCGCTGCCTGGAGGTCATGAGTTCGAATCCCACGCCTCCCATCTATTTATTTAATTTATTTTTCTCTTCTTTCTCCTCCAGTGTCGCGAGTTCGATTCCCCCAGCCCCATTTTCTTTTTCTTTGTCGCGAATTCCAGTAGCAAGGTTCGATTCCCCCCCAACCCCATTTTCTTTTCCTTTTCTCGCGAAACCAGTAGCTAAAGGGTTCGATCCCTCTTAACCCCCTTCACATTTTTAGCCTCTTTAACATGTGAGGTCTTGGGTTCAATTCCCATTAACCTCACTTATTTTATTTTCACTTTAAAAACCCAGATTTTAACCTCATTGTTGACCGAAACTAGAGTATACAATCTGGAAATTTAATCCCAACTTTAGATTCCTTTCATCAACCTTTTCATGCTAGTTTCTTAGGGCAATTCACCAAGCATTTAGTGTATAGTTAGGTGTAGTTTAGGGGTTACATTAGTCAAGCGTTTTCACTCAAAATTTGTAACTTCACACACCATATGAACATCACATTATGCACAACTTTAGCTCATAAAATACACGAAATAACATGCCTTTTTACTTCTCCAAACAGTGGCTAAAACTCACTGCCAACGTGCACACACACACATTTTTTTTCCGATTACACATTGGTTGTCATTTTTGTGATTTCACTCACATAAACATATTCACATTTAACATAAAAACATCACACATACCTAAATCTACCAGCAAACAAACCCAACCTACGAAATCATTGGGAGCTAGTGACAAGGACATGCAACGGGGAACAACCCTAGTTTCGGAGTGAATATCTTGAATCGTAAGGGGCCTCTTGGGAAAGGGACCAACAGAGAAGAAACCCATACCTTAATTTGCTTGTTTAAACGTGAATTAGCTACCCAAAACCTTCTCCAAAATCAGTCCAAACCTCCTCAACGTACACACCACTTGACGAACAACCTCTTTTTGCCTTGACGTTTTTGGTCACTTTGTTTTTCTCAAATTTTCATGTGATTTCTTCAAGTGTGAAGAACTCTTGATGTATTTTCAGTTCTTTGTTGTTTTTTGGCAGAAACCAATCATGAGAGAGAGTGATGAAACGTGTGAGAGAGATCGTGAGAGAGTAGGCAAATAATAGGAGTTTTAGTTTGGGAATTAGTCAGACTATGACTCCTTATTAATTTAAATAAAAACCTGATTTAATTAGCTTAGTGAAAGGACCATTATACCCTTGAAAAAAATCAGATTTTTAATCATCAATTAAATCATTAATTTGATGCTTCCAATGGGGTTCGAACTCGGGTAGAGTGCCCCTTTTGCGAGATGGATCATTCTGGGTTGACCCAACCCGGATTGATTCTTTAATTAAATTAATCAATTAATTAATTAATTCCTTAGGGTAATTACAATATTACCCTTGGCCTGGAAAAGACCATTTTACCCCTGGACCCTCAAAACTCAAGATTTCTTCTTTTTAATTCCGGTAAAGACTCCTTCGATTAAATCTTCATTTTCGAGAGCCTCACATGGTTGGTTCCAACCTTTCCAAGCTCAATTAACTCCCCAAGTTAGTTGGCTTGGCCGTAGTAAGGGTTCTGAGGTCTGGTTCTACGCGTATCAATCCGTGTGAACCTTGATCTAATCGCAAACATTCTTGACACCTTAAGCATTTATCTTATTCATTTTTAGGGTTGTTACATTATCCCCCCCCTTAGGAACATTCGTCCCCGAATGACACTACCACTACATATCGTAATGCTAGTCAGATCATAAAAAATACTATGCACAGTCAAGCAATAGCAACAAAATACGGAGAGATAAGGAAACATAGACTTAAGAGTAGTAAGTCTAACCTCAAAAGCTGAAAAGATGAGGGTAGCGGGATCTCATGTCGGCCTCAGCCTCCCACGTAGCACCCTCAACAAGATGACTTCTCCACAATACCTTCACTGTGGCAATCTCCTTGTTCCTCAGCCACTTGACCTGTCTGTCTAAGATCTCAACAGGTACCTCCTCATAAGACAAGTCTTCACCAACCCACAAACCTTCAACAGGTAGAATCGATGCTGGATCACCTAGGCACTTCTTCAACATAGAGATATGAAAGATTGGATGAACAGAAGCTAGCTCCGCAGGCAATGCTAACTCATAGGCCACCTCACCCACACGCTGTAGGATCTCATATGGCCCAACATACCTCGGACTCAGCTTCCCTTTTCTACCAAATCTCATCACCCCTTTCATAGGTGATATCTTCAAGTAAACCTGGTCACCAACATCAAACTCTAAGGGCCATTTTCTGTTGTCTGCATATGACCTCTGCCGACTGTAAGCAGTAGCCAACCTGTCCCTAATCACTCTGACCTTCTCTAAGGCCTCATGAATGATCTTTGGACCCAGAATGGATGACTCTCCAACCTCGACCACCCAACTGTAGATCTACACCTCCTACCATACAGTGCCTCAAACGGTGCCATCCCAATGCTGGAGTGATAGCTATTATTATACGAGAAGTCTATCAAAGGCAGATGGTCATCCGAACTACCTCTGAAGTCAATCATACACGCTCTCAACATGTCCTCCAATGTCTGAATGGTGCGCTCCGCCTGCCCATTTGTCTGAGGATGAAAGGCAGTGCTAAGCTTTACCTGCGTGCCCAATCTCTTCTAGAAAGATATCCAGAAATGTGAAGTAAACTGAGATCCTCTATCTGAAATGATAGACAAAGGAATCCCATGCCATCTCACAATCTCATCAATGTAGAGTCTCGCATAATCCCCGGCTCTGTAAGTAGACTTCACAATGATAAAGTGGGCAGACTAGTCAATCTGTCCACAATAACCCATATAGAGTCATGCTGCCTCCTAGTCCTCGGAAGACCAACCACGAAGTCCATATTAATGGCCTCCCACTTCCAAGTCGGAACCTCAATAATCTGAGTCAGACCGCCAAGCTTAAGATGCTCTGCCTTAACTTACTGACAATTAGGACACTTGGCCACATATTCTGCAATGTTCTTCTTCATGCCATCCCACCAATAAATCTGCTTAAGATCATGATACATCTTGGTGGAACCTGTATGTATGGAATATCTGGAACCATAGGCCTCTGCAACAATCCTGGTCTGCAAATTATCCACATCTAGTACACACAGCCTGTCCTGATACCTAAGTATGCCATCACCTCCCAAAGTGAAAAACTCATTCATCTTGATTAGCACTGAGTCCTTCAGCTCCATCATCACAGGATCTAGATGCTGACCCTGCTTGACTTCAACTACCAAGGTGATTCATAAATAGGATGAACTGAAACATCCCCACTAGTAGAGTCAACCAATCGCACACCCAGTCTGGCCAGTCTGTGTACATCTTTCACCAGCTCCTTCTTCTCATCCTCAACGTGGGCTGTACTTTCCATGCTCATCCTGCTCAAAGCATCAGCTACAATATTAACCTTACCGGATGGTAGTGAACATTCATGTCATAATCCTTCAACAGCTCCAACCATCTCCGCTGACGTAGATTCAACTCCCTCTGAGTGAACACATACTGGAGACTCTTGTGGTCTGTGAATACATCCACATGCACTCCATACAAGTAGTGCCTCCACAGCTTCAGTGTAAACACCACAGCTGCCAACTCCAGGTCATGAGTGGGATAATTCTTCTCATGAACCTTGAGCTGTCTGGAGGCATAGGCTATCACCTTATCAACCTGCATAAGAACACAACCCAAACCAACCCTAGATGCATCACAGTAAACAGTGTAATTCTCACCACACTTAGGCAAAGTAAGCACCGAGGCTGAAGTGAGTCAGTCCTTGAGCTCCTGGAAACTCCCCTCACAAGTCTCCGTGCACTCAAACTTGGCTTTCTTCTTAGTCAAAGCTGTCAATGGAGCAGCAATGGAAGAAAAGCCCTCCACAAACCTATGGTAGTAACCAGCCAATCCCAAAAAGCTACGGATGTCAGTGGGAGTAAGAGGCTTTGGCCAGTTCTTCATAGCCTCAGTCTTCCTGGGATCCACCTCCACGCCCTGATCGGACACAACATAACCCAGGAATTTCACTGATCTCATCCAGAATTCATATTTGCTGAATTTGGCATACAACTGATGCTGTCTAAGTACCTGCAAGGTTAGTCTCAAATGCTGTTCATGCTCTTCCTTGGTCTTAGAGTAGATGAGAATGGCATCAATGAATACTATGACGAAAGAGTCAAGGTATTCATGGAAGACTCTGTTCATGAGATCCATAAATGCAGCAGGTGCATTCGTGAGACCAAATGACATGACTAGAAACTCATAGTGACCATAGCGGGTATGAAAGGCTGTCTTTGGGATATCTCCATCCCTAACCCTAAGCTGATGATACCCTGAACGAAAATCAATCTTAGAGAAGAAACTAGACCCTTGGAGCTAATCGAACAAATCATCTATTCTGGGAAGTGGATACTTATTCTTTATAGTGACTTTGTTGAGCTGCCGATAATCTATACACATTCTAAGGGTTCCATCTTTCTTTTTCACAAACAACATTGGAGCGACCCGAGGGGATATGCTCGGCTGAATGAAACCCTTGTCACTGAGATCTTTTAACTGCAGCTTCAACTCTTTGAGTTCAGCTGGAGACATTCTGTTAGGAGGAATGGAAATTGGTTTAGTATCGGGTTCTAAGTCGATACCAAAATCAATCTCTCGAGGGGGAGGGACTACAGGCAAATCATCAAGAAACACATCTAAGAACTCATTCACTACAAGCACTGAGTCTATGGAAGGAATGTCATGATCTAAATCATTAACACTCACAAGATGACACAATAACCCCTTGGACATCATTTTATTGGCCTTAAGGTTCGAAATCAAGAGGTTAGGACGACTCGAGTTGTACCCCTCCCAGACTAGCTCCTCTTCATTAGGGAAACAAAATCTCGCCACTCTACTACGACAGTCCAAGCAAGCATAACAATTGTGAAGCCAGTCCATGCCAAGAATAACATCAAAATCATGCATGGGTAACTCAACTAAGTCTGCACACATAGTCTTACCACTTATCACTATTGGGCAACCCTTTTATACTCTATCAGTTTTTACATTTTCTCCTAAAGGTGTACTAACCACTATAGGATCATGCAGAACTTCAGGCAATATCTCAAAAGTGAGAGCAATCAAAGGTGTTACAAAGGAAAGCGTAGACCCTGGATCAAGTAAAGCATAAACAGAAGTTGAGAATACTTGCAGCATACCTGTGACCACATAAGCGAACTTCTCCTGCTCCTCCCTGCCCCTAAGGGCATAGAACCTGTTCCTCTTAGGAGGCTCGGCTGCTG